>SKCR01029322.1:0-258244 GCA_019454045.1 Zanthoxylum bungeanum | reverse complement strand
CCCACTTGTCACCTAACGACCCTTCTTCTGGTCGTCGGGTGTTCAGAGTCACTTTTCTTAGCACTAGATCGCCTGTTAGAAAGGAGCGGGTCCGAACTCTCCTATTGTAGAAGCGGGCCATTCTCTGTTGGTAGATTGATGATCTTACTGCTGACTGTTCTCTTCTTTCTTCGATCAGGTCGAGGTGGTTTTTGATAAGTTCTTCGTTCCGCTCGTTCTCAAAGTGGCGGACCCTGTGGGTTGATATTCCGATCTCTGCTGGGATGACGGCCTCACATCCGTATGATAGGGAGAAGGGTGTCTCTCCTGTTGAATCCTTGAAGGTCGTCCGGTGTGCCCACAGTACTTCCGGTAACTCCTCGACCCATAGGCTTTTGCTTGATCCCAGTCGAGCATTCAGGTTTGACTTGATGGTTTTATTGGTGGCTTCAACCTGCCCGTTTGACTTGGGATGGGCTGGCGAGGCGAATTTCAAAGTTATCTGGAGGTCTTCACAAAGTTTCCTGAATCCCCTGCTGTCGAATTGCTTTCCGTTGTCGGTGATGATTGCTTGGGGGATTCCGAACCGACAGATTATATTTCTTTTCAGGAACTCTGTGGCCTTCTGTTCGCCTGTCGTTCCGGGCGTGGCGTTCTTTAAGCCCGGAGGTCTCCTGTACGTCTTCGTTGTACTTTCTATCTTCCCTCTCGGAGCTGTAAAATCTGTCGGAGGAGGGGTCGGGTGATTGTTCCTCCTCTTCTTCTTCCCATGTGTCTTCTGATCGTGGCTCTCTTCCTACCACTTCAGATCTTATCCCATAGGGGCCTCTCTTTCTGGGTCCCTCGTTTTCGCTTACATCTACTACTCTTTTCCCTCTTTCCCTCTCTTTCCTCCTCTGTCCGGTCCCGGTTTCAGTTTTCTTGTTGTTTGCTCCTTCCATTCTTTCTAGTCGATCCATCATAGACCTCATGCTATCTTCCATTTTTTTCATCCAGTCCATTGCCGGACCTCCTGGTTGGTGATTTCCGCCCTCCGCCATTTGTCTTATCACGTGAACTGCTTTTTGTGAAGTTCCCCACAGACGGCGCCAACTGTTGACGGCTGATTTTGGTCTCGGGGTAATATGGGAATATCACCTCCGAGGTAATCCTCCTTCAACGGTGAATTTGTTTGGTTATGGAGGACCAAAAGCAAATTTAGCGGGAGACGGGAAAACACACCAATCGACAAAGAGATTTAACGTGGTTTGGTGGATTTTGGATCCGACCTACGTCCACGGACAAGAACAGGGTGGTACTTTTATTACTCAAATACACTTCTCGGATCTTTTCTTTATTTTTACAAATCAGAGCTTGATGATTCTTTTTCCCTCACTCTTGTGATGATTTTCAGATGATCTTTTACACATGCTCTACCCTCCTATTTATAATAATACAGAAATCAGACTCCTATTTGCATAAGAAATCCTATTTGAACTCAATCTTCTCTTCTTGTAGGGATTCCTGATCCGGTATTGCCTTCTTCTTCCGTTTTCCATTTTGGATTCTGACTCCTTCTCCTTGTGAGAGTAGGATATCTTTCTTATCTTATCCACAAGAATGGGGTGCTGTTGTCTTGGACACGGCTCGTTGTCTGGTCGGTCTTCATGAGGTCGGCCATGATAATCTGTTATGCTGAGAATGTTTCTGCCGACCTTATAGTGCTCGGTCACCCGAACCAAAGTGGTCGGTCTCCTCATGTTGTGGTCGGGTCGGATGTAAGATTTCAAACGATCAGGGATTTTACCTTTTTGTCCTTGTTGTACTCTCTTAAATGTTTGTAGTGCCTGAAAACACCATCAACAAATTTGATTTTAAATTTTTTTTTTTTGATTGGAATCATTGTTAATGCCGACATTATATAATATGCTAATTGCAGTGTAATAATCCTCACAAAGTTTGAAAAACATTTCTGTAAGAAAAGCTTAATGTCAAAATATCAAGAAGAGCAAGATCAAGAGTTGGGCAAGCAAGCCATAAAGCTAGCCAACGCGGTGGTGCTGCCAATGGTCCTAAAATCAGCACTGGAGCTCAACGTAATAGACATAATTTTTGCTTCAGGTGAAGGTTCTTTCCTCTCACCTTCGGAGTGTTGGGGTTTTGGGGTCGGGGCGCAGCGGAAGCGCGGGTCCGGACGATATCGTATTTTAAAACGTTTTCAAAATACCAAATATTTTATTCAATATCTAATATGAATAATTTATTCATATATTACCTAAACCAATTTATTTAATATCATATATTAACATAAATATAGTTGAAAACTCACGAAACTTTTACGAAAACCGTTTTTCCGCAAAATGGCCTAAAATGCGTTTTTGACCGAACCGACTACCCGACACTTATGGAAACTGCCCAGGTCAGCTCCAATAGTGTCGGGAAGTTCACGGGCTGCCCAAATAGTAACGGAATCACTGTTTTCACAGCCGTCACCCGGTTGGCTCAAAATCCACCCGGTAACGCCGTTTTTGGCCGTTTTCGCTTATTTCAAGTCAGAAACACTTTCCGGCAATTGTGCCAACTCCCAAAACACATCCATTACATTCGTAAGACATCAAATATATCACATAATTTCCAGTTTTTCCAAATCTGATCTGCATAACCGAAATTTCCATTTTCATGCTTTTAAATCCAAAATTCCAAGATTAATCAAATTAATCAACACACCAAATCAAGTCACCACACATATGAATCACTCTAGAACAATTCTAGGCATAATAAGAGTGGTTATTACACTCTAGAATGACAACAAAATTTTCCAACAACAATTGATTAAATTGGATAAAGATTACACTAATTTCATCCAATTTACACTTCACACATGCATTAACTCTTCCATTTCACTATCCAAAACCAAAAGCCCTAAATTTATTAAGTAAAGAAAAAACCCTAGAACTATTCTAGGAATCACAAGAATAAGAAACTAAGTTCCTAAGCTCAAGGGTATTAAGAATTACCTTTAATTCTCCTTTTCCTAGGCTTTGTTTTCTTGTTTTTCCTTCACTTTAAGCTTGATCCAACAAGCAAAATAGAAAACCCATTTCTCTAAAGCTCTCGGCAGTGGCAGTAAAATGAAGAAGATAATAAAAGCAATTTTTTCTATTTTGCTTTTGTTGACCGATTATGACACCAAGGAAGGACATTTGGAGTTTTGACAAATTAAATCAAATTTAATAACAATATACTTTATATAGACCAATCCAATTAATACACACATAAAGTATATTTAAGACATGCCATTTAGACAAATTAAAACTCACCATTTGTAATAACAATTATTACAAAAATAATAAGATTTATAATTTTTTTTTAATTACTTAATTATTACAACTTATAGGACTTATACAACTTAAGACTTCATTATAATTTTTTTTTAATTACTTAATTATTACAACTTATAGGACTTATACAACTTAAGACTTCATCTTATAGTTCCGCCTCTCTATTGTATCCTCTCTTACCTGGACTAACTTAGCGAATACCACTCGACTTCAATAGTTTCTGTTCCAATTGAAATATCTTCAACACATTAACTAGTTTGTAGCCATTATGTAAAATCCTTCACTATAGTACAATATATAAATATAATAAACCTAATCGATTTCAACACCATTCAACAAACGCATCAAACATACCACTCAAAGCACATACATTAGTCCTGCTGTACAGTTTGAAAATTACTTACCTCTACGAGAATTTCTCACAGTACGTGCCTAATTCATTAATCGATTTCTGAAATATGTAACGTAGTGAGTTATTATAATACACATACAATTTATTATCCCTAATATTTTTATTGTTGTCATTAATTTTACACACACACACACACATTATATCATGTTATCCATATATTATTATTGCCTCTATATGTTTATAGATAGAGACTTATTTTATTTTATTATTATTATTATTTTAACTAGACCCGGCCATAGTTCCGATTCTGAACCGAAACTGAACCAGACGGTTCCATTTCCAACCGGTTCTTCGGAACCGGCACCAAAATATTTCGGTTCAGTTAGGGTTCACCTTTGATCGAACCGAAAGGAACCGCTAGAATTGGACGGTTCCAGCGGTTCTATGGTTCCGGTTGGAACCGTAGCCTAACAGCTACAAGACGTTGTTACTCCCTGCCCTAAACAAATAAAAAAAAAATAATAAATATTAATTATAATTACTAAATTACACTTAATAACATTAATAAACGGCTAGTTTTAGAGACATTTTAGGTATCACAAAATATTTCAAAAATATATAAATATGGGTCATTTTTCTTTTTGCAACACACCAATTCTCAATTTCTACAATTCTCTAATTCTCAATTCTCTCATCTATAATTACCCATTCCCATATTCTCTCATTCTTTAATATTTATTTAACAAAAAATGGCAAGCTCATTTGAGAACACCATGTCCAATGTGCCAACTCAAGAAAGCAGCCCTAGTATCGGTACACAGAAAAGAAAAATTAAGTCTCGTTCCTCCAATATTTTCAGAATTCATTTTCATTTAGTCGCAACTGAAAATGAAGGTCCAAGAGCAATATGCAACTATTGTGGGGTTTCTTAAAAATATACTGTTGGCTATGGAAATATGAACAAGCACTTGGATAGACATCATGTCGTTGAAATTGGACTTGATACAACGCAAACTCAAATGGACAGGTACGCATCATATAGTCGAGATACGAGTTCTTTAGATTTATTTAAATATTCTGATGCTAAAAATAGAGAGGAATTTCCAAAATTTACTTGTATGGCATATTTTTCTTTAGATTTTGGTGAAAAAAATACTTTTAATAATTACGTTCAGAATACTTTAAATCCTGCAACATGTATAATGACTAGAAATACAACTAAACGTCAAAATTTTAAATTATACAAAGATGGTAAAATTATTTTAAATAAAATATTTAAAGATATTAAAGGTCGTCTTTCTATTTGTTCTGATATTTAGTGTGACCATTTGCAAACACACTCATACATTGTGTGACTTGTCATTGGATTGATGCATCATAGAACATGCAAAAAAAAAAGACTTAATGCATTTAGAGTTTTTGATGAGCAACATATTGCACAAAATATTTATAGAATAATGAAAGTAATTTTTGTTGAATTTGGTTTATTAGGTAAAATTTTAACAATTAGTTTTGACAATGCATCTTCAAATACTACATTAATTAGAGATTTGAAAGAATACGCGAACCAAATTTGGAGGGTTGATTTTTTTCATGTTCGTTGCACATGTCAAGTCCTTAATTTATGTGTTCAAGATGGTCTGACTTATTTAGTACCTTTCATTGATCCTATTAAAATTGCACTTAATTGTTTTTGGTCATATTCACAAGTTAGGAGAGAATGAGCCAAGTTTTGTAAATTTAATATTATTAAAGCGATTAAATTTTCACGAGATGTTCCAACACGTTGGAATTCAACTTATTTTATTTTATGTCAAGATTTCCAATACGAAGATGCATTATGTAGTTTTTTTCTCAACATGTTCAACATATCACACTTTTTCCTAGTCAATGGGATATTGTGAAAATATTTTAGAAATCTTAAAAGATTTTAATGATGCTACAAATATTTTTAACGGTGTTTATTATCCTACAACACATTTATTTCTTGTTGACAGTTTGAATATTGTTGGTATTCTAGCTGAGCATGCTGAAAATTCTGATCCTAATGATGTTTTTTTAATTGAAGCTATTTATGTTATGAAACGAAAATGATTGAATTATTTTAAAGACATTCCATTACTTTATCTTATTGCCACGATTTTTTATCCCAGGTTTAAATTAAAAGGTTTGAATAGTGTCTTACAAGCTTATTATGGATATTTAGAAATAGCTGATGAAATTAATATAACAAGAATAATAGATAGAATAAAAATTGATTAAATAAATTTTTTTAATGATTATGTTAGTAGATATAACTTGCAATCAATAGGACAATCTAGTAGTAGCGGAAAATATATCAATATTTACCGCCTTTATTATTTTATCTGTAAAATAAACTAAAACACATCAAAATGTTCATCAAACCCGAGAAACTAAATAAAATATTAAGTAAAAGGGTCGGTAAATATTGATATATTTTGCACTCATCAGTATGTATACGTGTATGTAAATGAATATGTATAAGTATATGAACACATATTTATATATGTATGTGATGATAAGATATGTATGAGTTGGATATGCTGAATCGGTAAAGAGAAAAGTTATGATAAGTTGTGTTAGCACGTGCGCGTTATTGGGATAAGTTATTTATTAACTAATGCATACGATTTATTGTAGAGAGGTTGAGTTGGTATAAGCTAAGACTTTCCGGAGTAATAGAAGAACGTGATCAGTAGGATATGTATATGAATGGAATGTATATTTGGTAAGATACTGTATCAATGTTTCAGATAAGAATTCTGAAACTGTGTATGTTTGATCGATAAATAAAGGATATGAGAACTGTAAAAAGGCTTATGGAGATAGGTTAATCCTGTCTCATGCCGGTAGCATCATGCCTCTGACGGGGTGTTACATCATTAATTAGCGACATATTTATGTTTCCGTCGCTAATTAGTGACAGATTTCATAGTCTGTTGCTAATTAGCGAAGAAAGTTGAGACGAACCTAATTTTCGTCTCTAAGTCCGTCGCAAATTCTGTCGTTATTCCGTCCCTAAATTCGCACCATTTTTAGGGATGGATCTTTATTTTGCTAGATTCCATTGCTAATTTCATTATCCGTTTCAATTCCGTCTCTAAATTTTGAAACAGGATATTTCGTCGCTAAAATTGCAAGCACATTTTAAACCTAAACCCTAGATATAAATATAAAGCATTTCTCTTATAAACATAACCCTAGCCACTTTTCTTATGTTTTCAATGAGATTGAAAAGAAAAGAAAAACAAGAGAAAGCATAGAGGAAATATTTCTTAAGAAAATTAAATTTTTAGGTGAGTTACCCCGAGTCTACTCTCACAGATTTCTGGTGGTGAGTCATAACACGGAAGATTGAGTGGTGAGGTGATCCTAAACTCAACACACGCACATTGAACAAGTAGAAACCAAACACTCAGCTAACGCATATGATGATCACAGCTCATGGATTTGATGACCAAAAGCAAAAACCAAAATTCAGCACAGGCATATGATACCAAATCACAGCACACGCATAAGATGACCAAAAGCAATAAACAAAGCACACCTCATGCATATGATGATGATCAGCCCATGGATTTGATGATCAAAAGCAAAGTCTATTTCTCGACTTTGACAATCACCCATATCAAAATAGAATTATAGACGTGGGCAGTGTGCATGGCTTGCTTGGGTTTTGGAATTTGAACAGTCGCAAGCATCGCACGGAAATTGGATTGAATTTCGGGACAGTTCTTATGGGTGTTTTTGTTGTATTTTTATGTAGCAAATTTTACCAATATAAAGGGCTGATTTTGGGGCTGTTTCGGAGTAGAAAACGGACCATATCTGCTGCTCAATTTGCCCCAAATCAGTGAACAATTTCGAGTGTGATAAGTGATGTTTTTATTGTTGTGAACTGCTGGAATTCACTGTTGTTCGGGGGCTGTTCAGTATTGTTAAAAACCTCAAGTACAGTACAAAACAGTGAGTATAACACCTGGACAGATTCAACCAAAGAGGGAAGAGAGCATAAAAATTTTCGAGGTCGATCCCGGTCCCTAAGTCGTTTCTGTTGCGCTAGGAAATCGGTCTCTACAAAACTATGCATGAGTGATTAGTATCCATAAATTAATTTTTTTAAAACTTGACGAAATATTTGCAGTTCCGGTACGAGAGTATTTTCCTACCTTGTACCGAATAGCTTAGTATATTGGTCATAACTTAAGCTACTGGCGTTCGTTGGAGGAACCAGGAGTTCGAAGAAGCAACATGGGAAATAGACGGAGAAATGAAAGCTAGGTACCCAGAACTGTTCAATTAAAGAAATTTTGAGGACAAAATTTTTATGAGGAGAGGAGACTTGTAGGCATTGCATTTTCGCATGTGAAACCCGATGATGAGTCTCAGTTGGAGGCACTACCTTTTTAGCTAAGGATATTGCGGGAAACGGAGGTCGGAAGGGGAAATTCAGAATAAGTACGTCATCAAGTTCATTTCACAAGTTCACTGTCTTCGTTAGTGCTGCGTTCGTTACTTCGTTCGAACTTCAGGCAGATTGCGGACATTCGTGTAGCGTTCGAATGGGCGTTCGAACGGAGTCGGTATTTCTGATTTTGCTGCTAGCCTCGCACCCCAGCCCAATTAGCCCCCCAAAGCCCATAAAACACATCCCAATTAATAAAACACATTTAAAACACATGGGAAATTAAATTAAATATTAAATAAAATAATTAAACCATTTACTAATTAAATAAAACATAAAATATAATCATACCTAATAAAGATAAATCAAATATATTAACTTCCTAACCAAACAGAATCACATACTAAATTAAAAAGATGTCATGCCTAATTAAAATCAATCATAACAAATTAAATATTTTGCATTCCTAATTTAGCCAAGATTTGTCCCCCCTCAATCTAATCCTTTCCTTGTTGAATACCAAATCAAATCCTCCTTTTAATACCAAAATCCATTCCTTGTGAGACAAGGTGAAGCCCTAACCTTTCTCTATATAAACAACCCCTAACCAAGACATGCAGGCCCCTAGCTCATTGATACAAGAAAACGCCTCTCCTAGTTCACACCCATCACAAGAAATAAAGAAGCAAAGAATTTCCAACCCCCTCTCCAAGCTCTCCATTCACGCCAATCACAAGAATAAGTAACAAAAAAAAATATTCTTTTCATCTCCTCCACTCCATAGCCGAACACATCACCCTCCTTAACCCCTCCATAACCGAAAATAACAAGCCTTTATATCTTCCTAAAGCCACCGAAACCAGCCCTATACAACAGCCCTCCATCACCGAAAATTACAACCAAAAAAACCGAACTGCAGTGAACACAAAAACTGCACTCCTATTAGCTTCAAACAGCCCCTAAAATCCTCAAAACAGTAACATAAAAACTGCATTCATAATCCTTAAAATAATCACACAGGACTACACTAAAACCCCACAAAAAAACTCGGAACAGTCCGTGGAAACGTCAAAACAGGTGACCTGAACAGTGAGCAGCAAAACAGAGGCCGAACAGTAGCAGAACGGAGTTCGAACGGCAAGCAAAACAGCAAAACAGTGAGCTAGGACGCTAAACCAGTGAACCGGAGAAGTTGAGGAGTTGTACCCTTTCCGACGTCCGTGAAACGCAAGCCTGAAAGTTGGCAAAAAGGTTAGACCTGAGGGTATTTTTCACACTCGTTTTTTTTTGTTTTTTATTTGTATTATCTATTGAGTATCGCTTGCATGATTGTCGTGTTGAAATGCATGTTGTGGCCCTTGAGTAGATAAATATGCATGAATTATGAGATGTTGTATGTTGTGGCTTTGGAATAAAATGAGAGATGTGTCAACTCTCGCGGTATATCGGATGGAAATACGGACATAAATTTCATAGCCGATTCCGAATGGACGGTAGTATGATCTGTACTCGGGATACAACTCCACGTATCGCTTGAGTAAACGGCACCCTCTTTTGTTTTGTGTTGCTTTGGTTTATTTATTTTTCGTCACTTGAATTCTGCATGTTGCTTATTTATGCATGATTCAATCGAGCGCATGGGCTTAGTAAGTGGAATGAAAGATCCCCTATGGGGAGGGGTTAAAGCCCTTTACCACGATGCTTTGCCATGCCGGTTGATGTGTGTTCGGTTGAATGCAAGATACGTTCAATCGGGCATACTAAGTTTGATATTATTGCTTTTAATTCTTTGTATGCATGATTCAATCGAGCGCATGGGCTTAGTAAGTGCAATGAAAGATCCCCTATGGGGAGGGGTTAAAGCCCTTTACCACGATGCTTTGCCGCGCCGGTTGATGTGTGTTCGGTTGAATGCAAGATACGTTCAATCGGGCATACTAAGTCTGATATTATTGTTTTTAATTCTTTGTATGCATGATTCAATCGAGCGCATGGGCTTAGTAAGTGCAATGAAAGATCCCCTATGGGGAGGGGTTAAAGCCCTTTACCACGATGCTTTGCCGCGCCGGTTGATGTGTGTTCGGTTGAATGCAAGATACGTTTAATCGGACATACTGAGCTTGACATTGTTGTCTTTATTCTTTGTGTTGCATGCATCAGGTCTGGTTCCGTTCGAATGCGTTCTCGAACGCTACACGAACGCGAACCTTCTGTTTACCATTCGAACGCGTTCTCGAACGCTACGCGAACGCACACGCACTTTCTTAGTCTCATCATGCATCAGGTCTGGTTTCGTTCGAACGCGTTCTCGAACGCTATACGAACGCGGACCTTCTGTTTACCGTTCGAACACGTTCTCGAACGCACACGCACTTTCTTAGTCTTATCATGCATCGGGTCTGGTTCCGTTCGAACGCGTTCTCGAACGCTACATGAACGTGAACCTTCTGTTTACCGTTCAAACGCGTTTTCAAACATTACGCGAACGCGCACCCACTGAACTGAGTCATTTTCATCAGATTTCATACATAGTTTTCCTAGTAGCAAGCCCCGCATGTATGAATACAATGTGTTTAATGTATTACAATTCATATACCTATGTCATGATAACATTTGAGTATTATTTCTTGTGGTATATCGGATGGAAACCCAGACATAAATTCCATAGCCGATTTCGAATGGACGGTAGTACGGTCTGTACTTGGGATATAATTCCATGTACCACTTGAGAAGGTGCTCATATGTGTGCTTGTGTGGTTAGTATGTGTGCTTGTGTTTTCTTGAATATAATATGCCAATGAAGTTGTATGTTTGTCGCTCATTTGATGTACTTCCAAGCATGCAATCTTAGATGTGAAATATATGTGTTAGTTTTATTTTGTACATGTGAATTTAGAAGCATGATACTCTTGGAAATAAGTGCTACTTAAGCCTGATTAAATTATTACATAAATCCTTTCATTACAAGTGGCATGAGTAAGGGACCATTCCGAACCCAACGGTTTGAGGTCTTCCCTTGCGAGGGGTGAGTGCGGCCTTAAATCTCATTTTCCCGGTTCACACCGGGTGGCGACTCCATTATTCTCCGGTTTAGTCCCCCGTGGCTACTCCATACTCCTGACCGGGCCGCGAGCCCGGGACAGCATGCGTCGCCCAGTTTCTGTGTCCCACAAGACTGTAACACCCCGTTGAAGGTTGTAAAATGATATAATGGTTTGAATAAATTATTTAAATTTTGAGTAACTGACCCAACTTTCCAGTAGAAATAGACTACGGTTTGAAATATTTATGGCATGTAATTTAAAATTTTCAAAGTAGATTTGAGGATTTTTTGATAAATTCTGCATGAAAATTAAAAATTTTCGGCGCAAGAATCTTAAAAAACAGAGCTGAAATGAAATTGTAACACCCCGCCAGAGGCAGGATGCTACTGACAGGAAACAAGGTTAAACCATCTCCATAAGCCTCCATATTTATAGAAAATTGGAAATGATGTATCCTAAAATTGAACAACCTAGATCATAGTCTAGCATCAAAATGGAAACTATGAAAACATCCAACAAACAAAAGACCTTTAGTCCACACAAAACACATCAAAATCATATCCTAAGGGCTTCATGCCTACATCATCTATCAATTCTCAAAGGGCTCTGTGCCTACAACATCATAAGCAATCAAAATATTTACTTTATATATACAAATAGCGTGATCAACACGACAACCAAAACAATAATCAAATATTCTAAACTTCTAAAACTTCTCCTAGGACACTTGTGAGGGTGACTGCCGCTTGGGTGATCTGCGTCTCGAGCATGACTTTCAAAACTGAAGTGGTTGACCCATCTGGTAACCAACCTGCAAAACTAGCAAACTGGTTTGTGTGAGTTATAAAAACTCAGTAAGTAACCATGCTAGTAGTATAAACAAAACATACAAGTGAATCACATTAGAATTTTTTTCATAATTATCAAGTTATAATGAGTTTTAGAATTATTAGCATTCTATTATCCTTTATACTTTACCCATGTCAAATTTTTATATTTACATATTTACATGTTGTCAATAAAATGGCCAGACATTCAAAGCACACAAAGCATGGATTAGAAATCACAAAGTACGTCATATAACATCAAAACCATTTCAATATTGAAGTACGAAATCATATATTAATATTTTTCACTAAATAAACATCTTTGAAATATCATCAAATTGGTAAATCTAATAAATTTCTTCTATTCGGTTACAAACTATCTTTAATACCAAAACAACTTGCTTCAATACCAAAACAATCTTTGTTTAACTTTCTTTAACTATGATAACCTTACAATAGCTTAAAACTTGGGGTTCATATGCATTAACATATATCGTAGCACACTTCTCTAATATACATATAAATATAATTTCAAAATTCTTACACATATACGTACATACCAATACAACTTAACAAACATGCTTTATAACCTCTGATATTCATATCGGTGTAAAATCATCCATTCATTTCACATAAGCATACACGATCCATATATATCACGAGTTCTATCATACATATACTCAGACATATTTAAAAACATCACGCAACCAACCACGAAGCACATATAACAATCGAAACATCAAAGATCACATCATCCAACAATACATATATACAGCTGGCTTACACACAAAATGCTCGTACGAGACTCATTACCTATCTTAGAATATGTATGAGATGAATTCCATTTGAACGGATTCCTAACTAGCTCGACTACTACACCATAAATCTGTTAGGGTTGGTGCTCGGAGCGTCAATCCAGATCATATTTATGATCGATTCATGAATATGAACCATTACTTTTTTCCATAATATTATGTATTCAAGGTAGCACCTCTTGTCTTTTATATATATATATGTCTGATCTAATTTAGATTAGATTGAAACTAAAACGTTTTAGTGATATGTATATTAGACAAAGACCCGAGAAAATATATTGTAGTGCGCAGTTATAACGAGTTTGTAATTGACATTGGGAAGTGTTACTACTAGAAATATATTCTCAAATAAAGTTACTGGTCAAGATTTAATGACACGGGTCGGTTAGTAAAATCTGATGAGTCCAATACATGTCGTATATTGAGACTTGGTATGATGGTTTGTCCCAATTAACCATGAGTCTTGGGAGACTCGTATAGACATGTAGGTGTTTATTTGATAAACACTGAACGACTCACCGGAAGATTCCTAATAGTGGGTACACTTACGTTAATAGAAATTTTCTCGAGTCAAGTAGCATAGTGGTCCTACGACTTGAGATACCATTGTGGATGTGTGAGCTATCCTCCACACTTTGACGATAGTCACGTCAACGATCTTTTTAGATTAGACATCCGCTTGTCTGTTGGGTGTGGACTGATGCTCTCACTATCATGTGATGTATCCATAGAGGATCTGTCAGTCCCGTGTACGGGATATAGGCATCCACTCCGTGATACTCTAAAATCCTTGGCCAGGGTATACTGCGAAACTATTCCGAGTATTTACGTAGAGAATCTCGATTATATGTCGCGATATATAAAATTGTACACTCGGAGATTTGACGTTTTATCTAAATCTCCAGTACAATTCGGATGACCTGTGACGGAGAGACTATACGTATGTGATGATCTCGACTTGTATGGTTCAAAGTGGTTATTTGTGGTCATCGTAATTTGCGAGTTGGCGAATTACGGATACGGAAATCATTTCCGTGACGGATACACCTGAACCTAGAGAGTCCCACTAATAAAGCACACTCGTAAAGCACTAGGGTAATTAAATTATAAATAATTTGATTATTCGTAATGTTACACATGTTGGGGTACTTTTAGTATTTAATGTGTATGTGTATATGATACATAATTTGATTAGATACACATTAGTATTAATTGGAGAATAACACTTTTACATGTAGATTAATTAATTAAATAATTATTATTTGATTAATTAATTAAACAAATGACTAATTAAATTTTACATGTGTTGGACACATGTGTAATGTTATTTAGTTAATTTTATATTTGCCATAATTTAATTAATTAATATGATTAATTAAATTGTTTAATTAATTAAAGAGTATTAAGTTTATATTGATAAGCATGTGACAAAATTAAAACCACACATTTGGTGCATGTTTGGCATGATTATAGCCCAGTGTTGCAAATAATAATAATAACTAAAATCCCCTTGCCTTTTAAAAAAGCCACTCTCAGCCACATGGAAAAGAATGAAAAATTTGTTTTTCATTTTTTTGGCTTCTGCCACTTTTCCTTTTCGAAGCTGAAAAAAAAGAATATATGAAAATGGTTCATTTTAATTTCTTCAGCTCACAGGCGATTTGGGCGTTTGTTTGTAACGCATGCATTTGCGAATTTGATTTGCTGACTTAAAGGCCATTTGGCTATTTGTTAAAGCAATTGAAATGCATGCTTTCAGAATTTGATTCATTGGCCATTTGTTCAAGAATGGCATACGACCATGTGCTGCACAGAACGCCATATTGTCCATTTGTGAATGGAAAGAGAGAATGGTTGTTGGCCATTCGATGAAACAAATAAACTATTTGGGCGTTTGAGGTGCTTCTCGTTTTTGGCTTGTTGCTTGTTCTTTTGAAATGGTTTCAAGAAAAATCAATTTAGGGCTTTTCTCTTGGATGGGCAAGACAACAAATTGGAAGCATAAACAACTTCAATTGGAGCTTAAACTATGAAAAGTGGAGGAGTCAAGGTAATTCCTTAACTTGTTGTGTTGAAAATTGTTTCAATTTGTTCCAATTGATTTATATATGATGTAGCTAGGATTTCTGCTTGTTTGTTGAGTTTTGCTTGTGAAGAAAAAACTTAATTGATTACATTATGGTTGCATGTGTAAATAAATTGGGGTAATTATTGAATTGACCCAATTAGGGTATTTGATACTCATATTGTCATTTTAGAGTTATATTAGCCACTCATAAGTGACATAGAATTGTTTTAGAGTAACTTTATGGTGGGACTCATTGAATTGATCAAATTGGATTTGGTTTTGGATATAAATTGAATTAATTTGAGAATTAATTTGATTAATTTGTAATTAATTCAATTTGATTTAATTTGTGAAATTGAGTTGTTGTGGATATAATTGGATGTATAATAATGCGTAAGAAAAATTTCTAGACTTTTCAAAATTATTTCGGAAGTGTTTTGGGAATTTTATGTAAAATCGCATTATGGGAAAATTGTAATTTGGTGAAATTACGATACTTATGAATGTCATGAGAGATTTGGGAAAAATACGGATTTATAATTGGTATACGATATCAATTATTAATCACGACTGTTAAAAATTTTTAAAGACTATTTTTCCCGATAGCTGCGCTTCCACACGAAAAACCCCATCAGAATCATCCAATCAAAAATACACACAGGCGCACATATCATATAACATAAACTCATCACATGATATTTTTGGGGTTTTGGGCGAAGGGCGCGGCGAAAGCGCTATTCGGGCGAAATCATAATTTTAAAACTTTTAAAATTACCGAATAAATTATTTAATATCCAATATGAATAATATATTCATATTTCACCTAACATGTTTATTCGATATCAAATAACGACATAAATAACTGATAAACGTTGGAAACTTTTACGAAAACATTTTTCCGTAAAATGACGCAAAACGTATTTTTTGACCGAACCGACCACTCAACACATACGGGGACTGCCCAGGTCAGCCCCAATAGTGTTAGGGCAGTTCATAGCTCCCCGAACAGTGATCAATTCACTGTTTGGGCAGCCGTCACCCGGTTGCTCAAAAGTCACCTGGTAACGTCGTTTTTCGCCATTTTCGCTTATTTCAACTCCGAAATAATTTCCGGCAATTGTTCCAACACCCAAAACACATCCAATACATTCACAAGACATATTTTTCATCACCATATGAACAATATTTCCAGATCTGATCCAGAATTGAAATATATCAATTTTTCATTCTTTAATCCGACTTTTTCAAGATTAATCAAATTAATCACAACACCAATCAAAGTCACCACACATAAACCACACATGAACCACCCAAGAATAATTTTAGGCATTACAAGAGTGATCATAACACTCTAGAATGGAAACATATCATCCAATGATTAAATTGAATCAATATTACAATAATATCATTCAAAACTACTTCACACATGCTATATGCATCCAATTCCATCTTCCAACACCAAAAGCCCCAATTTTAACAAGTGAAGAAAACCCTAGAACTATTCTAGCAACACAAGAACAAGAAACTAAATTTCCAAACTCAAGAAGATTAAAGATTACATTTTAATCTCCAATTTTCCTAATCATTTTTCTTGTTTTTCTTCACTTTTCAACTTGAATCATCAAGCAACTTTGGAACCCATTTTCTTTAGAGGCTATCGGCCAATAGGATCTTTAGTTACATTCCCCCCAAACTGAACTGATTTTTGTATCATCTGAATGCATATTTTGATGTCACACACATTTGCTGGTAAGAGAAGAAGTACAATACATGAAATGAAGCCGTCAACCACCGAATAGTTCTTTCTCGAATGGGAATTAGTGGTGCAACCTCCAAAGGTTTAGGTTCCATGTTAATCAGTGCTTTTTGACCTTTTTGCATTTCCCTTGTCAACTGTCTGATGGTTCTTTCAATTTCGGGGTCAAGCAGACGAATTTCAAAGCTTCTGATCCTTCTCATGTAGTCTATGAGAACCTAAAAAGGAAGAAAACAGAAATAATAAGTAAAAAATAAATTGGACACAGGTAAAGGTATCTAACCCCAAAATTAATAGTGAAAGATAAATAAGTCCCCGGCAACGGCGTCAAAAACTTGATCAGTGAAATCACTCATGTAACGCAAGCACACATATCGTTCAAGTAGTATAAAATGTATCGATCCCACGAGGACTTAATACCTAGGCTATCAGTTTGTGAAGTTAAATGTTTACGAGTATCTAATTGATTTGTTGTTTGATAGGATGGCGATTTTAAACTAAAGACAAGTAAATAAAATAGTGCGAAAGTAAATCAAAGGAAAATTCAATATTATAAAACTATCTACGGTTGTGAATCCTCCCAATTTCTTTTAAAGATGAAGTGGTTATCTCACATTTGTGTAATATAACGATTTATTAACCTGAAACACGAATTTATGCAAAATCCTTTTCGATGGTTAGATGCAAACACCCAGTATAACCCAATTAATCATATTCCTATGTTAACCAAGTTACCTGAATTCATTAAGATTAAGTTTCAATTATGGTTACCCCCGCCCGACATGTATATTCATATCTTGTAAGGAAATCTACCTAAGAGTATCTTGCCCCAAGGTGAGATCGTGAGCTATTGAGTCTAAGGCTGAAACCTAAAATCTCTTTTCCAAGTTCATTTTAAGTTTACCAAATCAATCTTATTAATGGCCAGTTAACAAAAAAACATTAAGCTTAAGGCTCAATAAATAAACCTTTATATTAACCAAAACGTAAAATTACCACTTATAAACCGGTGATATTTGAATTCATCACAACCCCATATATGGTATTTAGTTACAACACATATCTATGACTAGTAAAAATATTAATAAAGAAAATGACATAAAGTAAATCTTGGAAATTAAAAGGATAAAATAAACAATAAAGAAAATACTGGTGTTAGAGGATCCACTTTTATTACTTCATATATAGATATCTCTCTTATTATAATATATAAACTTTGCATGACATTACCAATAGACCATATAAGTGGTATCTCGATTAAGTCAGATTTATGATTAATTCCAACTGACCATAAAGGCGATATCCAAATTAGTCATGTTAAAATCAATTTAATGAAGTCTAACCGACCATAAAGGCGGTATCTCATTAAGTCAGGTTTTAAAATATTTTATAAAAGATTGTATCTTGTTTGTTTATTTTCAGTTTTCGTGTATTTGATTTTTATTTTACGCCATAATACTTTCTTTATTTTACTTTTCAGTTTTTATTCTACTTTTCAGTATGAGGAGGTAACTCCCCTATGCTGGGGTGAAGGGTAAAGTTTTTATTACTAATATTTAGATTAATCTCCCTTAATTATAATTGATTTTAACCTGACTAAATTGGATACCGCCTTTATAGTCGGTTGGAATTAATCATAAATCTGACTTAATTAGGATACCGCCTTTATGGTCGGCTGGTGATGTCATGCAAAGTTTATATATTATAATAAGAGAGATATCTATATTAGAAGTAATAAAATTGGATCCTCTAACCCCAATAGTTATTTATTACTTTATTTACCTTTTTAATTTCCAGCTTTATTTTATGTCATTTACTTTATTTAAGTCTTTAATAATTCTAAATATGTGTTGTAAATAAACCCATTTATCTAGGGTTGTGATGAATTCCAATATCACCATTTTATTAGTGGTTATTTTGTGTCTTGGGTAATATAAAGGTTTTTTTTTAAGTCTTATGCTTAATGCTTCTTGTTAACTGGCCATTAATAAGATTGATGTGGTAAATTTAAAATGAACTTGACAAAGAGATTTTAGATTTCAGCCTTAGACTTAATAGCCCACGATCTCACTTAAGGATTAGATACCCCTTAATAGATTTCCTTCTAGGATAGACATATACCTGTCGGGCGGGGGTAGCCATAATTGGAACTTAATCTTAATGAATTCAGGTAACTTGGTTAACATATGAATATGATTAATTGGGTTATATTCGGTGTTTGCATTTGACCATCGGAAGAGGCTTTAGCATAAATTTGTGTTTTAGGTTAATAAACCGATATATTGCACAAACGTGAGATAACCAATTCATCCTTAACAGATATTAGAAGGATTCACAACCCTAGATAGTTTTAGTGAGATAACCACTAAACAAGTGATTTCACTTGTTTAGTCACTAACTTGTTTGATCTTTTTACTTTTGTGTGCATTTGATGTTTGTGGGTATCGTTGATGTAAGCCCTCACGAGACTATAACTCGTCCACTAGGGACATCTAGGGGTTTAAAGGCTTGTTGCATACGCTAAATGTAACCGTGATCCCTACGAAAGTTGCTCAGTTTAATTTTATTTTAAAGTTGTTTTTATTATATTTTAAAATTTTGCTCGAGGATTAGCAAAATGTTAGGTTTGGAGGTGTGATAAGCGGTAAATATATCAGTATTTACCGTCCATTTGATTTAATATTTTGTATAGTTTCTTGAGGTTTGTGACTATTTTGATGTGTTTTGTGTATTTTGTAGATAAATAAGGTTTCAGGACTCACTGGAATCATATCGGGGCTAAAACAGCGAAAAACAGACAAAAAGGGTAAAATTGGAATTATGTGTCGCGACCGCTAAAATATGGCTGACACGTGTCAACATCAGAGAAAATTACTATCATACGCACTTTCTAACATGCGCCGGTCACGTGTCAACATCACAACAATCTTGATATCATACGCCGGACCCGTGTCATCACCTCATGCTACCGACACTACACGTCATTGCTTACGTGAGTGTCGCAACACGTATAACACGTGTCGCGACGTCGAGCTAATAATTCAGCCAATAATTCTACCGACAGCCACATGTCATCATCCTGTTGACTCAACAACACGTCGCAACGCATAAGGGTTTTGCATCGTGATGTGTGTGGCCGGTACATGCGTATGATTGCATGTTTCTCTGACGTTGACACGTGTCCGACGTATTTTAGCGGTCGCGAAGCAGAAGTGTTGTGCGTCGCGATGCAGAATTCCAATTTTGCCA
This sequence comes from Zanthoxylum bungeanum, assembly GCA_019454045.1. Classification (NCBI taxonomy): domain Eukaryota; kingdom Viridiplantae; phylum Streptophyta; class Magnoliopsida; order Sapindales; family Rutaceae; genus Zanthoxylum; species Zanthoxylum bungeanum. Next base: position 238,408 of record SKCR01029322.1, on the reverse strand, counting down.
TTTTTGTCAATTTTTCGTTGTTTTTGCCCTGATTTGATTTCGTTGAGTCCTGAAACCTTATTTATCTATAAAATACACAAAACACATCAAAATATTCAAAAAACTCAAGAAACTATACAAAATAGTGGGATTCATTAAATCTCTAAGTGTCATTGGATGATTATGATCGCCATGCTGAGAGTCATTTTCCTCCTAATCTACTGGATTTTAAATTCTGGCAGGTGGATTGGCCATTTTAACTGATAATGAAAGTGATGTAGAATCACTGTTTAATCTTTCGCTGGATGATCGAGACCATGGTCTCATGCAACCTAAAAAAAAAAAATATATATATATATATATTTAGAAAAAATAAATAAATGGCAAGATAAAAAAATGTAACTACAAAAGAAAAAAATAAAATAAAAAATGAAAATTATATAAAGAAAAAGAAAAATTATTCTATCTACTAAATTGTATTCCCCGATAACGGCGCCAAAAACTCGACACGCTCTAAAAGTACTTCATTACTCCCAAGTATAAGAGTGTCGAAGTAATAAAAGAACCCGATAAGTCCGGGGTCGATCCACAGGGAATAGATTTTTAGTATGACAAAATAATAATTAAAGCGAAAGGAAAAAGATTGATTTGTTTGAAGTTGTTTGGAGAATTTGAATTAACTGACAAGAATAAAATAAAATGATGGGGTTATGTGATCTACTTTTAATATTTTATATTTATAAATCTCACTTTTATAACCCAATTAATTTACTTCCAGAATTAACTATGCCAAAACATATAAAACCGACCATAAAGGCGGTAGTCATTTATGTTGATAACTAGTCCTGCCAAGATACTAAATATGCCAAAAACATAAAACCAGCCATAAAGACGGTGATACTGTTCGTCTATAACAAGTCCAGTTAGGTACTAAATTATACCGAAATCGTATAAAATCAGCCATATAGGTAGTAGAACAGTTTTTCACTAATTAGTCCAGATCTCAATTAATTATTATTCATTACTATTTATATATTATAATATAAGTGAGATTAATCTAAACTTTAAATAATAAAGGTTTCACCCATTCCCCCAGCGAAAAGTAATTAACTACTCATACTGTAACTAAAAACATACATAATTTTATTACTAAAATTAAAAGACATTACAAGAAATTAAACACACAAGATACAATATTTAATTCCAAAAGAGAAATCAAAGAAAGTATGAAAATGAAAATGAAAATGAAATTATGGCTTCTATTTATAGGCTAAAATAAAGGATTCCACCAATTTCTCCACCAAACATACAAGAATGTTTGGTGGAGAAATTGACAAATGTTTTTTTTTTTTTTTAAGATTTGATATTTAACACGCTATGCATTCCTCGTCAATTTTGGTCTTGAATCTTTAAAATTCGAAAATCTTATGACCATCAAAGTTGTAGATCATTGAGTCTTAGTTCATCTGGAACTTGAATCACCTTAATCCGATATCGGAGTAAAACGTTATGGCCAAAATACGAATATTGCACAGTGTTGAAATTTCCGATGTTGTACACTGTTAGAACACCCTATTAAATTTTTTGCCTCTAAAATCCAATGTCAAGTCAATTTTTCTAGATTTGTATCCAAAATATTATTTCACATACATAAAAGATAAATAAAAAATTATAAAAAATAAATTTAAATATTATTACATAAACGTGCTAAATTAAGGGGATTGGTGAAACACAAGTGTAAAATGATATTTTATTCTCTCAACAAATATGCAATTTTTAGTCCCAATCAATATCATCAAATTGGTAAATCTAATAATTTTTCTTCTATTCGGTTACTAACTATCTTTAATACCAATCAACTTGCTACAATACCAAAACAATCTTTGTTTAACTTTCTGTAACCACGATAACCTTACAATAGCTTAAAACTTGGGGTTGACCGGCGTAAACACACACGTATAACGCAAGCGCACGTATCGTTCAAGTAGTATAAAAATATCGATCCCACGAGGACTTATTCCTACTATTGTTATTAATTGTTGATACTATTTATTTACAGATATATAATTATAGGTAGAAGAGAATTGATTGCTTGAAATGATTTGATTTGTAGAGTTGCTAAATAAATAAATAAATAAAAAGACAAAAGAAAATACTAAGGAAAATAAAAAGACTTAAAGATCTAGGGTTGTTAATCTTTCTAATATCAATTAAAAGATGAAGTAGTTAAATCATAGTTGGGTAAATTATTGAATTATTAATCTGGAACACTAAATTATGTAAAGTCTCTTTCGAATGATCATTTACAAATACCTAGTATAATCCAATTGAACCATATGTCTATGTCAATTAAATTACCTAGATTCATTAAGGTTAAGTTCCAATTATGACTACCCCCGCCAGACAGGTATATGTCTATCCTGTAAGGAAATCTATTAAAGGGTTATCTATCCTTAAGAAAGATCGTGGGTTGTTGAGACTAAGGTTTTAGACTTAAAATCCCTATGTCTAGTTCATTTTAAGTTTACGTAATCAATTTTATTAGTGATCAATTAATAAAAAGCATTAAGATTATGACTCAACAAATATCTCTTTAATTACCCAAACTATAATCTAACCCTTTTTAAATCCGGTGATATTAGATTTAATCACAACCCTAGATATTTAACTTAGTTACAACACATAACTAAAGCTGATATAAACTTAAAAGACAGAAAATGAAATTACTGAAAAGTAATAAAAAGAAATGCTAAGGTAAAAGGAATTAACTTCTACTATTTACTATTTAGATATCTCCCAATAATATAATATATAATCTTGTGATATTTTAAACCAACCGTCCGGAATGGCGGTATCCTGATTAAGTCAAATTCAAATATACCAGCCATAAGGCGGAACAAAAATATAAACTAAACCAACCGTCCAGAATGGTGGTATCCTTTATTAATTCAGATTTTAAATAGTTTATATATTATATTTTAAGGGAGATTAATTTAAATAGCAAAAGTAAAAGTATTACCTTATTACCTCAGCATAGAGAAGTTACCCCCTCATAGATGGATATAATTACTACTACAAAGCGTAAATAAAATTGAATAAAAGAAGAAAATATGAAGAACTCTTTATTATATAAGTATTTACAGAGGATTTGGTACATTTGAAACTAAAAATTCGAAATCTATTTATAGGCAAAAAAATCTAATTTTTTATTATTATTTTTTGATTTTTGATTTTTTTATTATTTTTCTGATTTTTATTTTTTTATTATTTTTTTTTTGGATCGCTGAATTTTCGACATGTGGCATGGTGTGCTAAAAATGACGGCTCGTTGAATCTTTGACATGTGGCATGGTGGTGCAATTACCAAAATACCCTCGGTGTCGGGACGCCCAAAATTACCAAAATACCCTTTTCGTCAAATTTCACAGTTTTGCTCCAAATCACCTCCAGAATGTCTTGAAACTTTATTTCGGTGTCGGGATGTCAAAATTACCAAAATTTGTGTCGGGACGTCCAAAATTACCAAAATACCCTTTTTGCCAAATTTCACCAAATTTCACAGTTTTGCTTCAAATCACCTCCAGAATGTCCTGAAACTTTATTTATCTACAAAATAACACAAAACACATCAAAATATTCACAAAACTTAAGAAACTATACAAAATATTAAGTTAAATGAGTGGGAAATAGTGATACATTTATCACTCATCACACCCCCAAACCTAACATTTTGCTAGTCCTCGAGCAAAATAAAATAACATAATAAATTTAACTAAGCCACTTTCGTAGGGATCACGATTGCATTTAGCATATGCAACAAGCCTTTAAACCCCTAGGTGTCCCAAGTGGCGAGTTGTAGTCTCGTGAAGGTTTACAGCAATGATACCCACAAACATTTTATAAAATTAAAAAGGTAGTGAAACTAATGCACACAAAAGCAAAAAGACAAGAGAAAATAGAATAAAGAAGTTAGTGACTAATTAGGTGAAACTTCTACTCCAAGTTTATTAGTTGTTTTATTTCATTCTAAAGTACTGAATAAGTAAATTCTCCGATTATATTTACCATTCTTCATATACACAGCCAACATAATATTAAACAACTCATTTCGCCCATAACAGTCATAAGTGCAGTTGATAAGAGAGTAATATTTTTGTCCTAAAGTTCTATCAGATTTCACACCTTTTGTAGTAATGGAATAAATTTTCTGATTTTTCTGATTTTTTTCTTTGATTTTTTTCTCTATTTTTTATTTATATACAATATCTTCCATCTATGTAGCGAGCTTTAGGTCGGTGACTCCCAAACCAGTTGGCTTTAGGGCATCAGGTGTTAAGACACCCCTAAGGCCTTAATTACTCAGACTTCAGATATATATATATATGTTTAAATTTTTCATCATTTTTTATCCATGTAACGAGCTTTGGGCCAGTGACTCCCAAACCAGTTGGTTTTAGGGCACTAGGTGTTAAAATACCCTTACAGACTTAATAACTCGGATCTCAGACGTTTTTTTTTTTTTTTTTTTTTATTCCATCACTTTTTTTGAGATGTTTCTCCAATTAAACTATAGCACTGAATATTACAATCTTTTCAATTTTATCCTATGTCCGTATGTTACCATGTATGTTGATAATATCTGCCAACTAAGTATATGAAGATCCATTTTAGTCAGTTTTATGGAGAACTTACAGATTTAATAATTCAAAATTGAATAAACAAAAATTAACTTGTTTTGAATTAGGTTTAAAATACGTATCAGGAGTGGAAATTCCTTACACAGCTATTTCTTACCAATTTCATCTTTTTAGTCAACATAACAACAAAACATTTCTACTGGTCATATAACTATAATTTACATGTAGTTTTAGAAGTGTAATCAAAGGCTCTTGCTGACGAAGAATTGTTCACAACTAGGACTCCCCACTCAAGGGTTCAAGCGACCAAGTGAACGCACCTTTTTTATACCTTATGGTATGTGCCAACGAGTTTATGGTGTGTGACTAACTGTCGAATGGACTTCCCATTGTAGATTCCCCAGAGGGAAGGTGGAGCGAGGCTCACTTAAGTACCCTAGCCCCTTAGGCTCTTATCGCTTGTTGTCAGGAATAAACAACGAGTCCTCCAAACTAGTCTGTCACAACACGCTACAAGTGAATGATTATCTAGGTGCCTTCACAGCTTTTCCTCATAAAAAGGTAGTGAGTGAAGGAAGACACCAAACCATCACCTAACTATAAATATGCCCTTTGTTTTTTTTATTAATTTTTTTAATTTTTTTGAATTTTCGAAAAATTTTGGACTAAAAATAAAAACACAAACTATAAACAAGATACTATTAACTATTCCTCACCCCCCAACCTAAATGAGACATTGTCCCCAATGTCTTTAAACAGTAGAAGAAGAGTTTAGAAGATAATACCTGGTTAGCTGAATTACTACAAGGAAAATTAAAGGTTAAGATCTAGATTTATTCGACGCTTTTTACCACTATCGTCCTCAGACCAATTTATCTTTGAAATGACAGAGTCAACTTGTGGTTCATGGGCTAAGAGTTGGTCTATTAGATCCGGAGCAGTTCTGGCAGTTATAGGAGTTCTTTCATAGGTTTTGACACGAACCCATTTCTCCGGGCATCATCAAGAAAACAAACAAAGAAAATCATAAAATCATCAACGTTAAACAGCCCAATCGGGTTCTGGTGTATGTTCAAGTTTGCCCAAGATAACACTATAAAAATTTCCTCCAGTGTGCCTAAGCCACCTGGCAAAGCAATAAAAGCATCAGCACGATTAATCATTTCTACCAGTCGTTCAGACATACCTGGCACGATCAGTTCCTCTCCGTTTGATGGTTCAATAAAATTTGCATCTACCAAGGGTTTTGGGATGATTCCCAAAACATGACTGCCTCCTTCTGTAGGACCTTTGAAACGATCCCCATAAGTCCAAGATTGCCTCCACCATATACTAAGTGCATATTCCTTGCAGCTAAGACTCGACCCAATTCTTGTGCTGCTTCTATGTATTGTGGTTTAGTACCAACACTACTACCGCAAAACACACAGATGTTTTCAACTCGTCTTCTTGAAGTGGCTTCCCTTTTTTTATGTATTTCTTTCTTCAACTCTGAATGCCTCCAAAGGTGCAATGACGGGCTGAATTTATAGTACCTGAAAAAGGGTGAGTAATAATAGCACTAGTATCTTCCAAAGGAAGCTTGTTAGCAAAATAAAACAAAAGAAATCGTGAAAGGTCAAAAAGTATGGATCTGTCTACGAAAATAAAGAAAATAACAAAAGAAAAGCAAATCAAAGCAATAATTAAGGCAACAGAATTGTGTACGCAATACGCCACTCGTTTGGTATATAAATCCATTAGGATGTGTCTCAAGATTTCATTCCTTACTCAGCCATCGCTAATGAATTATCTCTTATTCTTGCCAAACACCATTCCTTCTGTCTTTAAAATGCTCCGTTTGTGATTTTCCTACAAAATAACACACACAAAATTAAAAACTCTACAACATGTATACATAAAATAAAAATAGAAATTATAACAAATTGCATGGGTTTGCCTCCCTGCTAGCGCTAAATTTTTCGTCTTCAGCCAGACGTGATTGAAATCCATCTATCAAGGCGGTTTTCAGCGTCGTTTTGGATGTCCGATTAAAGACATTCCCATGTGCGTTGCTTTTGAAGGGTCTCTTCCAACGGTAAAGTGGCAAAAAGAGTTTTGTCTCATTCAGTGCTTGTGCCACCTTTTTAATCTTTGTTGCTCCAGTGATTCCTGAAAAGAAGAAAGAAAATCAGGAGGTCTTGTATGGTTCTTGACTTGGAATGGAAGTTCCATTCTGTCAAGCTTCTTGGTGATATCTCTGATTTGTACTCCCCGATACAGCGATGTTTCTCCTAAATGCTCTGGATTTTCAATTTGGTCAGACATTTGCTCCTCCATTTGCTCTGCTTCTTGCTCCACCTTTTCTTCACAGATGAATTTTAGGATCTCTGTATTAAGCTCTTCATCTGTCATCTGTGAAATACATTTTTCAAAATTGTCAACCTGAGGATGAAAAGAAATGTCAGATTTTAGGTCTTCATCCACTGATATGATTGGAATGGATGGTTTAGGAAGATCTTCTTCAAACATCGTAGCAAAGCATGCTCCAAGATCTTCATTTTGAGGATGGAAAGTTTCATTCTTCCTTGTTGGTGCAGTTTGTACAAAAAGCTCAGTTTCTTCATCCTCGTAAGAGTCAGAATAATAAAAGTCAAATTGAGACTTGGTTGGTGCAGACTTCTGAACTGATACCTCTGATTCTTGATACTGCTCAGCCTCGTCCTCTGTTATGATGTCATGATGAATCTCAGGATATTCGAAGGCTTCTTCAGTATTATTTGAATTTGCTCGTGAGATATGTGATTCAGGTTGTCTGTTAGTTGTCTAACTTGATCTGTCATCCTCTGTATAGACGCCGCTTGACTCTGAATTTGTACATCAAATAGAGCTTCCCGTTCCTCGACCAAATTTTGAGCATGTGAATCAACTGATCTTCCTCTGATGGATCTGGTTCTGAATGAAGATCGTAGATGGATGGTGGATAAGATGGAAAATGTGATGATTCTTCGTACCTTGAATGATTCCAATAATTCTGCCACTCTGAAAGATATATACATTGATCGCTCGGGTGGTTACCATCACAAATTACACATCTTCCCATTTCATTCTGATGAGCAAATGTAGTATTGTTTGGTTCTGGCTTCCAGTGATAATTGTTGGGCTGGACAACAAGCCTCAGAAAACTAGTCTGTTGCTCCTGGATTTGGGGTGTATCTTCTTCTAGTAAAGCTTGTAATGTTTCAAAATGTTCCATTTTTTTTTCGATCACTTGAAAACAAAAGAGAGAAATAAAAAGTACAGATAATAATAAAGAAAATTAGATATAAGTAAATTAGATAGCTTCAAAATTAATAACTCAGGAAAAATAAGTCCCCGGCAACGGCGCCAAAAACTTGACCGGCGTAAACACACACGTATAACGCAAGCGCACGTATCGTTCAAGTAGTATAAAAATATCGATCCCACGAGGACTTAATTCCTACTATTGTTATTAATTGTTGATACTATTTATTTACAGATATCTAATTATAGGTAGAAGAGAATTGATTGCTTGAAATGATTTGATTTGTAGAGTTGCTAAATAAATAAATAAATAAAAAACAAAAGAAAATACTAAGGAAAATAAAAAGACTTAAAGATCTAGGGTTGTTAATCTTTCTAATATCAATTAAAAGATGAAGTAGTTAAATCATAGTTGGGTAAATTATTGAATTATTAATCTGGAACACTAAATTATGTAAAAGTCTCTTTCGAATGATCATTTACAAATACCTAGTATAATCCAATTGAACCATATGTCTATGTCAATTAAATTACCTAGATTCATTAAGGTTAGTTCCAATTATGACTACCCCCGCCCGACAGGTATATGTCTATCCTGTAAGGAAATCTATAAAGGGTTATCTATCCTTAAGGAAGATCGTGGGTTGTTGAGACTAAGGTTTTAGACTTAAAATCCCTATGTCTAGTTCATTTTAAGTTTACCTAATCAATTTTATTAGTGATCAATTAATAAAAAGCATTAAGATTATGAATCAACAAATATCTCTTTAATTACCCAAACTATAATCTAACCCTTTTTAAATCCGGTGATATTAGATTTAATCACAACCCTAGATATTTAACTTAGTTACAACACATAACTAAAACTGATATAAACTTAAAAGACAGAAAATGAAATTACTGAAAAGTAATAAAAAGAAATGCTAAGGTAAAAGGAATTAACTTCTACTATTTACTATTTAGATATCTCCCAATAATATAATATATTATCTTGTGATATTTTAAACCAACCGTCCGGAATGGCAGTATCCTGATTAAGTCAAATTCAAATATACCAGCCATAAGGCGGAACAAAAATATAAACTTAAACCAACCGTCCAGAATGGTGGTATCCTTTATTAATTCAGATTTTAAATAGTTTATATATTATATTTTAAGGGAGATTAATTTAAATAGCAAAAGTAAAAGTATTACCTTATTACCTCAGCATAGAGAAGTTACCCCCTCATAGATGGATATAATTACTACTACAAAGCGTAAATAAAATGAATATAAAGAAGAAAATATGAAGAACTCTTTATTATATAAGTATTTACAGAGGATTTGGTACATTTGAAACTAAAAATTCGAAATCTATTTATAGGCAAAAAAATCTAATTTTTTATTATTATTTTTTGATTTTTTATTTTTTATTATTTTTCTGATTTTTATTTTTTTATTATTATTTTTTTTGGATCGCTGAATTTTCGACACGTGGCATGGTGTGCTAAAAATGACGGCTCGTTGAATCTTTGACATGTGGCATGGTGGTGCAATTACCAAAATACCCTCGGTGTCGGGACGCCCAAAATTACCCAAATACCCTTTTCGTCAAATTTCACAGTTTTGCTCCAAATCACCTCCAAAATGTCTTGAAACTTTATTTCGGTGTTGGGATGTCAAAATTACCAAAATTTGTGTCGGGACGTCCAAAATTACCAAAATACCCTTTTTGCCAAATTTCACCAAATTTCACAGTTTTGCTTCAAATCACCTCCAGAATGTCCTGAAACTTTATTTATCTACAAAATAACACAAAACACATCAAAATATTCACAAAACTCAAGAAACTATACAAAATATTAAGTTAAATGAGTGGGAAATAGTGATACATTTATCACTCATCAGGGGTTCACATGCATTCACACATAACATAGCACACTTCTCTAATATACATGCAAATACAATTTCAAAATTCTTACACATATACATACATACTAATACAACTTAGCAAACATGCTTTATAACTTCTGATATTCACAACAATTTCAAATCATCCATTCATTTCACATAAGCAAATCATCCATTCATTTCACATAAGCAAACACGATCCATACATATCACGAGTTATATCATACGCATACATATACTCAGACATATTTACAAATATCATGCAACGAATCACGAAGCACACATAACAATCGAAACATCAAAAATCACATCATCCAACAATATATACATACGGCTGACTTACACACACAATGTTCGTAAGAGACTAATTACCTATTTAGAACATGTATGAGATGAATCCGTCCGAACGGATTCCTAACCAGCTCGACTACTACACCACGAATCAATCAATCAAACATACACACATGTGTATATACCATATAACATAAACTCATCACATGATCTCTCATACACAAGCACATACACGACAAAGAATCCAAACAACATTAAAATACTCATATACTACATAGGTCTCAAACATACAATTATACATCTTACTAGGAATTCAAAAATCATATCTTTAACAGTTCTCATGTCTCTTTATTTATTAATCAATCATATTCATTTTCAGAATTTATTATCTAGAAATATATTATACAATATCTTTACCAAATAAACATATTCTTTCGGAGAGAACTTAACTTATACTCATTCCTTATCTCCCTCAATCATCCCAATCTCTATGCAAATAATTGTATGTACGAATTGATACCAAAACTATTCCATTTACATATCCTATATACTCAAATTATCCATAGGTTATCATCAGATACATATACAAACTATTACGTGTTTATACACTTATATGTATCAATACAAACAGGTAGCCATCAATGTCATCAAACTTTTCACTTCATATCCTAGCATTATCCTCAAACATTTCACTTCAAAACACATCAATACATACGTACAAAGATTAAGATCGTCAAACATCTCACTTCATATTATAGAAATAAAAAAGTCATACATGTGATAGTCGATTATCCTAACCAAACGTAATCTTGAACCGTGTTCTTTAGAATATCCCTTAACTATCCTCTTTTTAACCTAACATGTCAATTATATATATATATTATATATTATATATATATATATATATTATATATATATATATATTATATATATATTCAAGACACTGATTAACCAATTGAAGTTCTTATCGCATGGGTTACTTACTTGGCTTCGCGAACACTCCAGGTCCTAGTCAAATCTGTTGGGAAGCGGCCGCGAGTGAGAACTCTAATTAAAATAAAGAAATAAAAAGACTTACTTGAACCGAAGACTCCTCCAATCCTCCCTCCAATTTTAAAGCTTTTCTCGAACTCAGCAAGCTCTTCCACGTTCCAAAGAGCCACCCAAGTGTGTGGCCTCCAAAGGTGCACACACCAAAGCCAAAACTCAACGGCAAGACTACGCCTCGAGTGCACGGGTATTTTGCCCTTAGTGCTAGCCTAGGCAAATACCTCAAAAGTTTTAACTCGAGGTTCCTCTAGTCAAATAGAATTAAGGATCCTCAAAATCAGTGGCTTACTCTTAAACTTTAGAATTTCTCACTTATATAAACCCAAGATATGAAAGGTTTTTTTTTGGTGTAAAAATTTGTGAAGAATTCTTTGGGTTTATATAGTGCTCCAAAGACAACAAAATTAATTAAGAATCAGATGTGGGATAAAAGTTAATTAATCTTAGCCATTGGATCTTAATTTAGTGGTTTAATGAGATTATAAAACCCTAATAAGAGTTTGGGCCGAATTGGAATTTAAAACAATTAACAAAAAAAAAATACTATTCATATGAATAATAATTTTTTTTGTAATTCCAATTCCCAAAGTGCCCTTATCTTCATTCACCAATCCCTAAGCCACTATGGAACCTCATAAATGATTTGTTCAATAATTCAACACATTGAACCATTTATGAACAATTCCTACAACAATCATATATGCTGTGATATTTGTACTGTGCACTGTTAAATATTGATATCGACTTTATTGTGTGTGACCTTTTGGGTTCCTCTCAAGTTGGAAATGAAATGAATCGTAATAATTTAATCGAACATAAATTATCCTCCGATCAGATGGTCGCTCGATTTCAATGACCAAGGTTGACATCTAGCAACATCCCAAGGCCCCCAAATGAGAAGGAAAGATATATATACCCATTTTGTATGCGATTTACATATGATACGGTCCCTCACCTCACTGTATCCCCACCTATTGACCTAGGGTACATAAAGTGTCTACCCATATGGTCAAATGTATGATGTTGATAGTGTCATGAATCGTGCTAACCTAATAATCTCACATGATTCTTCCGCTGTGGCCACAGTGTCAAGCATTGATCACACATATCAACCCGCGAACTGGAATACTAATCTTATAAGAAAATATTATCTGAGAGAGTGGCGATTATCTGTTGTATCTTTACAAACTTCATGTGTTTCAAAAAATGACCCAATCATACCCTTATTATCGGATCTTTTGAACCAAGGAAGGAGAATGTCAAAGTTATTTGATCCACACATACGATTGTAAAGTCCTCAAGTTTAAAGACTAGTCATATAATCGACACATGAAAGTTCTCACAAACACATGGGATAAACACTCCATATGAAAACTTTCGGCGGTCAGTTCGATGGACACGAGCAACTCATGCATCCATGTGATACACCAAACGGACGGATCTCCACTAGTAGCCTATAAGATCGGCTACCCCACTTAAGGGCGGATCATATCATCATGCTAGTCTCTCCGCTTTGTGAACGCCCAGATTATTCACAAAACTATGACTATGAATATTTAAGAGTAATGATTCTCATAAAGCGTGGAAGCCATCGTCTTATTACTCCAAGGGCTTTATTACAGTGTTGATGATTCATATAAGTTATGTAAGACACGTATACTAAAGATTTCCATTTTATTAATTAATGAAAATATTACAAATATATGTACATATAGCCCATCCACAAGTTGGGTATAGGGCATATCCTTAACAATCTCCCACTTGCACTATAGCCAACTAGTATGAATCTGGACACCATACTCTCGGGTGTGCCTATCATGCTTTTATTGAGTCAGCCCTTTAGTCAGAGAATCTGCAAGAATATCTTATGTAGGTATTTTCTCTATAATAACTTCTTTTCTCTCAACAATCTCCTTGATGAGATGAAATCGCCTGAGTACATGCTTGGATTTCTGGTGGGACCTTGGTTCATTTGATTGAGTAATGGCGTCCGTGTTGTCACAGTACATCGTGACACCATTCTTTATCGCGGGAAGCACTTCCAGCTTCGTGATGAACTTCTTTATCCAGACTGCTTCTTTAGCTACCTCAGATGCTGCAATATACTCGGCTTCAGTGGTGGAGTCCGCTATAGTTGACTGCTTTGAGCTTTTCCAACTTATAGCACCGCCATTTCAAGTAAATAGATATTCTGTTTGCGATCTGCTGTCATCCCTATCGGTCTGAAAGCTCGCATCACAATAACCAATGACTTTCATCTCAGAACAATCTCCGTATGTCAAAAACACATCCTTAGTTCTTCTCAAATACTTGAGGATTGTTTTGACAACTGCCCAGTGTTGCTCACCAGGATTTTTCTGATACCTGCTCGTTATGCTAAGAGCATAAGAGACATCAGGTCTTGTACATAGCATGGCGTACATGATCGATCCTATTGCAGAAGCATAAGGGATCCTACTCATACGCTCTCTATCTGAAGGAGTATGTGGACATTGCTCCTTAGATAATTTGATTCCATGACAAGTAGGTAAATGACCTCTTTTAGAATCTTCCATTTTAAATCTTTTCAAAACTTTATCTATGTACGTAAATTGAGAAAGTCCTAACAACCTCTTAGATCTATTACGGTAGATCTTAATGCCGAGGATGTAGGCTGCTTCTCCCAAATCTTTCATGAAGAAATTCTGAGATAACCATTGTTTGGTGGCTTGCATCATGAGAATATCATTCCCGATGATTAATATGTCATCGACATATAATACAAGAAATACAACAGCACTCCCACTACTTTTCCTGTAAACACAAGGCTCATCTACATTTTTGATGAAGTCAAATTCTTTGATTGTCTCATAAAATCGTATATTCCAACTTCTGGAGGCTGGCTTGAGGCCAGAAATGGATCGTTTAAGCTTGCATACTTTATTATGATCATTCTTAGATGCAAACCTCTCATGTTGTGTCATATAGACTTCCTCCACGAGGTTCCCATTAAGGAAAGCTGTTCTGACATCCATCTGCCAAATCTCATAATCAAAGTGTGCAGCTAGTGCCAGTAAAATTTGAATGGACTTTATCATTGCAACATGCGAGAAGGTTTTGTCATACTCAATTCCTTGGATTTTTTTATAACCTTTCGCCACCAACCTAGCCTTATAAGTTTGGATGTTACCTTCTGCATCAGTTTTACGCTTGTAAATCCACTTGCAGCCTATGGGTTTTATCCCTTCACGTGCATCTGATACATAGAGTCTATTTCGGATTTCATGGCCTCAAGCCACTTGACTGAATCAATGTCATGCATTGCTTCTTCATAACTGGTCGGATCGTCATTATTCATGTCTTTCCCTACCAGACCTTCTGAGTTCATAACCTTGTGGTTGTTCCGTCGCTTGTGTTGGGTTTCTAAGGTCATCCCAAGATCAATCCAAGCATAAAATAGTGTGAATACGTAAAGGAGAATAGCAGAAATATACTCACTTTGAACGGATATAGGATGTGTGTAGAACAAAACTTTGCTCCTTTTGAAATGCTCCAAGCTTCCTTTGAAGTTGATGTCCAAGCTCCAAGCTTTGAGATGGATTCCAAGCTCTTGGGATTGGTTTCCCTATCACCTTAGAATGATTTTGTGTGCTAGCACTTGAAAATTTTGAAACAAAATTTTCCTATCTCCTTGTGAAGCTCACGACAATGGACGTTTTGGGAGAGAGAGAGAGAATTTTCAATTTTTTTTTTTCAAATGTGAAAAAGTGTGTTGGTTTTTACAAAAAACAAAACATATACCAAATCTTAAAAAAATGGTAAATGTCTTTCAACTTTTTCATCATTAAGACAAAATGTGTCTTACAAGCAACCATAAACTAATTACTTACTTCCATCACCAAAAAGTAATGTGAGTGACAAGTGATGTGACTTGTGGGCCCCACTTGATTCAAAATCCGAGTGGGCCCGCAAACACATTCTGGGCTAGGGTTCGTTAATTTCGAATTAACGAATTTTCCGTTGCGACGTAATTACATCAAATTTAATTAAATAATTATGCCTAGCAAAATTACTATTCACGTCGCTCGTGAATTAATTCAAAATTAATTTGTTCGCCCGAATTAAAATCTAATTTTAATTCCGTTATGAAATCTAATTTCATTTAATATATCTGATATATTATTTTATCGATTAATTCCAAATTAATCATTCTCTCACTTTTAATAGTATTTTATCACAGATAAAATCTTTCCGCAATTAATCCTAGATTAATTATGTTTGAATCATACGTCATCGGTGAATCTTCGGGAAGCAACCAATGAGATCCCTTGATATGTTGGCAGTAAATCCAGTCGTCGGACTATCCGAACACGTGAGTACCACGTACTATGTTCTTACCGATTTACGAGACATGGTTGGCTTCTATGTGAGGCGTAGTATACGTAGTATTGCGTATTGCAATCCAGTATCGGATGTCATATGTAAGGCCTAGGGCTGGAATAGTGTCTGCCCCGTACGAAGCATATATCGGATCATAAACAACTAGTCTCTTTAATCGAATAATCATGACCTTGTCATATTATCCCGACGGTTGCAACACATTAGAGTACCAGTTCTGTATCCTTGCGTGATCATCATCTCCATATGCTGAAGTGACACTTCCGTCTTGACATCACACCCAATACACTATGATTCTCAATAAACCCAGAAGAGGCGTACACAGAACCTGTTAAAGTCCCGGACGACCAAAACCAAAGTGTATTGATTGTCGTAAGTACTAGCGATGTAAGTCTCAGGTTAAGACCAAATACACCTACCCTGAAGCGAATTCCCATAGACACATAGTCATACTACCAATGGGATTCTGCGGGGTCTATCCAGAGCGAAACTATTTCCGTACCATCGATAAACACAACCTCTTATCACACTTGCATAAGTATCCAATACTTAAATATGTAAGAACTATGTTGTTACGCTTCCATAACACGCACAAGTGCAATACTAGTCTATTCCACATTATCGATGTCCAGTCTCAATAAGACTACGACTAGGGATATTTAATGATTAAACCTTTATAGATTGATATTGTCTCATATCTTATAATTCGGAACTAATCATAAGGACTTTTATCATTTATATATTTAAGTAATCAAATTACAAAATGATAAAATGTAATTTCCATTGTCACATAGTTAATTTGTACAAAAACCACAATGTCTTTTACAAATAGTGACGCTATTGGTCATAATTGTCCAACAATCTCCCACTTGGCCTATAGCCAGTCAATCAAACATCTAACACCTGAACTATGTACATGTCGCTCAAACTTTTTCTAAGGAATAACTTTCGTCAGCGGATCTGCTATGTTGTCCACTGATGCGACCTTCTCGATCTTCACATCACCACGATGTATGATCTCACGGATAAGATGGAAACGTCGAATAAAATGCTTGGATCGTTGATGAGATCGCGATTCCTTAGCCTGCGCTATAGCCCCGTTATTGTCACAATACAATGGAACGGGCTCAACTGCTAACGAAACTACTCCTAATCCAATTAGGAATTTACGGATCCAAACTGCCTATTTTGCTGCTTCAGCTGCAGCAATGTACTCCGCTTCTATTGTTGAATCGGTAACAGTCTCTTGCTTGGAAGATTTCCAACTTACTGCTCCGTTATTCAAATAAAATATGTACCCGGATTGCGACTTACAGTCATTTTTATCGGTTTGGAAACTTGCATCGGTATACCCATTTACCTCAAGTTCTCAATCTCCATTGATTAAGAAAGCATCCTTAGTTCATCTAAGATACTTAAGGATATTCTTAACCGCCATCCAGTGACCTTCACTTGGATCGGCCTGATAGCGACTACACATGCTCAAAGCATACGAGACATCAGGTCGCGTACATATCATGGCATACATGATCGATTCGACTACCGAGGTGAACGGTATCCGACTCATTTTGTCTCTCTCATTTTGAGTTTTAGGATACATGTTCTTAGATAGAGTGACGCCATGTGACACTGGCAACAGTCCCCTCTTGGACTGATACATGTTGAATCTCTTCAACACTTTGTCAACATATGTACTCTGGGAGAGTCCAAGCAATTTTCTAGATCTATCCAGGTAGATCTTTATTCCTAGAATAAATGCTGCTTCTCCCAAATCCTTCAAGGAGAATTTTAATGAAAGCCAAGCTTTCACCGATTGTAGCATGGGAATATCATTGCCAATAAGCAATACATCATCAATGTAAAGGACAATGAATGTCAGTGCGCTCCCACTAACCTTCTTATATATACAAGGATCATCCTTATTTTGAACGAAATCATATCTTTTATGATCTCATCAAAACGTTAGTTCCAAGGACGTGATGCTTTCTTCAATCCATAAATGGATCGATTTAACTTACAAACCTTGTTTGCAAGTCTTGGTACGATAAAACCATCAGGCTGTTGCATATAAACATCCTCCAAAAGATTTCCGTTAAGGAAAGCAGTTTTGACGTCCTTCTGCCATATCTCGTAATCGAAATATGCAGCAATAGCAAGCATTATCCGAATGGATTTTATCATTGCAACGGGAGAAAAAGTTTCGTCGTAATCAACACCATGTTGTTGACGATACCCTTTCGCTATAAGCCTAGCTTTGTACGTTTGTACGTTGCCATCCATGTCGGTCTTCTTCTTGAAGACCCATTTGCAACTAATAGGCTTTACGCCTTCTGGTGCATCAACCAGTGTCCAAACTTGGTTGGTGTACATGGAATCCATTTCGGACTTCATGGCTTCTTGCTATAAAGCGGAGTCGATACCTTGTATCGCTTCCTCATACGTAGTCGGCTTGTCTTCCTAATAAGATTAATATCTATATGAGGTGAGATCAGAAACCCATACCTCTCAGGTTGTTTTCTGACTCTCTCCGACCAACGCGGTTCTTATATATTCGAAGATTGTGGTATAATTTCATCCCTGATGAACTGTTCATGTTCCATTAAGGATTCTGTGCCAGGAACGGTATCACTCCAATTTTCATTGAGTTCTACTTTCCTCCCATTAACCACTGCATTTATGAATTCCTTCTCAAGGAAAACCGCATGTAGAGCAATAAATATTTTGTTCTCTTGTGGTGATAGAAGTAATATCCTTTGGTTTCCCTTGGATATCCTACAAATAGGCATTTATCTGATTTGGGTTCAAGTTTGGTACCTTCCAAACGTTTGACGTATGAGAAACCAGGTTTCTTTCCTGTTCATATCTTATATGGAGTCTGTTGAACAGACTTTGACGGAACCTTATTCAAAATAAGTATTGCACTGTTCAATGCATATCCCCAGAAGGAAATAGGTAGCTCTGTGCGACTCATTATAGACCTTACCATGTCCAACAAATTTCGGTCTCTCCGTTCGGACGCACCATTTAATTGCGGTGTTCCGAGAGGAGTCCACTGTGAAAGAATACCATATTCTTTCAAGTAATCAAGAAACTCATTGCTCAAGTATTCGCCACCACGGTCCGACCGTAATGTCTTAATACTTTTTTCGGTCTATTTTTCTACTTCGTGTCGAAACTCTTTAAATTTCTCAAAGGTTTCTGACTTGTGTCTCATAAGATACACATAACCATAACGCGATGTATCATCCATAAAGGTTACGAAGTATTCATATCCACCTCTAGCCTGGCTAGACATGGGCCCACATACGTCACTATGAATGAGGGCTAACAGTTCGGTGGCACGTACACCTTTAACGCTAAAAGGTGATTTAGGCATTTTGCCTAATAAACAAGATTCACAGACGTCATATGAATTTGGATCAAATCCATCCAAGTACCCACTCTTCGAAAGTGTGGATATGCGAGTCTTGTTAATGTGTCTCAGACGACAATGCCACATATAAGTTTCATCTTTGTTAGTTAATTTAAGCCTTTTGTTTGTTACATTATATGTTTGAGATTGATTTATATTCAAAATATAAAGACCATTATTTAAATCAGCAGTGCAAATCTCCATATCATTTTTATACATAAAACACTCAGTGTTTCTAATACAAAAGTATACCCACATTGGGCTAACATAGATACAGAAATAATATTCCTAGTCAAACTAGGTACATAATAACAGTTTGTAAGTTTAAGTACATGCCCCGTGGGCAGTTCCAAAACATAAGTACCAACGGCCAAAATGGTGACTCGTGTCCAATTTCCAATGTGGTGGTCAATCTCTCCTGAGGCCAGTCTCCTGCTAATCTGTAAATCCTGCACATCAGTACATATATGAGTACCACAACCAGAATCAAAAATCAAAATTTTAAAACTAGTAGTAGACATGTTTATTTCTATAACAAACATACCTGAAGTCGGTGCCTTGCCCGCTTTGATTTCCTTCATGTGTGCCTTGTACTCGCGGTAGTCATGCTTCCAGTGACCCCGCTTCCCGCACTGCAGACATACATCTTGGGATTTCTCCTTACCATTCCCAGAAGGTTTTGACGATTTGGCCTTGCCTTGCCTTTCTTCTTCTTCTTCTTCTTCTTCTTTACACCTCCAGTCGCCTTAGGCCAAGCCGTGGGACACAGGAACTGGGCGACGCATGCTGTCCTAGGCTCGCGGCCTAGTTGGGAGTACGGAGTAGCCTGCGGGGGGGCTAAACCGGAGAGTAATGGAGTCGCCACCCGGTGTGAACCGGGAAAATGAGATTTAAGGCCGCACTCACCCCTCGCAAGGGAAGACCTCAAACCGTTGGGTTCAGAATGGTCCCTTACTTATGTCACTTGTAATAAAAGGATTTATGTAATAATTCAATCAAGCTTAAGTAACACTTATTTCCAAGAGTATCATGCTTCTAAATTCACATGTATAAAATAAAACTTACACCTAATTCACATATATCTCACATCTAAGATTGCATGCTTGAAAATACATCAAAGTAACAACGAACATACAACTTCATTAGCATATCATGTTCACGAAAACACAAGCATACATACTAACCATACAAGCATACATGTGAGCACTTTTCTAAGTGATACATGGAATTGTATCCCAAGTACAGACCGCACTACCGTCTATTCGGAATCGGCTACGGAATTTATGTCTGGGTTTCCATCCGATATACCACAAGAAATAATACTCAAAAGTCATCATGATATAGGTATATGAATCGTAATACGTTAAACCAAGACTAAGGTAAATGACGCAACCAATGGAATAGACATGCTTTTCATTATGATGTGCATAAAGATAAGAATGATTATATGGGGTTTCATAAGAAAAATCACCTAAGAAACAATTATACATGGCATGTGATGAAAATGTCTCAGTTTAGTGTGTTCGCGTTCGTGTAGCGTTCGTAAACGTGTTCGAACGGTAAATAGAAGGTTTACGTTCGTATGGCGTTTGATAACGCGTTCGAATGAGACCAGACAGAAGACACGCGTTCGTGTAGCATTTTGAAATGCGTTCGAACGGTAAACAGAAGGTTCGCGTTCGTATGGCATTTGAAAATGCGTTCGAACGAGACCAGACAGAAAACATGCATTCGTGTGGCGTTCTGAAACGCATTCGAACGAGGTTACAGCAGTGACCTCCAAAATGAAGCAAACAATACGACACATACATGGACAGATGAATACATGACATCTAGTAAACAATAACGGGCTAAGAACGCGGCAAAGCATCGTGGTAAAGGATTTTAACCTCTCAAAATAGAGGACCCTTAATCGCACTTACTAAGCCCATGCGCAATCAACACAACACATATATAAAAAGGTAAAGACAATGATATCGTGCTTCGTATACCCGATTAGACACATCTTACATCCAACCGGGTATACATCAATCGGCGCGGCAAAGCATCGTGGCAAAAGGTTTTAGCCCCTCCAAATAGGGGACCTTTAATCCGACTTACTAAGCCCATGCACTCGATTGCATCATGCATACAAAGAATTAAAGACAATAATATCAAACTTAGTGTGCCCGATTGAACATATCTTGCATTCAACCAAACACACATCAATCGGTGCAGCAAAGCATTATGGTAAAGGATTTTAACCCCTCCAATTAGGAGACATTTCATCGCACCTACTAAGCCCATGCACTCGATTGCATCATTCATGCAAATAACGTGCGGAGTTCAAATGACAAAAAGAAAATAAATAAATCAAAGCAACATGAAACAAAAGAATGTGTCGTTTACTCAAGCGGTACGTGGAGTTGTATCCCAAGTACGACCACACTACCGTCCATTCGGATTCGGCTACGGAATTTACGTATGGGTTTCCATCCTATATACCACAAGAGACGACACTCTTTCATTCATCCAATACCCACAACATGCATCATACACAAACAAGTTTCAACAAATAATTAAAATACAGTCAAAATAAATAACAAAAATCAAATAAAGATGAGTGTGGAAAATACCCTCAGGTCTAACCTTTTAAGTCGTCTTCGGACTTGCGTTTCGCGGAGATCGGAAGGGGTAAAAGCTCCTTATTCTTTCGGTTCACTGGTTCAGCGTCTTAGCTCACTGTTTTGCTGCTTTGCTCGCCGTCTAGTCTCCGTTTTGCTGCTGTTTCTTCTGTATTTTCTGCTCACTGTTCAGGTCATTGTCTTAACGTTTCAACGACCTGTTTCGAGTGTTTTTCGTGGTTTTTTTAGTGTAGTTTTATGTGGTTATTTCAAGGATTATAAGTGCAGTTTATGTTACTGTTTTAAGGGATTTTAGGGACTGTTTTGGGAGTGGTTTGGGCTGCTGTCCAGGCGTGTTTCGAGGGCTGTTTGGGGTGTGTTTGGGCTGCTGTTTGGAGGTATATTTTCGGTGATGGAGGGCTGCTGTATGGGGGAGATTTTCGGTGATGGGTAGAGGTTTAGGGGGGTGCTGTTTTCGGTTATGGAGTGGAGGAGATGAAGGGAATTGTTTGTGTTCTTCTTGTTGCTATTGCCGTGAGTGGCTAAGGCTCTTTGTGTTGTGATTTTTGTGTGAGTTATCTGTATGAGCTAGAGGATGCATGTCTTGGTTAGGGGTTGTTTATATAGAGAAGGGCCAGGGTTTCACCTTGTCTTACATGGAAGGGATTTTGGCATTAAAGAGAGATATGATTTGGTGTTAGACAAGGAAAGCAAGGGATTTGACGGGGGACAAAATTTGTTTAGATTAGGAAGTCAATATCTTTAATTTGTTATGATTGATTTTAATTAGGCATGATATTTGTTAAGTTTGGTATATTATATATTTGATTTATCTTTATTAGGCATGCAATTTCTTTAATTTGTGTAAGTATTTTTATTATCTTGGTAGGTGATTATTTAGATTTTATTTGTTTTATTTAATTTGGTATATGACTTAATTAAATATTTTATTTAATTACATTATCTAATTAATATTTAACTTAATATTTAAAGTCTCGGACAACCAAAACCAAAGCGAATTGATTGTCGCAAGTACTAGCGATGTAAGTCTTAGGTTAAGACCAAATACATCTATCCTGAAGCGAATTCCCATAGACACATAGTCATACTACTAATGGGATTCCGCGGGGTCTATCCAGAGCGAAGCTGCTTCCGTACCATCGATAAACACAACCTTCTATCACACTTGCATAATTATCCAATACTTAAATATGTGAGAACTATGCTGTTACGCTTCCATAACACGCACAAGTGCAATACTAGTTTATTCCACATTATCGATGTCCAATCTCGATAATACTACGAATATGGATATTTAATGATTAATCCTTTATGGATTGATATTGTCTCATATCTTATAATCCGGAACTAATCATAAGGACTTTTATTATTATATATTTAAGTAATCAAATTACAAAATGATAATATACAATTTCCATTGTCACATAGTTAATTTGTACAAAAACCACAATGTCTTTTACAAATTGTGACGCTATGGGTCATAATTGTCCAACATGCTGCCATTTTGAGGGGCCAGGGGTTTAGTTCTATGTTAGTTTGTTCTTCTCGTACCTTATCGAGGTCAAGTCTACTCCCACTATATTTCTTGAGAAGGAATTCATTCTTTAGAAATTTAGCATTTCGTGAGACAAATGTTTTTTGTTCATTTGGGGCGTAGAACATGTATGCTCTTGAGTTCAAGGCATATCCTACAAACTTACATTTAACTGCCATATCATCCAATTTGTTAGTTTTTGTGTGAGCTTGGAATTTGCGTCACATCCCTAAACTCTTAGATAACTAAGACTAGGACGTTTCCTAGACCATAACTTATATAATGTTTGACTAACGGTCTTGAAAGGAACTTGGTTTAGTAGTAGTGTTGCAGTTTCTAAAGCAAGACCCCAAAATGAAAGAGGTAGATCCGTTCCTGGTATCATTGATCGGACCATATCTAATAATGTCTGATTTCTCCTTTCGGAGACCCTATTATGTTGTGGAGTTCCCAGAGGAGTCCATTGGGAAACAATGCCATTTTCTCTCAAGTAATCTTGAAATTCGTTGCTTAAGTATTCACCACCTCGGTCAGACCTTAGTGACTTAATACTTTTATTAAGCTGGTTTTCTACTTCAGCCTTGAAGTCTTTGAATTTCTCAAAGGCTTTAGTTTTATACCGCATAAGGTACACTTACCCATATCACGAATGATCATCGATAATGGTAATGAAGTAGGAGAATCCACCTCTAGCGGTGACTGACATTGGTCCGCATACATCAGAGTGTATGAGTTCTAATGTCTTCGCTGCATGCTTTCATTTACCTTTGAAGGGTAATTTGGTCATTTTACCAAGTAAACAAGACTTACAAGTTCCATAAGGTTTATATTTGAAGGGTTTGAAATACCCATCCTTATGTAGCTTAGTTAATCTTGTTTTATTGATATGACCTAAGCGACTGTGCCATAGAAGTGATTCATTGAGATTATTCGAGTTAACGTTGTATATATTAGAGGTTGAACATTCTTTGTTAGTTTGTAAGACATAGATACCATTATTCAAAATACCATCTCCATATTTTATTTCATTGAAATAAATAGAACATTCATTACAACTTATTAGGCACGAAAAGCCTTTATTACATAAAGAAGAAATTGAAATGATGTTCTATACTAGAGAAGGTATATAAACACAATCTTATAAGTCTAAAACTAAACCATTCGGTAAAACTAATGAATAAGTCCCCACGCACAATGCAGCCAGTTTTGCTCCATTACCCATACGTAAGTCAACCTCCCCATGACGAAGTCTCCTACTGTTTCGTAGGCCCTGTACATTATTACACAAGTGAGTATCACAATCGGTGTCAAGCTCCGAAGTAGAAGGTTCAGATTTTTGAGAATATAGTTCAATCATATACAACATACCTGAAGCATTGGGCTTCTTGGCCTCTTGGGCTTCCCTAGCTTCATTGGCTTTCAATGATCTGCATTCTTTCTTCCAATGACCCTTCTTTCCACAAAAGAAACATTTCCATTTCCCATTTTTCTTCTCAACCTTACCATTGGGCTTTAGGTGATCTGGAGCCTTGGCCTTGCCCTTATTTTTCTTTGGGCCTCGTGGCTTCAGGTCCGTACCCGTAAGCATGACGGAGGTTTTAAGCTCCGGTTTCAAGTCCTTCTCTGCTTGCTTTATCAGATTGTGCAATTCTGCTAAAGTAACTTCTTTATCAGACAGATGAAACAACATAATAAAGTTAGAGAATTCTTTTGGTAAGGACTGAAGAATTAGATCGTGACCTATCTCATGATCTATGATGAACCCGAGGTTGGCCAATTTTTCAATGTGGCCAATCAACTTAAGCACATGTCCACTAACAGATCCTTCCTTATACCTTATTTGGAATAAGACACATGACACTTGGAATCTCACGGTATGAACGGAAGTTGCATACAACTTCTTCAAGTGAAAGATGATGGTTTGAGCATCCATATCTTTGTGAGCTTTCTTAAGTTCATCCGACATAGAGCCAAGCATTATGCAAACTGCTTGCTCATCATCATCGACGTGTTTCTTCCAAGCATCAAATGTATCTTGGTCAGCATCTTCTGCAGGTTCAGGGGGAAATGGTCTTTCAAGAACATAAAAAATATTTTCTTGTCATAAGGCAATTTTAAGGTTTCTAAACAAGTCATTGTAGTTGTCCCCCTTTGAGCTTATGCTCATCAATGATGGAACGAAGTAATACTCTGTTTGCCATTTGAATGTTTGTGAAATATTTTAACGAAGTAATACTCTGTTTGCCATTTGAATGTTTGTGAAATATTTTAACCCACATGTTAAGAGAAAATGTTAAAATTAGGAATATGTTTTCATTAATGTTTCATAATAACATGGGCTTTTAATATTATGAAGTTGCTCCCACTCAATTGTTTTAAAATTTTAAGCAAATCGCATCAACCCCAATATGATGGATTTCTTATGGGCAAGGATCCCATTATCATAATTTCATAACTCTGACTAGGACCGGTCGTTATAAAATACGATAATTAGGTAGGTTCCCAACCAATTTATGATATAAATCATAATTCCTTGATCATTGAGTTGGGCAATCAAACATGCCATAGCTTATGCTAGTCCTTGTGGACACCCAATCTTTGCCACTAAGTTATAAGACCACGCCTAAGGGTCGTTGCGTCTTATGACTCAGAAAAGTCAAACCATTGTCAATAGTACGATTTAGGGACAAATTGGTATTGGTCAGTCTGGTAAAGCCTAGTTATGCCAATACGGTTTAAGCCCTTTGGGACTATACTTTACAATGGGAGGTAAATTTTATACTTAAATTATTATTGAGGATTTTAACAAGTTTAAGTGAATAACTATCAAATGGATTCCTCCATTGAAAATTCCCCAGAGGGAGGGTGAAGTGAACTCTCTTAAATACCCTTACCTTTTAGGCTCTTATTGCCTTGGTGACATGAATAAATAATAGATCCTCCAAATTAGTCCAACACTTTAAATATGCTTTAAGGTATGCTTTGAGTAAATGATTACTAGATGTCTTCACAGCTTTTCCTTTTGGCTATAAAAAGGTAGTGAGTGAAGGAAGACACCAAATCATTATCTAACTCTAGTAACACCTTTGGTTAAATTAACTTTAGTTTGGAAAGTTTTATTAACCCCTTGGTCCCAACCCACTTGTATATTTTATAATGTCTTTAATTATAAACAAGTGATTTATATTTATTAGCCTTAAAGGGAATAATTACTTAGCTAAGGGATAAGCAACACACTCTCTATTTCTTAGAAAGTCTCGAGATGCTTGCACCTTAAAATAATCATGGCAATTCTAATCATACATAGAATCATC
Organism: Zanthoxylum bungeanum; assembly: GCA_019454045.1. Classification (NCBI taxonomy): domain Eukaryota; kingdom Viridiplantae; phylum Streptophyta; class Magnoliopsida; order Sapindales; family Rutaceae; genus Zanthoxylum; species Zanthoxylum bungeanum. The sequence continues at coordinate 212,036 of SKCR01029322.1, read as the reverse complement.
AAGCATATGAGTTTTAATATGTTGGAATTATTTTAGGCATTAAATAACGTTGATTAATATTTAATTATGATATTGCACTTTATTTTATTGAAATAAATTTACTATTCACGTTTTTCTGCAGACGCGTGAACTTTAAATGCAATTTCATAATTCAAATATTAACCAAATCATACAAAACTTGTGCCTAAAATTAAGTTCAGGGTGTTAGCTTTCCAACGAGCTTTTACACACCCAATTTCGAGTTCAAATGAGAAAGAACTAATCAAAATAACAATGGCGCACTGGTACCACTGTTGGGAAGCGGCCGCGAGTGCGCAGACCCATTTTTTTTGATTTTTCTACAATCCTAGGCATGTGTCTATATATTCTAAGCATAAAACTCATAAAACATGCAAAAAAACATAAACCTAAACATGCTAACTATCATAAGAACTCTAATTAAAATAAAGAAAGAAAAAGACTTACTTGAACCGAAGACTCCTCCAGTCCTCCCTCCAATTTACAAGCTTTTCTTGAACTCATCAAGCTCTTCCACGTTCCAAAGAGCCACCAAAGTGTGTGGCCTCCAAAGATGCACAAACCAAAGCCAAAACTCAACGGCAAGACTACGCCTCGAGTGCACGGGTATTTTGCCCTTGGTGCTAGCCTAGGCAAATACCTCAAAACTTTTAACTCGAGGTTCCTCTAGTCAATTAGACTTAAGGATCCTCAAAATCAGTGGCTTACTCTTAAACTTTAGAGTTGCTCACTTATTAAAAAAGAAATGTTTTTTTTGGGTGTAAAAACTTTTTGGAAGAATTCTTTAGGTTTATATAGTGCTCCAAAGACAACAAAATTAATTAAGAATCCGATGTGGGATAAAAGCTAATTTAATCTTAGCCATTGGATCTTAATTTAGTGGTTTAATGAGATTATAAAACCCTAATAAGATTTTAGGCCGAATTGGAATTCAAAACAAATAACAAAAAAAATTTACTATTCACATTACTATTCACATGAATAGTAAAAAAAATTTTTATTCCAATTCCCAAAGTCCCTATCTTCATTCACCAATCCCTAAGCCACTATGGAACCTCATAAATGATTTGTTCAATAATTAAACATATTGAACCATTTATGAACAATTCCTACAGCAATCATATATGCTGTTAATTTGTACTGTGCACTGTTAACCATTGATTTCGACTTTGTTGTGTGTGACCTTTTGGGTTCCCCTCAAGTTGGACATGAAATGAATCGTGATAATTAATCGAACATAAATTATCCTCCGATCAGATGGTCGTTCGATTTCAATGACCAAGGTTGACATCTAGCAACATGCCAATGCCCCAAATGAGAAGAAAATATATATATATATACCCATTTTGTATGCGATTTACATATGATATGGTCCATCGCCTCACTGTATCCCCACCTATTGACCTAGGGTACAGAAAGTGTCTACCCATATGGTCAAATGTATGATATTGATATTGTCATGAATCGTGCTAACCTAAGAATCTCATATGATTCTTCCGCTGTGGCCACAGTCTCAAGCACTGATCACACATATCAACCCGCGAACTGGAATACTACTCTTATAAGAAAATATTATTCGAGAGAGTGGCGATTCTCTGTTGTATCTTTACAAACTTCATATGTTTCAACAAATGACCCAATCATACCCTTATGACCGAATCTTTTGAACCGGGGAAGGAGAATGTCAAAGTTATTTGATCCACACATACGATAGTAAAGACCTCAAGTCTAAGGACTAGTCATATAATCGATACATGAAAGTTCTCACAGACACATGGGATAAACAATCCATATGAAAACTTTCGGCGGTCAATTCGATGGACACGAGCAACTCATGCATCCATGTGATACACCAAGCGGACTGATCTCCGCTAGTAGCCTATGAGATCGGCTACCCCACTTAAGGGCATATCATATCATTATGCTAGTCTCTCCGCTTTGTGAACGCCCAGATTATTCACAAAACTATGACTATGAACATTTAAGAGTAATGATTCTCATAAGGCGTGGAAGCCATCGTCTTATTACTCCAAGGGCTTTATTACAGTGTTGATGATTCATATAAGTTATGTAAGACACGTATAATAAAATTCCATTTTATTAATTAATGAAAATATACAAATACATGTACATATAGCCCATCTGTTAGACAGTAATGACCCATAGCGTCACTATTTTGTAAATGATATTGTATTATTGTACAAAATTAACTATGTAGTAATGAAATTGCCTTTTACCGTTTTGTAATTTATTTACTTTGATATATAAATGGTAAAAGTCCCTATGATTAATTCCGGATTGAGATGATATGAGACAGTATCAATCCATAAAGGTTTAATCATTAAATATCCCTAGTCGTAGTATTATCGAGATTGGACATCGATAATGCGGAATAGACTAGTACTGCACTTGTGCGTGTTGTGAGGGCACAACAGCATAGTTCTCATATATTTGAGTATTGGATACTTATGCAAGTGCGGTAGGAGGTTGTGTTTTACCGATGGTACGGAAAACAGCTTCGCTCTGGATAGACCCCGCGGAATCCCATTGGTAGTATGTCTGCGTGTCTATGGGAGTCCGCTTCAGGGTAGGTGCATATGGTCTTAACCTGAGACTTGCATCGCTAGTACTTGCGACAATCGGTAGACTTTAGTTTTGGTCGTCCAGGGCTTTAACAGGTTCTGTGTACACCTCTTCTAGGTTTATCGGGAATCGTAGTGTATTGGGTGTGATGTCAAGACGGAAGTATCACTTCAGACATATGGAGATGATGATCGCGCAGGATACAGAACTAGTACTCTATAATGGTTGCAACCATCGGGATAATATGACAAGGTCAGGATTATCCGATTCAAAGAGACTAGTTGCTTGATGTCCGATATATGTATCGTACGGGGCAGACACATCTCCAGCCCCAGGCCTTACATGTGATCATCCGATACTGGATCAGTATACACTATACTACGGTATACTACGCCTGTTATAGATCTTATATTCCAATAAGAATATTTCTGGAGAATTGGGTAGGCATGGCGTTTTGCTAGAGGCTAACCTTGTCTTGTAAATCGGTAAAAACGTAGTACTTGGTACGTACGTGTTCGGATAATCTGACGGCCGTATTTACTGCCAACATATCCAGAGATCTCTTGGGTCGCTTCCCGAAGATTCACCAATGACGTATGATTCAAACTCGATTAATCTTGGATTAATTACGGAGAGACTTTATCTTGGATAAAGTACTATACATAGAGAGAGAACGATTAATTTGGAATTAATCGTAAAATTATTATATTCGATATAATAATCGAAATTCGATTTCGACGCGAAATTAAAATTAGATTTTAATTCGGGCAAACGAGTTAATTTAGAATTAATTCGTTAGCGACGTAAATAATAATTTCGCTAGGCGCAATTATTTATTTAAATTCGATTTAATTAACGTCGCGACGAAAGTTCGGTATTTCGGAAATATCGAACCCGAACGCGTGAGTACGCGTGGGCCCACTTTCATTGGGTTGTGTGGGGCCCACATGACACATGTCATTTTATGCATTATTTAATTGTTAATACATTGCATGGTGATAGTGTACAATACACTCAATGGTTTTGCATGGAGTTTGAGTGTTTGACACTCTAAGCCATTGCATGATTTGTGTCATAAGTTTATTATTAATTTAATAAATATTATGGCATAAATATAAATTGATTTTTGAAATCAAAAATCATCATCCTTCTCTCTCCCTCTTGACCGAAACTGTGAAGTTTCACAGCCCTCTCACTTTTCTGTTTTTGTTGCAAAAACTTGAAGAAATGTGTGTGTGTTTGGAACATTAAATCACATACAAGGCTAGCACCTTCAAGGGATCATACAAAGGTGTTATGGGAAACTAATTCTTGAGCTTGGAAGGATCAAAGAAAGCTTGGAGCTTCCCCACTCACCTTGGCCGAAACCCTCACTGCACAAAGGAGAAAATTTGATTTCATCAACGCATCCGCATTCCGATCTTTGTGAGTATGATTCCGCCATACTTCAATATTGTTCATTCATATATATATTTGTTTGCTCTTTTGATCTTGGGACATGGATTAGAATTTCCAACAATGGTATCATTGAGCTTAAAGAGCATGAAAATATATTAGGGTAATATTTGGGCAAAATTGATTGAAGCATGATTTGATGATTTTGATTGATTAAGTATGCTTAAATGTATGTTACATTATGTTATACATTATCAATTTCATGAAAAATAAATTGGATTAATTTTTCCCCTCTTGGAGAGGCTTGGCCGAATACTACCTAGACCATGGAGATGATGATTTGTTGTTTATAAGATCATTGGATGACTTTAAACGAACATAAAATGACGATTTGTGATTCGATTGGATTGAAAACGAAATCGGTAATTTTTCATCACCTTGGCCGAATGCATGGAAGAAGATTAGGGACTTGATTTTTTGATTAAATAATGTTGGACATGTATTTAAGATAAAAATATGATTAATGGATTAATTTGATATTTTGGAAATATTGATTTAAAGGATTAATCATGACATTACACTTTAATTAATTAAGTTATAAAATTTGGAATTTTAAAATTTGATTAATTGGGCTTAATTTTGAATTGGGCCTAAAACTATTATATTTGGACATAATGGGCTTGGTTGGACCAAGTAGGTTTGGGCAAATTGGATTGGATCCAAAAAGGCCTAAATCACTCCATTAAGTCCAAATGTAATAAATGGGCTTTTATGTTTAATTGGGCCTTATGGGCTTGATATTGATTTTTATGGCAAATGAGGGTGATTCCTTATTGGGCTTGGAAATTGGGTTTGACCCACATTGACCAAGGCCCAAGCCTAATGAAATCAATTGAAAGCCCATCGGACTTTAATTAAACGGACATTGGATGTTGATTGGGCTTTGAGACCCGATAGAATTAGATTTGGAATCTAAGTCATAAAAGCACAATAAAAGTGTAAATATTTAATTTGGAATTAAATATAAGGATTAGTATTGAATACGACTTAAATTGGATTTGACGAGTAGTTCGATATAATTCGTGAATTCATACTATAAGTATTTATTCTCAAATTGAGTTGGACTCGCGCAAATGCAAACAATTGTTTGAACATTGTATTGTCACCTAATTAAAGACTAATTAATTGGATTTGATTGGTTGTATAACATGCCTTGAATGAATGAATGTGGATGTAATGTATGAATAGTGTATATCGGATGGATATTAGAAGGGAAGGGTAATTTTAGAAATTATTGTAAATTTAGAATTTATAAATTGGACCTGCGTGTCCAGCCTTTCTCTTATTGTCTTTGTATTCTCTTCTCACCTAATTCCCCTCAATGTAAATGAGGTTTCTCTTATTGTATTATGTAATTGGGTAAGAGTAGAATAGTTCTAGCGGGGAGAGGAAAGGGAGTGATTTGTTCTAGGAACAAGTTGTTGTTCATATCCATCCGTATATCGCTATTACTTTACTTTACGCGCTTTATGATGTTTTAGAAGCATGCTTAAGGGTGTATGATGATGAGACCTAACAAAGATAAATTAATTGGTTGCCAATTACACGAAAATCCCTCAAACAATATTAAGCGATTTTCCTTCCGTTGAGTGATTCTTTCTCAAGATCCGAAATTGGCATTGGTTTGTTGGCCAAAGTCAAGACCTTTGTCAATTGAGGATGTGTTTGAATCATGAGAGTTTTGTTCCATATCGGTGTCTTGTCCAAGTTGTGATTTGTTGGCCAAAGTCAAGATCACTTCTTGTCCATCGACATTGATTACGAAACTTTCCATGTCAATGGGTCCCGCTTAACTGGAATCATTAAGTTTGTTGTGCCAAAGCCAAGACTTAGTTGATTCAGAGGAAATGGTTAGGAAAATGTATTGGATACATTGACATATGTATTAGATATATATGTTTCGGACTTGGATGTCCACCTACCGGATCTAGGAATTGGATGGGATCCAATTGATCTTCGAGATCTACCTAGTTAAATATCATACAACTTGTTGGCCAAAGTCAAGGTTGTGTGTTATTTAACGGGATCCTAGCCCACTAGGAAATTGGATTTCCCGAGTACTCGACAGAGGTTAGAGACTTGAAGAAAATATTGGGAGGCTAGTATTGAATTTGCAATTTCATTCAGATACTTAGCTTTACGCGCTTACAAAATTTATTTCGTCAATATTTTAACATTAGTTGGACTAATAAAATGTTATTTTTCTTGTAACAGTTTGACTGTACCCATATATCGTTAACTAGATAGTTGGACTATCGTAGTTAAGATGGCAAACAAAGGAAATGTCCGAGACATAATCATGGGTGATAATGTATTTAAGGGCACGAACTTTGCTGACTGGGAAATGAACCTGAGGATAGTCCTTGGGGCAGAGAGGCTGTTGTACACCATACAGAGACCTCTCGGGCCGAGGCCCACTGAGCCACTTGAGCTGGAGTTATGGAGAACTCATAGCGATGATTGTGATACAACTCAGTCGATCATGCTTGCTTCCATGACTCAACACTTTCGTCGCCAGAATAGGGACTTGGATCCTTATAATATGATGGCTAGACTAAAGGATCTTCACCGCACTAATAAGCGGATGGAGAGGTATGAGTTGGTGAAGAAACTCTTTCGCTCCCGTATGACTGATGGCGCTTCAGTTGAGGCCCACGGGACTCAAATGATAGCTGACATTGATGAGCTGGCCAAGATGGGAATAGTCTTGGAGGCTGAGCTGACTGTAGACATGCTTTTACAGTCACTTCCCGATACTTGGAAGCAGATTATCATCAACTACAAGTTGATGGATACGGACGATACTCTTGGAGAGCTATTGTCCATTCTTAAGGAGTCAGAGAAAGAGCTTCTTAAAGGCAACAAGCGCGAGGCGCACTTTGCATCGACCTCTCAGACGTCAAGGGCTGGGCCCAAGGCAACTGGAGGGGTGAAAAAGAAGAAGCGTAAGAACAAGGGCAAGGCCAAGATGCCGATGGCTTCTGGGAAGCCGAGGAACAAGTCACAAGACATATGCCTTAACTGCGGCAAAAGAGGTCACTGGAAGCGTGACTGCCGCATGAACAAGGCGATCAGAAGGGAGATCAAGGCGGGCAAGGCACCGACCTCTGGTATGTTTGTTATTGAAATAAACATGGCTACTTCTAGTTTTAAAAATTGGATTTTTGATTCTGGTTGTGGTTCTCATATATGTACTGATGTGCAGGATCTGCAGAACAGCAGGACTCTGGCTTCAGGGGAGATTGATCTACGAGTTGGAAACGGAACTCCTGTTGCTGTTTTGGCCGTGGGCACTTTTGTATTAGAACTGCCCTCGGGGCATGTACTTAAACTAAATGACTGTTATTATGTACCTAGTTTGACTAGGAATATTATATCTGTATCTTTGTTAACCCGAAATGGGTACACTTTTGTATTTAGAAACACTGGGTGTTATTTATATAAAAATGATGCAGAAATATGCACTGCAGTTGCAAATAATGGTCTTTATATTTTGAATATAAATGAATCTCCTACATATAAATTAACAAACAAAAGGCTTAAAAAGAGTGATCCAAATGATGAAACTTATATGTGGCATTGTCGTCTGGGACACATTAACAAGACTCGCATATCCACACTTTCGAAGAGTGGGTACTTGGACGGATTTGATCCAAATTCATATGACGTCTGCGAATCTTGCTTATTAGGCAAAATGCCTAAATCACCTTTTAGCGGTAAAGGTGAACGTGCCACTGAACTGTTAGCCCTCGTTCATAGTGACGTTTGTGGGCCCATGTCTAGCCAGGCTAGAGGTGGATATCGATACTTCGTAACCTTTACCGATGATGCATCACGTTACGGTTATGTGTATCTAATGACGCACAAGTCGGAAACTTTTGAGAAATTCAAAGAGTTTCGACACGAAGTTGAAAAACAAACAGCAGCAAGAGTATTAAGACATTACGGTCGGACCGTGGTGGCGAATACTTAAGTAATGAGTTTCAAGATTACCTGAAAGAATATGGTATTCTTTCACAGTGGACTCCTCCTGGAACACCACAATTAAATGGTGTGTCCGAACGAGAGAAACCGTACCTTGTTGGACATGGTAAGGTCGATGATGAGTCGCACTGAGCTGATGCCAATTTCCTTCTGGGGATATGCATTAAACAGTGCAGTTCTTATTTTGAATAAGGTTCCGTCAAAGTCTGTTGAACAGACACCATATGAGATATGGACAGGAAAGAAACCGGGTTTCTCATTCCTGAAGATTTGGGGTTGCTGGGCATACGTTAAACGTTTGGAAGGTACCAAACTTGAACCCAAATCAGATAAATGCCTATTCGTTGGATATCCTAGGGAAACCAAAGGATATTACTTCTATCACCCACAAGAGAACAAAGTATTTGTTGCTCTACATGCGGTTTTCCTTGAGAAGGAATTCCTAAATGCAAGTGTTTAGTGGGAAGAAAGTAGAACTCGATGAAAGTCGTAGTGATACTGTTCTTGGCAATGAATTATCAACGGAACATGAACAGTCCATCTGGGATGAGACTGAACCACAATCTTCAAATACACAAGGACCGCGTAGGTCGGAGAGAGTCAGGGTAATACCTGAGAGGTATGGATTCCTGATCTCACCTCATGTAGATATTAATCTTATTGAGGATAATGAACCGGCTACGTATGAGGAAGCGATACAAGGTATCGAATCCGCTTTATGGCAAGAAGCCATGAAGGCCGAAATGGATTCCATGTATACCAACCAAGTTTGGACACTGGTTGATGCACCAGAAGGCGTAAAGCCTATTGGATGCAAATGGGTCTTCAAGAAGAAGACTGACATGGATGGCAACGTACAAACGTACAAAGCTAGGCTTGTAGCGAAGGGATATCGTCAACGACTTGGAGTTGATTATGACGAAACCTTCTCACCCGTTGCCATGATTAAATCCATTCGGATAATGCTTGCAATAGCTGCATATTACGATTATGAAATATGGCAGATGGACGTTAAAACCGCTTTCCTTAACGGAAACCTTTCGGAGGATGTTTATATGCAACAGCCTGACGGTTTTATCGCACCTAGACTTGCAAACAAGGTTTGTAAGTTAAATCGGTCCATTTATGGACTGAAGCAAGCATCGCGGTCGTGGAACCAGCGTTTTGATGAGATCATAAAAGAATATGATTTCATTCAAAACGAAGATGATCCTTGTGTATATAAGAAGGTTAGTGGGAGTGCACTGACTTTTATTGTCCTTTATGTCGACGATGTATTGCTTATCGGCAATGACATTCCCATGTTAACGTCGGTGAAAGCTTGGCTTTCATTGAAATTCTCCATGAAAGATCTGGGAGGGGCAGCTTTTATTCTAGGAATAAAGATCTACCGGGATAGATCTAGAAAGCTACTTGGACTCTCCCAGAGTACATATATTGATAAAGTGTTGAAGAGATTCAACATGGATCAGTCCAAGAGGGGACTGTTACCAATATCACATGGCGTCTATCTATCTAGGGACATGTGTCCTAAAACACAAGATGAGAGAGACAACATGAGTCGGACTCCGTTCGCCTCGGCAGTCGGATCGATCATGTATGCCATGATATGTACACGACCTGATGTGTCCCATGCTTTGAGCATGTGCAGTCGATATCAGGCCGATCCAGGTAAAGATCACTGGATGGCGGTTAAGAGTATCCTTAAGTATCTTAACAGAACTAAGGATGCTTTCTTAATCTATGGAGATGGAGAACTTGAGGTATCTGGGTATACCGATGCAAGTTTCCAAACGACGACAGAGACGACTTTAAGTCGCAATCTGGGTACATATTTTGTTTGAATAACGGAGCAGTGAGCTGGAAATCTTCCAAGCAAGATACTGTTGCCGATTCAACAACTGAAGCGGAGTACATTGCAGCAGCTGAAGCAGCAAAAGAGGCAGTTTGGATCCGTAAATTCCTAATTGGATTAGGAGTAGTTCCGTTAGCAGCTGAGCCCGTTCCATTGTATTGTGACAATAGCGGGGCTATAGCACAGGCTAAGGAACCAAGGTCTCATCAACGATCCAAACATGTTCTTCGACGATTCCATCTGATTCGAGAGATCATACATCGTGGCGATGTGAAGATCGAAAAGATCGCATCAGAGGATAATATTGCAGATCCGCTGACGAAGGCTATTCCTCGGGAAAAGTTTGAGCGACATGTACATAGTTCAGGTATTAGATGCTTGAGTGACTGGCTATAGGCCAAGTGGGAGATTGTTAGACAGTATGACCCATAGCGTCACTATTTTGTAAATGATATTGTATTATTGTACAAAATTAACTATGTAGTAATGAAATTGCCTTTTACCGTTTTGTAATTTATTTATTTTGATATAAAATGGTAAAAGTCCCTATGATTAATTCCGGATTGTGAGATGATATGAGACAGTATCAATCCATAAAGGTTTAATCATTAAATATCCCTAGTCGTAGTATTATCGAGATTGGACATCGATAATGCGGAATAGACTAGTACTGCACTTGTGCGTGTTGTGAGGGCACAACAGCATAGTTCTCATATATTTGAGTATTGGATACTTATGCAAGTGCGGTAGGAGGTTGTGTTTTACCGATGGTACGGAAAACAGCTTCGCTCTGGATAGACCCCGCGGAATCCCATTGGTAGTATGTCTGCGTGTCTATGGGAGTCCGCTTCAGGGTAGGTGCATATGGTCTTAACCTGAGACTTGCATCGCTAGTACTTGCGACAATCGGTAGACTTTAGTTTTGGTCGTCCAGGGCTTTAACAGGTTCTGTGTACACCTCTTCTAGGTTTATCGGGAATCGTAGTGTATTGGGTGTGATGTCAAGACGGAAGTATCACTTCAGACATATGGAGATGATGATCGCGCGCAGGATACAGAACTAGTACTCTATAATGGTTGCAACCATCGGGATAATATGACAAGGTCAGGATTATCCGATTCAAAGAGACTAGTTGCTTGATGTCCGATATATGTATCGTACGGGGCGGGGCAGACACATCTCCAGCCCCAGGCCTTACATGTGATCATCCGATACTGGATCAGTATACACTATACTACGGTATACTACGCCTGTTATAGATCTTATATTCCAATAAGAATATTTCTGGAGAATTGGGTAGGCATGGCGTTTTGCTAGAGGCTAACCTTGTCTTGTAAATCGGTAAAAACGTAGTACTTGGTACGTACGTGTTCGGATAATCTGACGGCCGTATTTACTGCCAACATATCCAGAGATCTCTTGGGTCGCTTCCCGAAGATTCACCAATGACGTATGATTCAAACTCGATTAATCTTGGATTAATTACGGAGAGACTTTATCTTGGATAAAGTACTATACATAGAGAGAGAACGATTAATTTGGAATTAATCGTTAAATTATTATATTCGATATAATAATCGAAATTCGATTTCGACGCGAAATTAAAATTAGATTTTAATTCGGGCAAACGAGTTAATTTAGAATTAATTCGTTAGCGACGTAAATAATAATTTCGCTAGGCGCAATTATTTATTTAAATTCGATTTAATTAACGTCGCGACGAAAGTTCGGTATTTCGGAAATATCGAACCCGAACGCGTGAGTACGCGTGGGCCCACTTTCATTTGGGTTGTGTGGGGCCCACATGACACATGTCATTTTATGCATTATTTAATTGTTAATACATTGCATGGTGATAGTGTACAATACACTCAATGGTTTTGCATGGAGTTGAGTGTTTGACACTCTAAGCCATTGCATGATTTGTGTCATAAGTTTATTATTAATTTAATAAATATATGGCATAAATATAAATTGATTTTGAATAAAAAATCATCATCCTTCTCTCTCACCTCTTGACCGAAACTGTGAAGTTTCACAGCCCTCTCCATTTTCTGTTTTTGTTGCAAAAACTTGAAGAAAGTGTGTGTTTGGAACATTAAATCACATATAAGGCTAGCACCTTCAAGGGATCATACAAAGGTGTTATGGGAAACTAATCTTGAGCTTGGAAGGATCAAAGAAAGCTTGGAGCTTCCCCACTCCACCTTGGCCGAAACCTTCACTGCACAAAGGAGAAAATTTTATTTCATCAACGCATCCGCATTCCGATCTTTGTGAGTATGATTCCGCCATACTTCAATATTGTTCATTCATTATATATATTTGTTTGCTCTTTTGATCTTGGGACATGGATTAGAATTTCCAACACCATCCCACAAGTTGGGTATAGGGCATATCCTAACAAAATCTATCAAAAACCAAATGGCGAAAAATAAATGCCGTCAGAATCACGGACTACGGAGTTTCGATTTAAACACGATCCAAATTCTGGATCTTGCCGGAAACAACCAAATCAAGTCGATTTCGCATAATTCAATTCGGTAATTTTAAAACATCATTATAGACTACCTAAGTCATCAGTTAAATTAAACTCTCGATGAAGATTTTGAAAAATCTTCGAATATATTTCGCAAACAACGGAAGGGGCGATGAACATCCGAAACCTGCCCAGATTAATAAATATTATGTATCATTATAAATATCCTCATATTTATCATTACGATTAAAAAACCACATCATACCCGAAAAAAACCCACTTTAACAGAAACTTACAAAACTGTCGGATCGATCCAACTTGTTCCGTTTTCACTCGGATTCTACCAAATGCAAATGTTCAATATACTAGTAATCAAATAATTAAATTTATATCATTACGCTACTCTACGAAGCTACTAGAAACATCCGGACATTAAGCGATAAACTTTAAATTAGGTAATTTTTACCGGGAGGTCATACTGAGATTTCGAGGGCATATATGGACTCCAAACGATCCCATGTGTTGGGGTTTTAGGCAGTATTATAAGGTTTAAGCATTGGAATGCCGAAAAATCAAAATTTCCAATTTATTTTATTTTTCTTGGGTAATTAAAATAAACTAATTAATTTAATCAATCAAGACTCCATAAAAAAAAATTATAGACCCTTAACTTACATTTTGATCATTAGTCCTAATTTGTCAAATATATAATTAGGTGATTCTAAATCAATACCAAATTATTTAATATGTCATATACATCAAAACACATTAGCAACCAAAAATACTTTATTTTCTTCAAATGTTGTTGTGATGCCCACAGGTTCAATTGTGATCATTTTAGTCGAATCTTGTGAAAACAAACTTAGATGATTTCCAATCTTCCCAAAATGATTTGTATATATTATATACATCAAAAAACAATATATATATTAAATATATATATATATTATAATGAAAAGTCCCAATTTTGGTTAGGTTAGAAACATAAAATCTTTAAGAATCAAAAAACAAAAATTAATACAATCCAACACTTTAATCTAATCTCTACAACACCAAACAAGTCTAACCACCATGAAACAACTCAAGAACAATTCTAGGTCATTATTGAGTGGCCCTAATAACTCTAGAATGACAACTAAGTCATCAAATGACCCAAAGAGAGCTTAATAACACTTTATAAGCTTTCTTTGATAACATACATGCTCACATATTCATCATACTTCCAACATCATATTAAAAAATAAAAGAGTAGAGAAATAACTAAAATCATATGTAATAGCTTCGAACCCTATAAATAATTTTCTAGTTAAAAAAATTGAAAAAACTTACAAAGTTTTCAAAGATTTTTCAATTTTCTTCGTTTTTTTTTTTCTTTTTTCTCAACTTTCTTTTTGTAATCTTTTAGGGTTAGCAAAAAGTGTAGCAAAATGAAAAATGAAAAGCTTAAATAGCTAGGGTTGGCCAAATAATAAGGACAAAAAGGAAATAAAATTTTGTATTTTTTAATCAATATTAAAATAAGTAAAACTCAATTTGAATACATTTTTCATTAATGCAAATAACAAGTGCACCAATAACATTTAGCCATTTAAAGACTTAATAATGATAAAGATAAATGTATTAAATATTCTAATTAATTAATATTAAAATAATTAAATAATTACTAAATACAAATATCTAATTACATGTATCACATTTACTTTAAAAAATTCCATAATACAATATTTGGAATATGTGTCAAATACTTTATTTACAAATAATTAATGTGTATTAATAAATCAAGTATTTAATCTAAAAACACACTAACTTGTAAATGGCCGAATAACCCTTTAGCATGTATTTTTCTTTAACTGTAACGATCAGAAATTTCAACAATTATTACAAAGTGGGACGAGTGTCATATAATAAAAATCATGTTCGGAAAGACATACCCTCGTGAAATGACTTTGAGAATAATCGGTAAATCCTTTGAGAATCCGATATTAGATGCTACGATGTTATACTTCGGACAGCCCATGGTATTTAGGCCGTAATTTTCTCATACAAACTCTGGTTTTTATGAATGTTATATCATCAGAAAGATGAGATTGAGACCTACAACCTTCACGTTGTATGTGTTTCCAAATTCGAACCAGAAATGGGCTACAAATACAGATAAAAAATTCAGATGAATAGTACTCGAGGGTTATTCTAGTAAATTCTCAAAATTTCCCATAAAATTCTACACTTTTCTAATCTCTAATGGTCTAAGTATAAAAGGGGGATACTATTCAAGTATCCCTAAAATTCAAAAATAAAATAAAGAAAAAAACGGAAGAAGGAAAAGAAAAGAAGAAGAAGAAGAAGAAATAGGAAAAAAAGAAGAAGAAACAAGGTTAATCACCCATTATCAAATAAAGAAGAAGAAAAGCTACCATGGAGGCTTGAGGAATAAAGGAATCAAGGGAAAGAAGGTAAGGAAACTTTAACCAAAATTTTAGATGTAGATGTCTTGATGATTTGTTGGTTGATAGATATTGTTCAGTTATAGTTACTGATGTTTATATGGTTTTAGTGACAAGAAAATGATGATGGTGGGAAACCCCCAATTTTTTAAGTTTTGGGCATGAGATTAAGTAAAGATTATAGATTGGATATGTGTTGATATCGAGAATGATATTAATAATATTTTGGAGATTTGTGAGGTTATTTGCTTGTGTGGAGATATGGATAGAGTGTTGAGAAAATTGAGTATGAAAGCATGAGGTTAAGACCATAATTTGGTCTTACGTCGCGACGTAGAACGCTCCATATCACGATGCGAATTGGGAATTTTCCCAGAAACGCTTTTGGTTTGATGCGCGTCGTGACGCTTAAGGTCGTGCGTCGCAACGCATGCTAGGAATGTTTGGGTATGTTTCTGGAATGATACGCGTCACGACGCGCAATGTCTTGCGTCGCGACTTGTGGTTAAAAATTTCCCCAAATTAGTTTCAAACCACCTTAGTTTCACCCGAACACGTTGGGGGCCACCCTAAGAGTCTCGTATCAACTCGTGTATACATATTACATCATAATATGAATATGATACCCTCAGAGTGATAACGCTTACTTGAATAAGTAGATTTTAACTTGATTCCGTAGTACATTTCTTAGTCCATTTCTAATCTAGTCTATCAAATGTAGATCATCGCAGGAACCGGGGTTTTCTCAACAAGCGAGTAATGCCAGCCAGATTCCAACCTGTGAGTGGACCACTTTTCTCAAACTGATTTTATTGACCGTGCTTTGAATTCAGACTTACTTTTTAAACATATAAGGCATTAGCCATATTTGATTTCATTATCATAATAACATAAGTTTTATATAATTTGAAATCTTTAACATGACTTTTTATATTTTCGAGACATGGGGAAAAACCCACCTCAGTATGTAACTTGATTCAGTTATGGAATTGACGGAGAGCACATGTGCACATGTAGAGGACTGGGGGACGATGATGTTGGACAATTATGACCCACAACATCACTATTTGTAAAAGACATTGTGTTTTTGTACAATTAACTATGTGACAAAGGAAATTGCTATTTTATGTTTTGTAATTAGATCTTAATATATATAAATGCAAAGTCCTTATATGATTAGTTTCGGATTAATAAAATATGAGACAGTATCAATCCACGTAGGTTTAATCATCAAGATATCCCTAGTCGTAGTTTTATCGAGACTGGACATCGATAATACAGAATAGACTAGTATTGCACTTGTGCGCGTTATGGAAGCTTAACGACATAGTTCTCATATATTTATGTATTGGATACTTATGCAAGTGTGATAGGAGGTTGTGTTTGCCGATGGTACGGAAACAGCTTCGCTTTGGATAGACCCTTCGGAATCCCATTGGTAGTATGCCTATGTGTCTATGGGAATCTGAATCAGAGTAGGTGTAATTGGTCTTCTGAACCTGAGACTTGCATCGCTAATACTTACGACAATCAGTACGCTTTGTTTTTATCGTCCAGGGCTTTAACAGGTTCTGTGTACGCTTCTTCTCGGTTTATTAAGAATCGTACTATATTGGGTGTGTTGTCAAGATGAAAGTATCACTTCAGTCATATGGAGATGATGATCACTCATAGATACAGAACTGGTACTATAATATGTTGTAACTATCGGGATAATATGACAAGGTCACGATTATCCGATTAAAGAGTCTAGTTGCTAGTGATCCAATATATGCTTAGTACGAGGCATACACAATTCCAGCCCCAGGCCTAGCATGTGACATCCGATATTGGATCGTAATATGCAATACTTAGTATACTACGCTTGATAAAGATTATGTATTCCTTAAAAGAATATTTCTGGAGAATTGGGTAGGCACGGTGATTTGCTAGAAGCCAACCATGTCTTATAAATCGGTAAGAACGTGGTACGGGGTACGCACATGTTCGGATAGTCCGACGACCAGATTTACTGCCAACATATCCAAGAATCTCATGGGTCACTTCCCAAAGATTCACCGATGACGTTTGACTCGAACAGAATTAATCTAGGATTAATTACAAGAGAGAGAAAATTAATCTAGGATTAATTATGGCAAGAATTTATCTGGGATAAAATTCAATTAGAAGAGAGAGAACGATTAATTTGGAATTAATTGATTAAATAATATATTTGATATATTAATTGAAATTAGATTTCAAGGCGGAATTAAAATTAGATTTTAATTCGGGCAAACGAATTAATTTAGAATTAATTCGTAAGCGACTTTAATACTAATTTTGCTATGCATAATTATTTAATTAAATTGGATTTAATTATGTCGTAACAGCAAATTCATTTATTTCGGAATTAACCGAACCCGGGCCTGAGCGAAGTTGCGTGTTGGATTAGCCGACTTAAATTTGGAATTTAAATGTGGTGGGACCCACTTGTCTTACATCACAAGTTTGACTAGTGATGGAAGTTGTTATTTGATAATGAAGACTTGGTTTAACTTGTAAAATACTCCAACCAAATCCAACATATTTTTTCATTTGGAATGACATATACCAACTTGATTTTTTGGTAAATCATAATTTGATTTTTGAAATCAAATACAAACACAAAACAAAACTCTCTCTCTTTTTTTTTATTAGCAATGCCGAGAGCCTCTCCCTCCAACAGAGAATTTTTGTTTCAAAATTTCAAGTGAGCTAGCACTTCAAGGAGTCATACAAGGTGATAGGGAAACCAATCCTAGAGTTTGGAACACAAAGAAAGGACTTGGAGCTCTTCACCAACATCAAAAGTTTTGAACTTCATACATCCATCAATCCGATCATTGTAAGTTTTTTCCGCAACTTCTTTGAGTATTCACACACAATTTCATCTTAGAGATCCTTGGCATGTTCTAGGAACACTAACAATGGTATCAGAGAGCCTTTTCTAAGCATGAAATGTGTTTATGGTTTATATACTTTAATTTGGGGTTTTTGTGTTTTGAGCACGATTTCTTCAAATTGTTTGTTTGGTTGAGCTTGGATGATGATAATTAGATTTATGCATTTTAAAATTTGAGAAAAAATGATTAAATTAATTTTCCCTAAATTCCTAGGCTTGGCCGAATCTACCCTAAGATTGTATCATGGTGATTTTTTGATTTTAGACCATTGGATGTGTATATTGATTGTTGATTTAATTTGATTGAAATCAAAATTGGATATTAATTATGCAAATTTCCATGAATACCATAAGCATGACATTGATTGATTTTACTTCAATTGTGTTGGACATTAATTGAATAAATTAAAGCATGATTAATTAGTTTAATTGGTGTTTTGGAAATATTGGTTTAACTAATTAATTATAGCTATTACACTTTAATTAAAATTAATGTGAAATTTGGAATTTTATGTTAATTAAAATTAGTCTTTAATTTTGAATTGGGCTAATATTGTTGTATTTGGGCTTAATGGGCTTGGTTGGGCCAAACTTGATTTATGACAATTGGATTGGATCCAAATTGGGCCTAAAACCATTCCATAAAAGTCCAAATATAATAATTGAGCCTTTAAATATTTAATTGGGCCTAAATTGATTTTTGGCTAAAATGGTGATTCCTTATTTGCTTTGGTTGCCAAAGCCCATGCCTTAAGAATTAATTAAAAGCCCATTGGACTTTAATTAAATTGACATTGGATGTCAATTGGGCCTTTGAGACCCATTAAGATTGGATTTAGAATCTAAGTCTGAAAGGAAAATAAATAAGTGTAATTATTTAATTTGGAATTAAATTAGAATTAGTATTGAATACAAATTAAATTGGATTTAAAATTGTAGTTCGATATAATTCAAGAATACACACTTTGAGTACTTATTCTTAAACGAGTTGGACTCGTGCAAATCAAATCGTTGTTTGAACATTAGATGGTCATTAATTCAAAGATTAATTAATTGGATTAGATTGATTGAATAACATGCTTTGTGTGAATACATGGATGTATTGTATGAATAATGTATATCAGATGGATATTAGAAGGGTGAGGGCAATTTTGGAAATTGTTGTAATAAATTTAGAATTTATTAAATTGGACCTGCGTGTCCAGTCTTTTCTCTTGACTCTTTGTATTTCTCTTCTCACCAATTCCCCTAAATGTTAATGAGGTTTCTTTATTGTATTATGTAATTGGGTAGAAGTTATAATAGTTCTAGCGGGAGAGAGGAAAGTGAGAGATTTGTTCTAGGAACAATTTGTTAAATATCCATCCGCATATCATTATTATTTATTTCGCACCTTATTATACTTTTAGAATGCATGATTAAAGGTGTATGATGAGACCTAATCAAAGATTATAAATTGGTTGCCAATTTACGCGAAAAACCCTCAAAATAATATTAACCGTTTTCCTTCCATTGAGTGGTTCTCTCTCAAGATCCAAGATTGGCATTGGTTTGTTGGCCAAAGTCAAGATCAATGTCCATCGCAGATGTTTTAAACCATAGAAGCTTTGTTCTATATCGCATGTCTTGGGCGGTTGTGACTTGTTGGCCAAAGTCAAGGTCACTTCTAGTTCATCGACATGGATTACGAAGCTTTCCCACTGTCAATGGGTCCCGCTTAACTGGAATCATTAAGCTTGTTGAGCCAAAGCCAATGCTTAGTTGATTCAGAGGAAAATGTTAGGAAATATATTGGATATATTTACATATATTGGATATATGTTTCGGACTTGGAGGTCCACCTACCGGATCTAGGAATTGGATGAGATCCAATTGATCTTAGAGAAATACCTAGTTAAGTATCATACAGCTTGTTGGCCAAAGTCAAGGTTGTGTGTTATTTAAGAGGATCCTAGCCAAATAGGAATCTAGGTTTCACGAGTACTCAATAGAGGGTTAGAGGCTCGCCGAAAAATAGTGGGAGGCCAGTATTGAATTTTCAATTTCGTTAAAATACTTGCCAAATACGCGCTTTCAAATTATTTTCGTCCTTTTATATATTTATATTAGTTGGACTAATATTTTACTATTTTCTTGTAACAGTTGGACTGTCCCCAAAATCGTTAATTGAATAGTTAGACTATTACAATTAAGATGGCTGGAAAGATCAATGTTAGAGACATTATCATTGGCGAAAATGTCTTTATTGGTGCGAACTTTCCTGACTGCGATATGAACCTCAGGATTGTCCTGGGGACTGATTGCTCTATACGATAGAGAAACCTCTTGGGCCTAAGCCCGGAATTGAGCAGCTACTTGAGCTTGAGCTTGAGCTTTGGAAGAATCACAGTGATGACAACTCAACTTCTCAATCTGTCATGGTTGCTGCAATGAACCCACAATTTCATCGTCAAAACAAGGGATTGGATCCCTACGAAATGATGTTGAAATTGAGGGACCTTCACCGATCTAACCTTAGATCTCAAAAGTATGAGTTGAAGAAGAAGCTCTTTCGCTCTCGAATGTCATAGGGTACATCTGTCGAGCACCATGTGTCACAGATGATTGCTGACATCGAACAGCTGGGTCAGCTAGGCATAACCTTTGAGGCTGAGACTTCCATAGATTTGATCTTACAGTCTCTTCCTAACAGCTGGAGCGGGTTCATCATGAACTACAATATGATGAACCAAGAGAAGACTCTTGGAGAGTTGATGGCAATGCTGAAAGAGGCAGAAAAAGAGCTTTTAAAGGGCAATAAGCGTGAGGCGCACTTCGCTTCGACATCTCAGAATGCCAAGGCTTGGCCAAAAGCTTCTAGAGGTGTGAAGAAGAAGAAGAATAGAAAGGGCAAGGCCAAATCATCAAAGTCTTATGGGAAGACAAAGGACAAATCGCAAGATGTCTACCTGCAGTGTGGCAAATGAGGTCACTGGAAGCGTGACTGTCGTGAGTACAAGGCGCACATGAAGGAAGTGAAGGCGGGAAAGGTTCCGGCTTCAGGTATGTTTGTTATTGAAATAAACATGTCTACTTCTAGTTTTAAAAATTAGATTTTTTATTCTGGTTGTGGTACTCATATATGTACTGATGTGCAGGATCTGCATATTAGCAGGAGACTAGCTTCATGAGAGATCGACCTCCGAGTTGGAAATGAGACTAGTGTCACCGTTTTGGTTGTTGGGACCTACATTTTCGAACTTCCCTCGGGGCATGTACTTAATTTATCAGACTGCTATTAAGTACCTAGTTTAACTAGAAACATTATATCTGTATCTTGTTTAACCCAATATGGGTATACTTTTGTATTCAGAAACACCGGGTGTTTTATTTATAAAAATGATTTTGAGATATGTAGTGCTGATGTTAATAATGGTCTTTATAGTTTGAATATAAATCAATCTCAAACATATAACATGACAAACAAAAGGCTTAAATTAAGTAAAAAAGATGAAACTTATATGTGGCATTGTCGTATGGGACACATTAACAAGACTCGTATATCCACACTTTCGAAGAATGGGTATTTGGACGGATTTGATCCAAATTCATATGACGTCTGTGAATCTTGTTTATTAGGAAAAATGCCTAAACCGCCTTTTAGCGGTAAAGGTGAACGTGCCACCAAACTATTAGCCCTCGTTCATAGTGAAGTATGTGGACCCATGTCTAGCCAGGCTAGAGGTGGATATGAATACTTTGTAACCTTTACGGATGATGTATCACGTTATAGTTATCTCTATCTTATGAGACACAAGTCGGAAACCTTTGAGAAATTCAAAGAGTTTCGACACGAAGTACAAAAACAGACCGGAAAAAGTATTAAAACATTACGGTCGGACCGTGGTGGAGAATACTTAAGCAATGAGTTTCTCGATTACTTGAAAGAGTATGGTATTTTTTCACAGTGGACTCCTCCTGGAACACCTCAATTAAACGGTGTGTCCGAACGGAGAAACCAAAATTTGTTGGACATGGTAAGCTCAATGATGAGTCACACAGAGCTACCAATTTCCTTATGGAGATATGCATTGAACAATGCAATACTTATTTTGAATAAGGTTCCGTCAAAGTCTGTTCAACAGACTCCATATGAAATATGGACAGGAAAGAAACCGGGTTTCTCATTCCTGAAGATTTAGGGATGTTGGGCATACGTTAAACGTTTGGATAATACCAAACTAGAATCCAAATCGGATAAGTTCCTATTTGTAAGTTATCCTAGGGAAACCAAATGATATTACTTCTACCACCCACAAGAGAACAAGGTATTTATTGCTCTACATGCGATTTTCCTTGAAAAGGAATTCCTAAATACAGTGGTAAGTATGAGGAAATTAGAACTCGATGAAAATCGTAGTGATATTATTTAAAGCACCGATTCCTTAACGGAACACGAACAGTTCATCAGGGACGAAACTGTACCACAATCTTCTAATACACAATAACCGCGTAGATCAGAGAAAGTCCGAAAACAACCTGAGAGGTATGGGTTTCTGATCTCACCTCACGTAGATATTAACCTTATTGAGGATAATGAGCCGGCTATGTATGAGGAAGCCATACAAGGTATCGACTCCGCTTTATGGCAAGATGCCATGAAGTCTGAAATTGATTCCATGTATACCAACCAAGTTTGGACACTGGTTGATGCACCAAAAGGGGTAAAGCCTATTGGTTGTAAATGGGTCTTCAAGAAGAAGACTGAAATGGATGGCAACATAGAAACGTACAAAGCTAGGCTTGTAGCGAAAGGGTATCGTCAACGACATGGTGTCGACTTCGATAAAAAATTTTCACATGTTGCCATGATTAAATCCATTCGGATAATGCTTGTTATTGTTGTATATTTCGATTATGAAATATGGCAAATGGACGTCAAAACCGCTTTCCTGAAAGGAAACCTTTTTTAGGATGTTTATATGCAACAGCCTGACAGTTTTATCGTACCAAAATATGCAAACAAGGTTTCCAAGTTAAATCGATCCATTTATGGATTGAAGCAAGGATCGCGTTCATGGAACCAATGTTTTGATGGGATCATAAAAGAATATGATTTCGTTCAAAACGAGGATAATCCTTGTGTATATAAGAAGGCTAGTGGGAGCGCACTGACATTCATTGTCCTTTACGTAGATGATGTATTACTTATTGGCAATGACATTCCCATGCTACAATTGGTGGAAGCTTGCCTTTCAATAAAATTCTCCATGAAAGATCTTGGAGAATCAGCTTTTATTCTGGGAATAAGGATATACCGGGATAGATCTAGAAAGATGCTTTGACTCTCCCAAAGCTCGTATATGGACAAAGTGTTGAAGAGATTCAACATGGATCAGTCTAAGAGGGGACTGTTGCCAGTGTCACATGATGTCTCTCTATCTAAGGACATGTGTCCTAAAACTCAAGATGAGAGAGAAAATATTAGTCGGATCTCGTTAGGTTATGCAGTCGGATCGATCATGTATGCAATGATATGTACGTGACTTGATGTCTCGTATGCTTTGAGCATGTGTAGTCGCTATCAGGTCGATCCAAATGATGGTCACTGGGTTGCGGTTAAGAACATCATTAAGTATCTTAGACTAACTAAGGATGTTTTCTTAATCTATGGAGATGGAGAACATGAGGTAACTGGGTTTACCGATGTAAGTTTCCAAACAGATAAAGACGACTATAAGTCGCAATCTGGGTATATATTTTGTTTGAACAACGGAGCAGTGAACTGGAAATCTTCCAAGTAAGTGATTGTTGTCGATTCAACAACAGAAACTGAATATATCGCCACAGCTGAGGCAGCAAAAGAGGCAGTTTGGATCCGTAAATTCCTTATTAGATTAGGAGTAGTTCCGTTAGTAGCTGAGCCCGTTCCTTTGTATTGTGACAATAACGCGGCTATAACGCAGGCTAAGGAACCGCGGTCTCATCAATGATCCAAACATGTACTTTGACATTTCCATCTAATTCATGAGATCATACATCGTGGCGATGTGAAGATGGAGAAGGTCGCATCAGATGACAACATTGCAGATCCGCTGACGAAGGCTATTTCTCAGCAAAATTTTGAGCGACATGTACATAGTTCATGTGTTAGATACTTGAGTGATTGGCTATAGGCCAAGTGGGAGATTGTTGGACAATTATGACCAATAGCATCACTATTTGTAAAAGACATTGTGGTTTTTGTACAAATTAACTATGTGACAAAGGAAATTGCTATTTTATCATTTTGTAATTAGATTACTTGAATATATAAATGATAAAAGTCTTTATGATTAGTTCCGGATTAATAAGATATGAGACAATATCAATCCATGTAAGGTTTAATCATCAAATATCCTTAGTCGTAGTATTATCGAGACTGGACATCGATAATGCGAAATATACTAGTATTGCACTTGTGCGCGTTATGGAAGCTTAACGACATAGTTCTCATATATTTAAGTATTGGATACTTATGCAAGTGTGATAGGAGGTTGTGTTTTCCGATGGTACAGAAAGAGCTTCGCTCTGGATTGACTCCTCGGAATCCCATTGGTAGTATGGCTATGTCTCTATGGGAATCCGAATCAGGGTAGGTGTATTTGATCTTAACCTGAGACTTGCATCGCTAATACTTGTGACAATCAGTACGCCTTGGTTTTTGTCGTCCATTGCTTTAATAGGTGTACGCCTCTTCTCGGTTTATTGAGAATCGTAGTGTATTGGGTGTGTTGTCAAGATAGAAGTATCACTTCAGTCATATGGAGATGATGATCACGCAGTGATACAGAACTGGTACTCTAATATGTTGCAACTATCGGGATAATATGACAAGGTCATGATTATCCGATTAAAGAGACTAGTTGCTAGTGATCCGATATATGCTTCGTACGTGGCAGACATAATTCCAGCCCCAGGCCTAATATGTGACATCCGATACTGGATCGTAATACGCAATAATTAGTATACTACACATGATAAAGATTATGTATTCCTTAAAAGAATATTTCTGGAGAATTGGGTAGGCACGGTGATTTGCTAGAAGCCAACCATATCTTGTAAATCGGTAAGAATGTGGTACGGGGTACGCACGTGTTCGGATAGTTCGATGACCAGATTTGTTGTCAACATATCCATGAATCTCATGGGTCGCTTTCCAAAGATTCACCGATGACGTTAGACTCGAACAGAAGTAATATAAGATTAATTATAAGAGAGAGAAAATTAATCTGGAATTAATTACGGAAAGAATTTATCTGGGATAAAATTCGATTAGAAGAGAGAGAACGATTAATTTGGAATTAATCGATTAAATAATATATTCGATATATTAATTGAAATTAGATTTCAATGCGGAATTAAAATTAGATTTTAATTCGGTCGAACGAATTAATTTAGAATTAATTCGTAAGCGACTTTAATACTAATTTTGCTATGCATAATTATTTAATTAAATTGGATTTAATTATGTCGTAACAGAAAATTCGTTTATTCAGAATTAAACCAACCCGAGCCCGAGCGAAGTTACGTGTTGGATTAGCCGATTTAAATTCGGAATTTAAAAGTGGTGGGACCCACTTGTCTTACATCACAAGTTTGATTAGTGATGGAAGTTGTTATTTGGTTAAGTGAAGACTTGGTTTAACTTGTAAAATACTCCAACCAAATCCAACATATTTTGTCATTTGGAATGACATATACCAACTTGATTTTTTGGTAAATCATAATTTGATTTTTGAAATCAAATACACAACACAAAACAAAACCCTCTCTCTCCATTTTTTTAGCAATGCCGAGAGCCTCTCCCTCCAACGTAGAATTTTTTTTTCAAAAATTCAAGTGAGCTAGCTCTTCAAGGAGTCATACAAGGTGATAGGGAAACCAATCCTAGAGTTTGGAACATAAAGAAAGGACTTGGAGTTCTTCACCAACATAAAAAATTTTGAACTTCATACATCCATCACTCCGATCATTGTAAGTTCTTTCCGCAACTTCTTTGAGTATTCACACACAATTTCATCTTAGAAATCCTTGGCATGTTCTAGGAACACTAACAGATGATACATTACGCCCCCAGATCCTAGTTCAGGACTAGGGATGACAATTACCTATAGATTCTATTTTCAGAGCTTGGAGGTAGCATAGATCCGTACCCCTAATTCTAGTTCAATGGCTTGAGGGACGGTGATACGTATCGCCCCAAGACCACTAGTTTCAGGGCCAAAAGTGGCATGCTTTAGGGACGACGATACTATTATGGTTGGTGCTTTGAGCACCAATTTCTTATGTATTTCCCTGTAAATACTCTTTTAAGTATTTTATTAATGAATAAAATAAATGGTTTCTATAATATGAATTATTTTCTTATATGGTAAAGACGTAAATGACCATAGAGTTATTGGTTATGATACAGTTGCAAAAGCGTCACAACTGACATTGAGCAGTATCATAACAATATCATTCTTTAACTATTCCTGGTCAAGGTTTACAATTAATTGGTCAGTAAGTAAACCCGCTGAGACTGGTACGTGTCGTGTATTGGAATATTGAATTCTAATTGTTTCTCAATGAACCATGAGTCTCAGGAGACTCGTATAGGCACATAGGCGTTTATATCAGATAAACTCTGAACGAATCACCGAAGTTTTTAATAGATGGTATACCAACGTCAATAAGAATCTTCTCGGGTTGAGTGAGTATAATGATCATTTGACTTGAGGTACCACTGTGGATGTATGAGGTATATTCCATACTTTGATGGTAGTCACGTCACCGATCTATTTAGATCAAACCTCCGCTTGTTCGTTCGGTATGGACTGATCCTCAGGATATCCTGTGTGTATCAAGATATGATCCGTCATTTCTGTGTACAGAGCATAGGATCTATTACGGAATTAGCAATATGTTAAATTCATGGGCCCGTGGTACACTTTAGAAGTTAGTTCTAAGTGTTTTTAATAGATTACTAATAGAATAGTCGATAGGATTATACCTATAGAGATTTGACGTTTATATATATATATATCTCTGGGATAATCTGAATACCTATGACGGAGGGATTATACGTATGCAGTGACCTCGACCTGTATGGTTCAGAGAGTTTATCCGTGTTCGTCATAATTTACGGGTGGGTAAATTATGGACACGAACTTAGATTTCGTGACGGATATGCATGAACCTTGAGTCTCACTAATGAAATATACTCATATAGCACTAGGGAAACTTCTATGAATAATACTGATTATTTATAAGTCGTTTAACGGTTAAACGAAAATACATGCGTTTGGGATCTCTCGGCCATTTGTTAAATGTCAAATGGCCATTTATAATTAATGTATGTATTTTGATTATTTAATGTAAATATAATGCATATATTTAAGATATTTGTATTTAATTATTTGATTATTAAAATGTTAAATAATTAAATTAATTAAACAATAAATATCCTTTTTACTTTATTAAAGTAAGTAAGATGGCTTATTTTAATTGGTTGGAATGGCCATTTTAATTGGTATAAATGGCTTTTTTTAATTGGTACAAGTGTGGTATACATTAATGGTTAATGAATAAATACACACTTTTATTAAAGCTTTTTCCAATTTAATTAATGAAATAAAAAATTAAAAAAAATGCTTGATAATTTTCCTTGGGGTTTCGGTCACTACATGGAAAATATATAAGCCTTGTTTTTTATATATTTTTTTTCATAATTCAAGAACCCTAAAATTAAATACAAAGAAGGTTTGAGAGAAAATAGAAAGAAAGAAAAGAAAAGAAAAGCTTGAAAAACCTTGGAAATTTGTAAGTTTTTCTTACTTTCTTCTACATGAAAAATATTTCTATGACTCTAGAGTTCAATATGTGTAGCTTATATTTTTCTCTACTTTTTTTTGTATGTATTTTGATGGTTGGGAACTTGGAAGAAAGATGAAAGTATGTATGTTAATTAAGATTGCATGAAATTAGTTCTTAAGCATTATTCTAACCATTTGATGGTGATGTTGCCATTCTATAGTTGCTTAGCCACTCATAAATGACCTAGAATTATTTTTGTGTTATTTCATGGTAGTGAGACTTGTTTGGTGTGGCAAGGATTGAATTAAAGTGTTGAATTTATTTGATTTGGTGTTAATTGGCCAATTGGATAATTTTGAGAAATTAGGGTTCATAACCCTTCCCAAATTGGGGTTTTTCATATATGTGTTAATTAATGATGTGTATATGATGCATATTAATTTTGGTGTTGATTGGATTTGATCTTGAGTTGTTTTGAACAAATTGGATCAAATTGATCAAACTTGAAAGTTTAGGGACCTCCCGACAATTTGAGAAAAATTGGTTTCTTGAATTGAAATTTATATTTTCATGTATAAGACATGTATAAATCATTTTGGGATTAATTTGGAATCAATTAGAATTGTATTTGACAATTTATGAGTAAAATGAAAAAAATATAAAGTTTAGGGGCTAAACAGTAATTAATGAAAAATATGATTTTTTGGGTTAAATTTCTGTTTTTTAAAGTATTGTGTAATTAAAAAAATTTATTTTATTTTAATTACCCAAGAAAACTTATTGAAATCGAAAATTTTTTATTTTCCTCGTACTGCTGCGTTTATCCGGAATTGCCTCTTAAAATCCCAACAAAAATGGTATCAGAGCAGGTCTGAACCTCAACACATAATATGAATATGCCTTTAAATTCAATGTTTAATTTTTTTCTTGCTTTATGCATGCTTGTATTTATTTAATTTGATTAAATTAATACGTTACATCTTTGCGGGAAAATCCATAATTAATAAGGTTTTAATTAAAGTGATATGTATTTGATGTATATTTCTTGGTCCGTCTTGTCAATACGATTTATGGATATCTGTTCTGTGGCTGAATCCAAGAAAGTGCCAAAGCAATGAAGTTGTAGTTGATGGAAATTTATCGATACCAGATGTATATGTGATAGGTAAATTCAAGTGAAAACAGAAATTATGAAAGTGCCAAAGCTTTCAGAACTACACAAGTATCTTGAATTTATCATTGATAAGTTTAACCTTGGCACACCTCCTTGTGAAAGTGCCAAAGCTGTCATACCGAGAAACGACTAGGACCAAAAATCCAGGAGTCATTGTTGAGTGATTGACAATGAGTTGTCTACCTAATTAATATATGTAGGCGACACCATGCCAAAGCTGTGAGCTGAAATATATTCATAGGATCCACCTTTCACTATTGTATTTAATTTGATTAATTATTTATTTGCATTCTGTTTGGGGATTACAGTATTGCATGTAATAGTGGGAGGGGCATTTTTAGATTAAAAATCTATGATCTATTTATATTTTGTTTACTTTATAATATATGAAACTGTTTTACCTACTAACCGTTTTTCGCTATCTATATGATAGATTTGCGATGGCGACACCTACTACTAATCCTTTTGCTCATATACTTGATACGAACAAGCTTTAAGGCGCCGAAAACTTTGCAGATTGGGACTTGGATATAAGAATTGTTCTTGGGTCTGAGCAAATATAATATGTGTTAGAAGGTCCATTGCCACTTGCCATATCAGATGATGCAACACAAGAGGAACATGAGACTCTCCAAAAGTGGAGAGATGATGATAGGAGGGTCAAATCATAAATTCTCAGTTCCTTGGCACTGGAGCTTAAAAGGGAATATTTTGGATTGCCTGACACATATACTGTGATGATGCGACTGCGAGAGTCCTTTATGAATCAAGAACAGGTCTTGGTTTATCTAATTGATCTGATCGAACAGTTTAGGCTCTTTAACTTCCATATGAATGAAATTTTGGGATGAAGTGTCATACTTGGATCACTCCCGGCATCATATCGCCAATTTGTGATGTATTTCAACATGAATGGGATTAGGTATTCTTATCAAGAGTTGCATAAGATGCTACAAACTACGGAGGAGGATTTGAGGAAAGCAGTTTCGACTCACCCTCCTAAACCCACCGCTTTTCCTGCTTCCTCCCAATCTAAACAGAAAGGGAAGAATAAGAAAGGAAAGAAAAAGAAGGGTTCGAATCTTCCACCACAGGGTAAGATAGCTAAACCAAAGAGAGCTGTCGAAGATAAATTCCACAACTGCAGCAAGATTGGCCACTGGAAGAGGAATTGTCCTGATTACTTGGCCCAAATCAGAAAGGAAAGAGCATCTACTTCAGATACTTTTATTTTTCATGCCTCCTCCCAATCTAAATAGAAAAGGAAGAAGAAGAAATGAAAGAAAAAGAATGGTTCGAATCTTCCACCACATGGTAAGATAGCTAAACCAAAGAGAGCTGCCGAAGATAAATGCCACCATTGCAGCAAGATTGGCCACTGGAAGAGGAATTATCCTGATTACTTGGCCCAAATCAGAAAGGAAAAAGCATCTACTTCGTGTACTTTTATTTTTCCCCTTATTGATATCTCATTAGCTTGTGAAGCTATGTCGTCCAGTTAGATTTTAGAATCTGCTTGTCCAATTCACATTTACAATTCGTTGTAGGTGCTGAAGGAAATTAGATAGCTAAAATCTGGGGAGATGCAGTTGCGATTCAGGAGTGGCGACTCTTTGGATGCAGTTGCTATGGGCTTATGCGAGATTCCCCTACCCAGTGGGAGACTTTTGTTGCATGACTACTTTTTTGTACCGTGATGTGTTGCAAACATTGTGTCACTTTTTATATTAGATACTGAAGGATATAATGTAAATATTAAGAATCGTTCTTTATATTTATATAATAGATAAATGTTCAGATTCTAGTTTGTCCAAATGAGCATGATCATTACATTTTGCATACCTCACAAGATATCTTTAATGCTGGAATTAATAAACGTAAAGTATCTGATATAAATAATATTGAATTGTGGCATATGAGGTTGGGTCATATAGGCGTGAAACTCCTAACCCAGTTGGTTAGGAATTGTTTGATACAAGATCTTACCATTGAACCTTATCCAACTTGTGAATCTTACATTCGGGGTAACATGATCAAAGCCTCATTTTCGGGTGTAGGACACTGAGCCACTGACTTATTGGAACTAATAAATTCTGATGTGGTGAGTTCACTGATTATTTAAAAGAGAATGGGATTCTCGCTCAATATACTCCTCCGGGTACTCCACAACATAATGGAGTGTCCTAAAGAAGAAATCAGACTTTATTGGATATGGTTCGATCGATGTTGAGTTTTACAGATTTTCCCTATTACTTATGGGGATATGCTCTTTTAACTGCTGCTCATCTTTTGAATAAGATTCCTTCAAAGGCTGTTCCTACGACTCCGTATCAGATATGGACTGGTAGGAAATCGAAACTTAATTATATTAAGATTTGGGGTTGTCTTGCATATGTCAGGATGGCTCAGCAAGATAAGCTTTCGCCTCGAGGGCAAAATTTTAGGTTTGTTGGATATTCTTCAAATACGAAATGATATTTGTTCTATGATACTGAACATCGAAATGTGTTCGTAGCTCCTTCGTAAAATTTCTAGAAATAGAATTTTTATTTGAAGGTGGTGATCATAGACAGGTTGAATTTGATGAAGTACAACCTGAAACCAATGAACCATTGGAGGAACCTGATGTCCAAATAGATGAAAAACCTTCAACACACACACTTCGCAGGTCTCAAAGGGTGTTTAGACCTCCTGAACGCTTGTATTTGATACAAGAAAAGAGTCTAGATGTTCTCCTTATTGGGTTTCTAGGTTAGTCCCAAGGATCATTCAAGCAAGAAATCATGTGCGAATACAAAAAAAAAGTATGGCGGAATCATACTTACATTGATCGGTTATGTGATGCGAGGAACGACAAAAACTTTTCTCTCTTCCTTGAGCTCTCGGTAATGGACTATTTTTGTCCTCCTCTATTTTCGGTCACCACCTCCATGGATGCTCCAAGTGTGTCTTCAAGCTCCAAGCTTTATTTGGTGATTCCATGCTCATGGGAAAGGTTTCCCTATCACCTATGTATGACCCTTCATGTGCTAGCATTGGAATGTTCTTGGCCTAGCAAGAAATTGAGAAGAAAATGGCCTCAAAGCCGAGAGAGGGAGGAGGGAAAATTTGGTTCCAAACCGTGTGTGTGTTAAGTGAGAGAGAGAATTTGTGTGTTGTGTATCTAATACATAAAATGAAAGTCAAAATAACAAAATAATGGCAAATGTCTTTCAAGCCATCACACTAGAGTGTTTTGCACTCAACCATCAAATCCCATCAACTTCTATCAATCAAAGTGACTAAAGTTGACTAGTGATTTGACTCTTTATGTGACATGTCGGCTTCGCTAATTCCGAATTAATGAATTTTCCATTGCGACGTAATTAAATCAAATTCAAATAAATAATTATGCCTGGCAAAATTACTATTCACGTCGGTAACGAATTAATTCTAAATTAACTCGTTCGCCCGAATTAAAATCTAATTTTAATTCCGCGTCGAAATCCAATTTCGTATAATATATCGAATATATTATTTTATCGATTAATTCCAAATTAATCGTTCTCTCTCTTTAAATAATATTTTATCCCAGATAAAATATCTTTGTAATTAATCCCAGATTAATTTTCTATCTCTTTTAATTAATCCCAAATTAATAAAGTGCGAGTCATACGTCATCGGTGAATCTTCGGGAAGCGACCCATGAGATCCCCGGATATGTTGGCAGTAAATCCGATCGTCGGACTATCCCAACACGTACGTACCTAGTACTACGCTTTTACCAATTTACAAGACATGGTTGGCTTCTAGCAAAGCACCGTGTCTACCCAATTCTCCAGAAATATTCTTAAAGGAATATGTGATCTATATAAGGCGTAATATACGTAGTATTGCGTATTACGATCAAGCATCGGATGTCACATACATGGTCTGGGGTTGGAATTGTGTCTGCCCCGTACGAAGCATATATCGTATCTCTGGTAACTAGTCTCTATAATCGGATAAACATGACCTAGTCATAATATCCCGATAGCTGCAGCATAAAAGAGAACCAGTTCCGTATCCTACGTGATCATCATCTCCACTATGATTGGAGTGATACTTCTATCTCGACATCACAACCAATACACTACGATTCTCAATATACCCAGAAGAGGCGTACACAGAACCTGTTAAAGCCCTGGACGACCAAAACCAAAGTATATTGATTGTCGCAAGTATTAACGGTGAAAGTCTCAGGTTAAGACCAAATACACCTACCCTGATTCGGACTTCCATAGTCACATAGTCATACTACCAATGGAATTCCGAGGGGTCTATCCAGAACGAAGCTGTTTCCGTACCATCGGTAAACACAACCTCCTATTACACTTGCATGAGTATCCTATACCCAAATATATGAGAACTATGTCGTTATGCTCCCACAACGCGCACAAGTGTAATACTAGTCCTTTACGCATTATCGATGTCCAATCTCGATAATATTCCGACTAGGGATATTTAATGATTAAACATTTGTGGATTGATAATGTCTCATATCATCTCAATCCGGAACTAATCATATGGACCTTTCATCATTTATACATATTGGTAATCTAATTACAAATGATAAAAGGGCAATTTCCTTTGTCACATAGTTAATTTGTACAACAACACCATGATCTGTATAAATAGTGATGCTATGGGTCATAATTGTCCAACAATCTCCCACTTGGCCTATAGCCAATCACTCAAGTGTCCTACACCCGAACTATGTACGGTTCGCTCAAACTTCTGCTGAGGAAAGGCTGTCGTCAGCGGATTTGCAGTGTTATCATCTGATGCGATTTATTCGATCATCACATTGCCACGATGTATGATCCGAACGAATCAGATGAATATTTGAAGTATTTATCTAGATCGTTGATGAGACCATTAATTCTTTAGCCTGTGCTATAGCCTAGCTCAGCTGCTAACAGAACTACTCCTAATCTAATTAGGATTATTATCGATCCAAAAGGCTTCTATTGCTGCCTCAGCTGCAGTAATAATCCACTTTTGTTGTTTATTCTGTAAAAGTATATTGCTTGGAAGATTTCCAGCTCACTGTTCCGTTATTCAAACTGTATAGTACCGTTCTTACGACTTGTAGTCGTTTTATCGGTTTAGAAACTTGTAACGGTTAACCTAGTCACTTCAAGTTCTCCTTCTCCATAGTATAAGACAGCATCCTTAGTTCATCTAAGATACTAAAGGATGTTCTTAACATCAATCCAGTGACTATCACTTGGATTGGCCTGATTGTGACTCCATATGCTCAAAGCATATGAGACACCAGGTCGCATACACCTATTTCAATGTATGAGTTCTCGGAGAGTATTAACAACTTTAAATCTATCCCAGTAGATCTTTATTCCTAGAATAAAGGTTGTTTCTCCCAAGAATTCTACGGAGAATTTTCATGAAAGCCAAGCTTTCACCGATTGTATTATGGGAATATCATTTCCAAGAAATGATATGTCATCATTACTTAGGACATTCATTGTCAGTGCGCTCCCACTAACCTTCTTATATACACAAGAATCACTTTCGTTTTTGAATTAAATCATATATCATCATGATTACAACAAAACGATAATTCCAAGAACGCAATGCTTGCTTCAATCCATAGATGGATCGAATTAACTTGCAAGCCTTGTTTGCTCGTTTTGGTATGACAAAACCGTTAGGATATTATAAACATCCTCCAAAAGGTTTCCGTTTAAGGAAAGTGATTTTGACGTTCAGCTGCCATATTTCATGAATAAAATATGCAACTTCAGCAAGCATTATCCAAATGAATTTAACAATGGCAACGAGTAAAAGGTTTCGTCATAATCGACAAAATGTTGATAACGATACCTTTTCGCTACAAGCCCAGCTTAGTACGTTGGTATGTTGCCTTCCATGTATGCCTTCCTTGAAGGCTTATATAGTACCAATAGGCACAATGCCTTTCGGTATAACAACCAGTGTCCAAACTTAGTTGATATACATGGAATCCATTTTGGATATCATGGCACTTTGCCATTATAGGGAGTCGATACCTTGTATCACTTCCTCATACGTAGTCAGTTCGTGTTCTTCAATAAGATTAACATCTTTACGAGGTGAGATTAGAAACCAATACCCCAGGTTGTTTTCTAACTCTCTCCAACTTACGAGGTTCTTGTGTATTAGAAAATTATGGTATAGTTTCATCTTTGATGAACTATTTGTGTTCCATTAAGGACTAGGTGCCTTGAACAGTATTACTTCGATTTTTCATCGAGTTTTACTTTCCTCCCACTTACCACTGCATATAGGTATTCCTGTAGGGCACAAAAATCGGTGACGCTGTTATAGGCTCGCGGCCTAGTTGGGAGTACGAAATAACATGGAGTCGCCACCCGGTGTGAACCGGAAAAATGTGATTTAAGGCCGCACTCACCCCTCGCAAGGGAAGACCTCAAACCGTTGGGTTCGGAATAGTCCCTTACTTATGCCACTTCTAATGATGTGATTTATGCAATATCTTAACCGAATTTACGCAACATGCTTAAGAACAACGTATATCTAGTCCATGTTTATAAAGATAAATCCTATGTCGAAGTTTGCATGCTTGAAAAGTAAGTTATCACCACGGCAAACACACAATAACACACGACAATCCCATGAACATGCTTCAATTATATAATGCGGAAAACAAATAACAACATAAACATAATGCAAATTCTAAACACAAAATAAATAACTAATCATGCTTAAAAATAAATAACTAAATAACATACTAGACTAAATCAAGCTTACAAAGATAAATAACATACTAGCAACCTAATCATACTCAAATACATGGTTGGATGAAACGAAATACGTGTGTGTCTTAAGTAGTACGTGGCATTGTATCCCGAGTGCAAACCGCACTACCGTCCATTCGGATTCGGCTACGGAATTTACGTCCGGGTTTCCATCCGATATACCACAAAAGAGAACACCCATTCCGTTCATCCGGAATTCACATCATGCACTAATCCACAATAATCATGCGATAATATATTAAATAAATTAAAGAAACGAAAGATAATAAAAAAGGGTGCCCTCAGGTCTAACCTCTTTTGTCGTCTCTTGAATGCGCGTTACACGGCCGTCGGAAGGGTTGATGTTCCGCAACTTTTCTGGTTCAATAATCCAATGTTTTTCCTCGTTATTTCGCTGTTTGGGCTGCTGTCTTCACTCTGTTTCGCTGCTGTTTGTGTTGTATTTTCTGGTCACTGTTTTTGGTAATTTAGGGGACTGTTTTGCGTTTTTTTTTTGAGGCAGTTTTGGGTTAATTCGGGGACTGTTTTGGGCAGTTTTTTAGGTGCAGTTTTGGGTTAATTCGGGGTGGTAATATGCGGCTGTTTGTGTTATTTTGTTTTATCACGCGTAAGGTGTCAAAGGGGGGCTGCGTGTGTTGTGTCGGTGAAGGGCATGTATGTCGAGAGAGTGAGCTGTGTCGGTTATGCACTGCTGGGTGTTTTGCATGTGTGGTACGCTCGGCTTCGTATTGCTTTGTCTCGGCTGTACGTGCATTGACTATGTGTGGGTGGAGTCGGTGAGGGCATGTTTTGATTTGTTGATCTTGCTTAATGGAGGGTTGTGGCGTTAAGTGGGCTGTGTTGTTGATGCGTTGAGGGGTGTTTTAAGTGGCTTCGTGTTGTGGTGCCACGGGAGGAGAGATCATGCGTGGCTTGAAGTCTGGTCAGAGGGCTAATGTGTGAGTGTTGTTTAGTTGCTACGTGTGAGGATTGAGCTTTGTTGAAGGGTCTATGGTTTGTGCGCGTTCAGTGAGAGAGTGAGGTGCCTCCTTTTCGAGAGGGCTGTGTCTTTTAGGTTTTTTGTTTTGGTTTCATGCGTGAGTTTGAGTTTGTTGTTTGGAGAGTTGCCGTGAAATGGAGTCATTAAGGTTTATTCTTCATTGATTGGCCGAGTGTGGAGTGAGAGAGATGGAGGGGGCCGAGAGGTTAGAGAGAGAAGATCAAAGTGAAGGCCTTTTCTCTGGTGAGTGCCGAATCCTTTTAGGTCTTTTTTTTTTCATACCGAGAGAGAGAGAGATGGAGGCCATTAGGGTTTTTCTCTGTTGCCGTCAATGTGTATAGGGTTTTCTCATTTGTTTGTTGCTGCCGAGTGTTTTAGTTCTGTTGGCTACTATATGAAGAATCCGAGCGAGAGAGAGAGCTGAGTGTGGGCGTGAAGATTAGCTTAGGGTTTCATTGTTTTTGTTGTGGTTGAGAGAAGGAAGAATCAGACGTGAGAATGGAGAGGTGTTAGAGAGAGGGAAGATGTCTAGGGTTTTTTTGGTGTTTATATAGTAAGAGGGTAGGGTTAGGGTTTCTGCATGGGTTTCTTTGAAAGGAAAGAAATCATGTAAATGGGGATGGATTTGATTTAATTATGTAAAAAAGGGAAGGATAATTATATTTTTTGGTGGGAATTTTATTTAAATTGGTGAGTGATTATTTATTTATTTTTGTTTAATTTCATTTAATTGGTTTTAATTTAATTTAATTTGTGACATGTGTTTTTATTTAATTTAAGTTTAATTTGTGACATGTATTTTAAATGTTTTAATTATTTCTTGGATTGGGCTTGGGTGAGATGGGCTTGGTGTGTGTCTTATGGGGTTTGGGCTAAGGGTGTGTTTTAAAACGGAGGTCCAACAAGCGAACCCGAAGCTACTCCAGCGAATTAAATCCAACAATGTGTCAATTCTTGACTATTCCCTTCCGACGTCCGTTTCCCACGACTTTCACAACTAAAGAGGTAGCGTCTCCATACGAGACTCATCATCGGGACTTACATACAAAAATGTAGTGCCTACAGTCGCCCCCACTTTGATGGGACTTGTGAAGTGTGTAACAGTGACAATCCTATCAAAGTACGTGCAATGCATTTTCACTTACCTGGCTCGCCAGCTGCCACCTGGTTTGCCTTTTGCTCCGAAATGAATTTGATGATGTGCCATTCTTGGCGTGCTAAACCCCGTACCTAGGGTGTCGCGGTAGTCCACAATAGTCCGTACTAGTCCACGATAGTCCATGATAGTAGTCCACGGTAGTCCACAACTCTTCACGATAGTCCACGGTAGTCCACAACTCTTCACGATAGTCCACGGTAGTCCACACAATCCTCATAATCTCCATAGTTCACGGTAGTCCACGGTAGTCCACATAATCCATAGTAATCCACGATAGTCCACGATAATCCACATAATCCACGGTAATCCACAATAGTCCACACAATCCTCATAATCTCCATAATCCACGGTAATCCATGGTAGTTCATATAATCATCATAATCCACATAGTCCACGGTAGTCCACATAATCCACATAGTCCACATAATCCACGGTAATCCACGGTAGTCCACACAATCCTCATAATCCACATAGTCCACGGTAGTCAACATAATCCACATAGTCCACGGTAGTCATCGGTAGTCCACACAATCCTCATAGTCCACGGTAGTCCTCGGTAGTCCACAATGTCGTACCTGGCGTGCTAAACCCCGTACCTAGGGTGTCGCGGTTGCGTCTCCATACCTAGAGTGTCGCAGTGATATCTCCATACCCGGAGTGCCGTACCTGGCAAGCTAAACCCTGTACCTAGGGTGTCGCAGTTGCGTCTCCATACCTAGAGTGTCGCAGTGATATCTCCATACCCGAGTGCCGTACTTGGTGTGCTAAACCCCGTACCTAGGGTGTCGCAGTTGCGTCTCCATACCTAGAGTGTCGCAGTGATATCTCCATACCCGGAGTGCCGTACCTGGCGTGCTAAACCTCGTACCTAGGGTGTCGCAGTTGCATCTCCATACCTAGAGTGCCGCAGTGATGTCTCCGTACCCGGAGTGCCGTACCTGGCGTGCTAAACCTCGTACCTAGGGTGTCGTAGTTGCGTCTCCATACCTAGAGTGCCGTAGTGATGTCTCCATACCCAGAGTGTCGTACCTGGCAGAACCGATGCTGTATCTCCGTACCCGGAGTGCCGTACCTGGCAGAACTGATGTTGATGTCTCCATACCCGGAGTGCCGTACCTGGAAAAACTGATCTGATGTCTCCATACCCGGAGTGCCATACTCGGCAAAACTGAAACTGATGTCTCCATACCTGGAGTGCCGTACTTGGCAAAACTGATCTGATGTCTCCATACCCAGTGTGCCATACTCGGCAAAACTGAAACTGATGTTTCCATACCCGGAGTGCCGTACCTGGCAAAACTGATCTGATGTCTCCATACCCGGAGTGCCATACCCGGCAAAACTGAAACTGATGTCTCCATACCCGGAGTGCCGTACCCGGCAAAACTGAAACTGATTCTGATGATGATGCAGTGGGCCCTCAACCTTGGGACGCATCCCGAAACTGCAACCAACAATGGGGCCCTCGACCCTGGGACGCATCCCAATACCGCTGAAAATGTGGGCCTCGCCCTCAAACTGACGATGTAGTGGGTCCTCGACCTTGTGACGCATCCCGGAACTACTATTGATGATGTAGTGGGCCCTTGACCCTGGGACGCATCCCGGAAGAACAAACGACAACGGGGGCACCTCGACCCTGGGACACATCCTAATACCGCTGACAAAGTGGGCCTCGCCCTCAAACTGATGATGTAGTGGGTCCTCGACCCTGGGACGCATCCCAGAAATACAACTGATGATGCAGTGGGCCCTCGATCCTGGGACGTATCCCGGAACTGCAACCGACAACGGAGGCACCTCGACCCTTGGATGCATCCCTGAACTACAACTAATGATTCAGTGGGCCCTCGACCCTGGGACGCATCCCGAAACTGCAACCGAAAACGGGGGCACCTCAACCCTGGGACGCATCCCAATAACACTGACAAAGTGGGCCTCGCCCTCAAACTGATGATGTAGTGGGTCCTCGACCCTGGGACGCATCCCGAAATTACAACTGATGATGTAGTGGGCTCTCGACCCTGAACTGGTACTGATATGGGCCTCGCCCCCAGACTAATACTGATGTGGGCCTCGCCCCAAACTGACACAGATGTGGGCCTCGGCCACAAACTGATGCTGATGTGGGCCTCGCCCCCAGACTGACACTGATGTGGGCCTCGCCCCAAACTTATATGGGCCTTGCCCCCAAGCTGATACTGATGCTAATGTGGGCCATGACCCTGGGACTCATCCTCAAAATTGATACTGATATGAGCCTCAACCCTGGGACTCATCCCCAAAACTACTACTCATATATTGCTGATTCTGGTTAGCTTGTCTTTGCCGTTTTTTTTTCTTCTTTGAAACCTGTGAATACAAAACAAAACAAACACAAAAAAGAATGCAAAATACGTTACGTGTATGCATGCATGCATGAATGAATTTCCTATTCTGTTGGGTTAGGTCTTCCGCCAGTTCTCTCAGTCTTCTCTCTAGTCTCATGAATCAATATCTTGTTATGTCCCTGATTCGCGACGTGGGAGACTGGTCGCCCCCAGTCTTGGTTTACCTTTCTGCTCTCCGCTGTTTGCACTTGGTCAAGATGAACCATATGGTGGGGCCTTCCATATCATCATATTATATTACATGCTACAAAATAGTCCCAATAGTTATACATATCATCATCCTCAAAGAATGCTCAGTAATGAAACCAGAGAACTTTCAAAACACCCAATGCAACTCAAATCCAAGTCTTTGAATAAATGATCTAAGCCAGACTCAAAGTGTGTGTGTGCAAAGGTTCTTTCACAGCTTAATCCTTAGGTAAGCTAACTCGATGATTTCGTTTCAAAAATCGGGATCGATGGGTCAAACCAACCTAGATATCTCGATTATGCCTGCAGTTGCTTTTCTGTGCTCAATGTGGTATGGTTTTCTTTCTTTTTTGTCTCTCTCACTTTTTTTTCTTTGCATTTTGAACTTCTTTTTTTCTTTTCTTTTCTTTTTCTCTTTTTTTCCTTTCTTTTTTTTT
Organism: Zanthoxylum bungeanum; assembly: GCA_019454045.1. NCBI lineage: Eukaryota > Viridiplantae > Streptophyta > Magnoliopsida > Sapindales > Rutaceae > Zanthoxylum > Zanthoxylum bungeanum. The sequence goes on along the minus strand of SKCR01029322.1, from coordinate 171,356 downwards.
CAACACACCTACCCTTTAAGGTAGCATTTCTCCTCATGGTGGTTCTAATACTCACCCATGGGTAGCTTCACGCTTTATCGGTTATAGGTGGTTCAATTCTTTTCTTTAGAGACTTTTCTTTCATTTTCAACCATACCACACATCATAACATAAGAAAATCAAGATAGACATCTAAGCAAACGATCATTCACCGACCTACAATTTCTTCAACTAGTCACCTTGCCAAGTACTCAGGTTTTCACTGCTAAGAACCATAATCAAGTGCTTACGAGTCTAACATATATCAATTACTCAAAGCATCAGATAAAAGCACATCAAAAGTTTATCGTTTCTAAGATTCCACCCTAAAACAAACAATTTCATCATCGGACTTATGTCTCCCGATTAAGGACTAAACAACCCTTTTTTTTTCTTTTTCTTTTTCTTTTTTTTTTTCTTCTTCTTTTTTTTTCCTTTTTTTTTCTTTTTCTTTTCTCTCATTTTCTTTTCTTTTTTTTTTGAAGGCCCCCCCAATGGTCTTTCTATCCATGCCGTAAGGTTTTCTGTTTCTCAATTTCCTTTTCCCCGCAATCCATGTTTGCTAAACTCCTCTAGAAAAACCTTTTTTTTTCTTCTCTAACCCAACGGATGTCTATGATGGCTTTTAAGACACGGGGTTAACATGATGCGTGTATGCATGAGTTGCATGAGATACGTGCAATGTATGTAACATATAAGCCCATTTAAAATTTTTTTACACTAGTTGGCCCATTATCATTTTAAAGTATTCAATCATACTATTGCGTGGTGCAAACTTGTTCCAGTTGAAAAGGCACAACAAGTTTACACTTTGCGATAACATGGCTAAACAACTTCAAATGATAAGAGGCCCAAACATAAAATGGCCCACCGACATTTTAGAAGCTTTTAGCCAAACTGTCAAAAGACACGAACTCGTCCCAGTTTAAATGGCCCAACAAGTTCACATCTTTTGACAAAAGGTCCAATTGGATCCAAATGACGACGGTCCAAAACATCAACATAAAAAAAATAATAATTTCTACTAATTCTACGACTAAGGTTCACATGTGGGTTTATGAGAATGCCTTTGATTGAACTCCTCAACCCACTATAGAAACGATCAACTAATGCACAAATTATACACATCACAAGACATGATTTCGGGGCCAATTCTCTTATTCCCCAGTGGAGTCACCAGACTGTAGGGCACAGAAATCGGCGACGCTGTTCTAGGCTAGCGGCCTAGTTGGGAGTACGAAATAACATGGAGTCGCCACCCGGTGTGAACCGGGAAAATGTGATTTAAGGCCGCACTCACCCCTCGCAAGGGAAGACCTCAAACCGTTGGGTTCGGAATGGTCCCTTACTTATGCCACTTGTAATGATGTGATTTATGCAATATCTTAACCGAATTTACGCAACATGCTTAAGAACAACCTATATCTAGTCCATGTTTATAAAGATAAATCCTATGTCTAAGTTTGCATGCTTGAAAAGTAAGTTATCACCACGGCAAACACACAATAACACACGACAATCCCATGAACATGCTTAAATTATATAATGCAGAAAACAAATAACAACATAAACATAATGCAAATTCTAAACGCAAAATAAATAACTAATCATGCTTAAAAATAAATAACTAAATAACATACTAGACTAAATCATGCTTACAAATATAAATAACGTACTAGCAACCTAATCATACTCAAATACATGGTTGGATGAAATGAAATACGTGTGTGTCTTAAGTAGTACATGGCATTGTATCCCGAGTGCAAACCGCACTACCTTCCATTCGGATTCGGCTACGGAATTTACGTCCGGGTTTCCATCCGATATACCACAAAAGAGAACACGCATTCCGTTCATCCGGAATTCACATCATGCACTAATCCACAATACTCATGCGATAATATATTAAAATAAATTAAAGAAACGAAAGATAATAAGTAAAAAGGGTGCCCTCAGGTCTAACCTCTTTTGTCGTCTCTTGAAAGCGCGTTACACGGCCGTCGGAAGGGTTGATGTTCCACAACTTTTCTGGTTCAATAATCCAATGTTTTTCCTCGTTATTTCGCTGTTTGGGCTGCTGTCTTCACTCTGTTTCGCTACTGTTTGTGTTGTATTTTCTGGTCACTATTTTTGATAATTTAGGGGACTGTTTTGTGTTTTTTTTTCGAGGCAGTTTTGGGTTAATTCGGGGACTGTTTTGGGCATTTTTTTAGGTGCAATTTTGGGTTAATTCGGGGTGGTAATATGCAACTGTTTGTTTATTTTGTTTTGTCACACGTAAGGTGTCAAAGGGGGGCTGGGTGTGCTGTGTCGGTGAAGGGCATGTATGTCGAGAGAGTGAGCTGTGTCGGTTATGCACTGCTGGGTGTTTTGCGTGTGTAGTACGCTCGGCTTCGTATTGCTTTGTCTCGGCTGTACGTGCGTTGACTATGTGTGGGTGGAGTCGGTGAGGGCAGGTTTTGATTTGTTGATCTTGCTTAATGGAGGGCTGTGGCGTTAAGTGGGCTGTGTTGTTGATGCGTTGAGGGGTGTTTTAAGTGGCTTCGTGTTGTGGTGCCACGAGAGGAGAGATCATGCGTGGTTTGAAGGCTGGTCAGAGGGCTAATGTGTGAGTGTTGTTTAGTTGCTGCGTGTGTGGATTGAGCTTTGTTGAAGGGTCTATGGTTTGTGCGCGTTCAGTGAGATAGTGAGGTGCCTCCTTGTCGAGAGGGCTGTGTCTTTTAGGTTTTTTGTTTTGGTTTCATGCGTGAGTTTGAGTTTGTAATTTGGAGAGTTGCCGTGAAATGGAGTCATTAAGGTTTATTCTTCATTGATTGGCCGAGTGTGGAGTGAGAGAGATGGAGGGGGCCGAGAGGTTAGAGAGAGAAGATCAAAGTGAAGGCTTTTTCTCTGGTGAGTGCCGAATCCTTTTAGGTCTTTCTTTTTTTCATACCGAGAGAGAGAGAGAGATGGAGGCCATTAGGGTTTTTCTCTGTTGCCGTCAATGTGTATAGGGTTTTCTCATTTGTTTGTTGCTGCCGAGTGTTTAGTTATGTTGGCTACTGTATGAAGAATCCGAGCGAGAGAGAGAGCTGAGTGTGGGCGTGAAAATTAGCTTAGGGTTTCATTGTTTTTGTTGTGGTTGAGAGAACGAAGAAGCAGACGTGAGAATGGAGAGGTGTTAGAGAGAGAGGAAGATGTCTAGGGTTTTTTTGTTGTTTATATAGTGAGAGGGTAGGGTTAGGGTTTCTGCATGGGTTTATTTGAAAGGAAAGAAATCATGTAAATGGGGATGGATTTGATTTAATTATGTAAAAAAGGGAAGGATAATTATATTTTTGGTGGGGAATTTTATTTAAATTGGTGAGTGAATTATTTAATTTGTGTTTAATTTCAATTTAATTGGTTTTAATTTAATTGGTTTTAATTTGATTTTAATTTAATTTTAATTTAATTTAATTTGTGACATGTGTTTTAATTTAATTTAAGTTTAATTTGTGACATGTATTTTAAATGTTTTAATTATTTCTTGGATTGGGCTTGGGTGAGATGGGCTTGGTGTGTGTCTTATGGGGTTTGAGCTAAGGGTGTAATTTAAAACGGAGGTCCAACAAGCGAACCCGAAGCTACTCCAGCGAATTAAATCCAACAATGTGTCAATTCTTGACTATTCTCTTCCGACGTCTGTTTCCCACGGCTTTCACAACTAAAGAGGTAGCGTCTCCATACGAGACTCATCATCGGGACTTACATACAAAAATGCAGTGCCTACAATTCCTCTTAGGAAAACCGCATGGCGAGCAACAATTAAATTGTTCTCTTGTGAGTTGTATAAGTACTATACTTTGGTTTCCCTAGGATAACCCACAATTAGACACTTATCCGATTTGGGTTCTGGTTTGGTATCATCCAAACTTATGCCCAGCATACCCAAATCTCCAGGATTGAGAAAACCCGGTTTCTTTCCTGTTCATATCTAATATGAAGTCTGTCAAACAGTTTTTCATGGAACCTTATTCAAAATAAGTTTTGCACTGTTTAATGTGTATCCTTTGAAGGAAATGGTAGCTCAGAGCGACTCATAATTAACCTTATCATGTCCAACAAAATTCGGTTTCTCTGTTCGGACACACCGTCAAATTAACGTATTCCAGGAGGAGTCCTCATTGAAAGAATACTATACTCTTTCAAGTATTCGAGAAACTTATTGGTTAAGTATTTTCATCATGGTCCAATCATGGTGTTTAATACTTTAGCCGATCTGTTTGTTTACTTCGTGTCGAAACTCTTTGAATTAATCAAAAGTTTCTGATTCGTGTTTCAAAAGAAACATATAAACATAACGTGATGCCACATCCGTAAAGGTCACGAAACATTCATATCCACATCTAGCCTAGCTAGACATGGGCCCCCTTACGTCACTATGAATAAGGGCTAACAGATCAGTGGCACTTGTACTTTTACCAAGTAAAAGGTGTTTTAGGCACTTTGCCTAATAAACTAGATTCGTAGACATTATTTGAATAGAATCAAATCCGTCATAGTATCCACTCTTCGAAAGTGTGGATATACGAGTCTTGTTAAATTGTGTCCCAGACAACAATGCCACATTTAAGTCTCAACTGATTTACTCAATTTGAGTTATTTGTTTGTCATGTCATATGTATGAGATTTAGTCAAACTAGTTACATTTTAACATTTTCCTAATTTAAGTACACACCCGAAGGGTAGTTCCTAAACTTAGGTCTCTACGGTCAAAACAGCAACTCTCGTCCCATTTCCGACTCGTAGATAGATCTCAACTGAAGTCAGTGTCCTGCTAATCAACAGATTCTACACATCAGCACATATTTATGTACCACACTTAGTATCTAAAATCCAATTTTAATACTAGTAGTGAACATTTTTATAACAAACATATTTGAAATCGGAGCCTTGCACCGCCTTCTCTTCCTTCATGTCTGCCTTGTCCATACGGCAGTCACGCTTACAGTGACCCCGTTTGCCACAGTTTAGGCAGACATCTTGGGATGTGTCCTTTGTCTTCCCAGAAGATTATAATGACTTTGCCTTTACCCCTTTTCCACACCCCAGAAGCCTTTGGCCAAGCCTTGGCCTTCTGAGATGTCGAAGTAAAATGCGCCTTGCGCTTCTTGCCTTATTGCAAACTCTGGCTTTGTCTCATTGAGTATAGCCATTAACTATCTAAGAGTTTTCTATTGCAATTTTTACTTCTAAGATCTAAGGATAGATCTATGAAGATCTTTCAATTTCAATATCATACTATAAGGATCTAATCCTTAGTTCTGACTAAGAAATTAAAGAGTCTTTGCAGCAAGCATAACGGATTAAGCACTAAAGTTATCATCACATGATTATTCTAAATATCATGTTCTACTATTAGCTCAACTCCGGGCTTAGGCTCGAGACGTCACTATATCAAATAAAGTAACTTCTCGGTTTCCAGGACTATCCTGAGATTTTATTCCCAATTTTGAAAATTAAAGCCGTTTACAATATTTTCACACAGGATTATGTTTTAAACGCTAATCTTTCATTTATCTTGATTCTAATAGACCAACTATTTAATCAACGATTTTAGGTACTGTTTATTATAATGATTACTATAGTCCAACTATATAATCAACTATAATTTAATTGGTTAAATTCAATTATATTGATTACTATAATCCAATTATAAAATCAACTATTAATTGAAGTAGTTTGAATACAGTCCAACTGTTTAATTAAAACAACGATTAAATATTAGTCCAACTAATAAATAATTACGTATTGACGAAAAATGAAATGAGCGCGTATTGGCAAGTAACTAAACGAATATTGAAAATTTAATACTTGCCTCCCACTATTTTTCGGCGAGCCTCTAACCCTCTGTGGAGTACTTGGGAAACCTTGTTTCCTAGTGGGCTAGGATCCCGTTAAATAACACACAATCTTGACTTTGGCCAACAAATTGTATGATAATTAACTAGGTAGATCTCTAAGATCAATTGGATCCCATCAAATTCCTAGATCCAGTAGGTGGACATCCAAGTCCGAAACATATATCTTATATATGCCAATATATCCAGTATATTACCTAACCTTTTTTCCTCTAAATCAATTAAGCATTGGCTTTGGCACAACAAACTTAATGATCCCAGTTAAGCGTGACCCATTGGCTATGGAAAGCTTCATAATCGATGTCGATGGACAAGAAGTGATCTTGACTTTGGCCAAAAAATCACAACTTGGACATGACACCGATATGGAACAAAGCTTTCATGATTAAACCACATCTGCGACGGATAAAGTTCTTGACTTTGGCCAACAAACCAGTGCCAATCTTAGATCTTGAGTAAGAATCACTCAATGGAAGGAAAAACGTTTAATATGTTTTGAGGGTTTTTCGCGTAAATTGGCAACCAATTTATTATCTTTGTTAAGGTCTCATCATCATACACCCTTAAACATGCATTCTAAACACATAATAAGGCGCATAAGTAAATAAATATAATAATGATATGCAGATGGATATTTAAACACATTGTTCCTAGAACAAATCTCTCACTTTCCTCTCTCCCGCTAGCATAAGTATTACTTCTACCCGATTACATAACACTTCTAAAGAAACCTCATTTACATTGAGGGGAATAGGTGAGAAGAGAAATACATAGAGTCAAAAGGTAATAGGCTGGACACGCAGGTCCAATTTAATAAATTCTAAATTTATTACAATAATTTCCAAAATTGCCATCACCCATCTAATATCCATCCGATATACATTATTCATACATCGCATCCATGTATTCACACAAAGCATGTTATCAATTAATCTGATCCAATTAATTAATATGAAATTAATGACCATCCAATGTTCAAACAAAGATTTGATTTTGCGCGAGTCCGACTCATTTTACGAATAAGTACTCAAAGTATGAATTCACGAATTATATTAAACTACAACATTAAATCCAATTTAATTTGTATTTAATACTAATTCTATATTTAATTCTAAATTAAATATTTACACTTTATTAATGTACCTTTACGACTTAGATTCTAAATCTAATCGTTACGGGTCTCAAAGCCCGATTAACATCCAATGTTAATTTAATTAAAGTCCAATGGGCTTTTAATTAACTTCTTAAGGCATGGACTTTTGGTCAATATGGGTCAAACCCAAATACCAAAACCCATTTAAGGAATCACCCTTATTTTCCAAGAAACCAATTTTGGCCCATTAGGCCCAATTAAAGTTATAGGTCCATTAAGTCATATTTGGACTTTATGGATATGGTTTTTGGCCCAATTGGATCTAACCAATTAGCCTAAACCAAACTTGGCCCAACCAAGCCCATTAAGCCCAATTACAACTTTACAAGCCCAATTCCAAATTTGGCCCAATTAATTAAATTACCAAAATTCCAAATTTCATAATTTAATTAACCTAAAGTGTATGCCATAATTAATTAACCAAATTAACATTTCCAAAACACTAATTTACTCAATTAATTATGCTTATGATCATCAAAACATGTCCAACACATTTGAATAAAAAATCAATCATTTTCCATGCATATAACCTCACGGCAATTGGGGAATTTTTGTCCAATTCAAAATCAATCCAATTAAATCCTAAATCAACAATTCCCGAATGATTTCAACTAATCCAATGATCAAAATCAAAAATCACAATGACTTAGGGTAAGTTCAAACTTTCGACCAAGCCATAATTTTGGGGAAAAATTTCCAATCTAATTTTCACAAAATTGATCACAAACAACTCCAAGTCATCCATTTAAAAACATGCTCAAACAAGTAATTTCACTCAAACATGCTCAAATTCAATTTATCCAAATTTTACCCTAATCAAATTTCATGCTCAAAATGGCTCAAGATACCATTGTTGGGTTTCTAGGTTAGTCCCAAGATCATTCAAGCAAGAAATCATGTGCGAATACAACAAAGAAGTATGGCGGAATCATACTTACATTGATCGATTATGCGATGCAAGGAACGACAAAAACTTTTCTCTCTTCCTTGAGCTCTCGGCAATGGACTGTTTTTGTCCTCCTCCATTTTCGGTCACCACCTCCATGGATGCTCCAACTGTGTCTTCCAGCTCCAAGCTTTATTTGGTGATTCCATGCTCATGGGAAAGGTTTCCATATCACCTATGTATGACCCTTCATGTGCTAGCATTGGAAAATTTGCCACAAATTTTCCATGGTTTCTTCTTGTTCTCGGCCTAGCAAGAAATGGAGAAGAAAATGGCCTCAAAGCCGAGAGAGGAAGGAGGGAAAATTTGGTTCCAAACCGTGTGTGTGTTGTGTATCTAATACCAAAAATGAAAGTCAAAATACCAAAATAATGGCAAATGTCTTTCAAGCAATCACACTAGAGTGTTTTGCACTAAACCATCAAATCCCATAAACTTCCATCAATCAAAGTGACTAAAGTTGACTAGTGATTTGACGCTTGATATGACATGTGGGCCACACTCGATTCGAAATGCGAGTGGTCCCGCAAACACTCTCGGGCTCGGGTTCGCTAATTCCGAATTAACGAATTTTCCGTTGCGACGTAATTAAATCAAATTCAATTAAATAATTATGCCTAGCAAAATTACTATTCACGTCGCTAACGAATTAATTCTAAATTAACTCGTTCACCCAAATTAAAATATAATTTTAATTTCGCGTCGAAATCCAATTTCTTATAATATATCGAATATATTATTTTATCGATTAATTCCAAATTAATCGTTCTCTCTCTTTAAATAATATTTTATCCCAGATAAAATATCTCTGTAATTAATCCCAGATTAATTTTCTCTCTCTTTTAATTAATCCCAGATTAAAAAAGTGCGAGTCATACGTCATCGGTGAATCTTCAGGAAGCGACCCATGAGATCCCAGGATATGTTGGCAGTAAATCCGGTCGTCGGACTATCCGAACACGTACGTACCTAGTACTACGCTTTTACCAATTTACAAGACATGGTTGGCTTCTAGCAAAGCACCGTGTCTACCCAATTCTCCAGAAATATTCTTAAAGGAATATGTGATCTATATCAGGCGTAATATACGTAGTATTTCATATTACGATCCAGCATCGGATGTCACGTGCAAGGCCTGGGGCTGGAATTGTGTCTGCCCGTACGAAGTACATATCGGATCTCTGGTAACTAGTCTCAATAATCGGATAAACATGACCTAGTCATAATATCCCGATAGCTACAGCATAAAAGAGAACCAGTTCCGTATCCTACGTGATCATCATCTCCAATATAACTGGATTGATACTTCCATCTCGGCATCACACCCAATACACTACGATTCTCAATATACCCAGAAGAGGCGTACACCGAACCTGTTAAAGCCCTGGACGACCAAAACCAAAGTATATTGATTGTCGCAAGTATTAGCGGTGCAAGTCTCAGGTTAAGACCAAATACACCTACCCTGATTCGGACTTCCATAGTCACATAGTCATACTACCAATGGAATTCCAAGGGGTCTATCCAGAGCGAAGCTGTTTCCGTACCATCGGTAAACACAACCTCCTATTACACTTGCATGAGTATCCTATACCCAAATATATGATAACTATGCTGTTATGCTCCCACAATGCGCACAAGTGTAATACTAGTCTTTTACGTATTATCGATGTCCAATCTCGATAATACTCCGACTAGGGATATTTAATGATTAAACCTTTGTGGATTGATACTGTTTCATATCATCTCAATCCGGAACTAATCATATGGACCTTTCATAATTTATACATCTTGGTAATTTAATTACAAATGATAAAAGGGGAATTTCCTTTGTCACATAGTTAATTTGTACAACAACATCATGATCTGTACAAATAGTGATGATATGAGTCATAATTTTCCAAAAATCCTAATCGAAGATAATGACCCTTACACCTATAGAAAAGCGATGTTGGACATCGACTTCGCGAAATTGTAAGAGGCCATGAAATAAGAGTTAGACTTTATGCATCAGAATCAAGTTTGGGACTTGGTTCCGCTTTCTGAAGGAATTGTTCATTTCGGTAGTAAATGGGAAAGTATGATAGTATTTTTGGTTCTCTATGTTGATGACATCTTAATCATTGGGAATGCTATAGGAATGATGCAGGGCGTCAAAGCTTACCTCTGTAAGAATTTCTCCATGAAAGACCTGGGTGAAGCTTCTTATATCTTGGGAATAAAACTCTATAGGGATAGAGAAAGGAAGCTTATTGGGTTATCCCAATCAACGTACATAGATAAGATCTTAAAACGATACAATTTTGCTAACTATAAGACATCAAATATACTGTTCAGACATGACATTCATCTTTCGAAGAAGATGTGTCTGTAAACAGAAGATGAGAATCGAAGAAGATGTGTCTGCAAACAGAAGATGAGAAGATTAGAATGTCTAATCAACCTTATGCTACATTTTTGGGCAGCATTATGTATGCCATGTTATGTACGAGGTCTGATATTAGCTACGCGGTTAGTGTAACTAGTAGATATCAGTCTAATCCAGGAAATAACCATTGGATGACTGTTCAACATATCCTGAAATATATTAAAGATACTAAGGATAAGTTTATTATAAATGAAGGAAATGAACTGCAAGTTAATGGGTACATGGATTCTAATTTCCAATCGGATCTCGATGATAGAAAGTCTACATCAGGATTCATATTTACCCATAACGGAGGTGCAGTTTGTTGGAAAAGTTCTAAACAGGGGCCTACAGCTGATTCCACCACAGAGGAGGAATATATTGATGCTTCTGAAGCTGCAAAAGAAGGTGTTTGGATTAAAAAGTTTATCACAGAATTAGGAGTTGTCCCAAGTATCGAGAATCTGACTCTGTTATGCTGTGATAATACTGGTGCCATTGTGCAAGAAAAGAAACCAATGGCGCATCAGAAATCGAAGCATGTCGAACGAAAGTACCACATCATTCGAGATATTGTGTCGCGAGGTGACATTGTTGTGTGCAAGGTCCCAAGTGAAGATAATATAGCAGACCCGCTTACGAAGGCCATACCTCCGAAGTTATTTGATAAGCATGTGGAGTCGATGGGTATTAGATACCATCGATATTGGCACTAGAGCAAGTGAGAGATTTTTATAAGGTTGGTGCTCTGAGCGCCAATTTCTTAAGTATTTCCCTGTAAATACTCTTGAAGTATTTTATTAATGAATAAAATAAACATTTTCCATAATATGAATTATTTTCTTATATGGTAAAGACGTAAATGACCATAAAGTGATTGGTTATGATACAGTTGTAAAAGCGTCGTAACTGACATTGAGCAGTATCATAACAATATCATTTTTTAACTGTTCTTGGTCAAGGTTTACAATTACTTGGTCAGTAAGTAAATCCGCTGAGACTGGTACGTGTCATATTTTGGAATATTGAATTCCAATGGTTTCTCAATGAACCATGAGTCCCGGGAGACTCTGTAGGCACGTGTATAGAGTTACGACGACGCTGTCCGGGCTCGCGACCCGGTTGGAAGTACGGAGTAGCCCGTGGGGGACTAAACTGGAGAATGAAGGAGTCGCCACCCAGTGTGAACTGGGAAATGATTTAAGGCCGCACTCACCCCTCGCAAGGGAAGACTTCAAACTGTTGGGTTCGGAATGGTCCCTTACTTATGCCAATTATATTAAAAGGATTTATGCGATAGTATAGCCAAGTCTTATGCAACACATACAAGATAATTTAATCAACACACAAGTTTGCACACCCATAAATGTAAATAAAAATGAAGGCAAATGCATAATTCCATAATCGTATTGAACAATGAGGCGCAATAGTGTAATTAATAATAACTGTAAAAGCATTAATAATGAAAGCGAATAATTAAGTACGTAATGCAAAATAAATAACTAAATAGGCAAGCATGCATGGAAGTAAACGTGAAGTGATGCGTCAGAAAGAATAGAGATAAATAATAGGATGAATACGAAACGATAAATAACAAACAAAAAAAGGTGGATAACAAGATCAACAGAAGAATGGCGTGACCATGAGCTTTGGCCAACGTCCATATAGGATCGTGTATATCTGGCGTGGCAAAACACTGTGGTAAAGGTAGCCTTTAGGCATTTCCCTCGAATGGAGGACCTTTAATCCAACAGGATTTTCCCTTGCGCGCCAAATGACAATGCAAAAGTAAATAGACAGAATAACATACAGAAATTAAATGACAGAATAGTAAAAGAGATGCGACCAAGGCCGACATCTATATGAGACCTCGACTGAACGTATTTCACATTCAATCAAGTATACTTCATTCGGCGCGGCAAAACATCATGGTAAAGGTAGTCTTTTGGCTTTTCCCTCAAATGGAGGACCTTTAATCCAACATGATTAGCCCATGCACACTAGATAGCAATGCATAAGTAAATAAAGCAATAACATGCAGAAAGTAAATAACGAAATAATAAAAGAGATGCGACCAAGGCCAACATCTATATGGGACCTCGTATGCGTGATTGAACATATTTCACATTCAATCTAGTATACTTCATCTGGCGTGGCAAAACGTCGTGGTAAATGTAGCCTTTCGTCATTTCCCTCGAATAGAGGACCATTAATCTAACATGATTTGCGCATGTGCACTAGATTAACATAGTATAAATAAATAAAGTAATAACAGGCGAAAAGTAAATAATGGAAAATAAAAGAGATGCGACCTAGGCCGACATCTATATGGGACCTCGTATACCCGATTGAACGTATTTCACATTCAATCAAGTATACTTCATCCGGCGTGGCAAAAAATCGTGGTAAAGGTAGCCTTTAGGCATTTCCCTCGAATAGAGGACCTTTAATCCAACATGATTAGCCCATGCGCACCAGATTAACAATGAATAAATAAATAAAGCAATAACATGTAGAAAGTAAATAACGGAAAATAAAATAGATGCGACCTAGGCCGACAGCTGTATGGGACCTCGTATGCCCGATTGAACGTATTTCACATTAAATCTAATATACTTCATCCGGCGCGGCAAAACATCGTGGTAAAGGTAGCCTTTAGGCATTTCCCTCGAATAGTGGACCTTTAATCCAACATGATTAGCCCATGCGCACTAGATTAACAATGCATAAATAAATAAAGCAATAACATGCGGAAGGTAAATAACGGAATGATAAAACACCATCAATGAATGAACGCAAAATTAAATAACAAAATTAAACACGTGCTTGAAAGTTGCTCAAACGGTACATGGAGTTGTATCCCAAGTACAGACCGCACTACTGTCCATTCGGATTCGGCTACGGAATTTACGTCTGGGTTTCCATCCGATATACCGCAAGAGATAACACGTAATCATTATCCCAATATGAATGAAAATAGACGTGGAACATAATGATGCTTGCGAATGAACCAACAATAACTAACTGAAAAGATAAATAAATAGCAAAGGGTGCCCTCAGGTCTTACCTTTTCAGTTGCTTCTCGCAAGTGTGTTACGTCGTCGTCGGAAGGGTTAATGTTCTGTCACTTTTCCGATTCACTGGTTCAACATTTTACCCACTATTTTTCTGTTTTTGCTGCTATTTCCGTCGCTATTTTTGCAGCTGTTTTCTCTGTTTTTTCCTTTCCATTTTCTGTGATTTCCTTCACTGTTTAGGGGGTGTTGTTTGCGGTTTTAGGACTGGTTTTGGGGTTTTTTTAGGGATGATTTTTGGACTGGTTTAGGGGATGATTTTGGACTGTTAGAGGGGGCTGTTTGTTGTTCGATTGAGCTATAGTTTTAGCGTTTGTTTTGGTCGGTTAAAGGGAGCTGCTTTAGGCTAATTGTTGCTCGGTTATGGGGCTGCTGGTTGTGTGTTAGGTGGCTGAGCGTGAGTTGTTTGTAGTGGAGGGCTGCTTTTGTTGTGCGAAGCCGTGAATGGCTTGCAAGATGTCTTAGTGGACTGTGTTTTGTTTGTTTTCTGTGTGAGCTGGCTCCTTGTCTTTTATGGTTTGGTCAATGTATATGTGGTAGTGTGTGTTTGTGGGCTGTAGGGTTTAATCCTTACTCGGTGAGTTTTGTCTTGTTTTGTGGTTGTGTGTAAGGCATATGCTTGGTGAGGCTTTGACGTGTGTGTGTTGAGTTCAAGTGTGTGTCTTGGATTAGTGAAGTGCAAAGTGTCTTTGTGGCAATGCGGTTTGTGGCCGATCTCTGAGTGCCGTGTGAGTGGTGTCGGTTAAGAAGAGAGACGAGAGAGTGGCAGAGAGAGACCAGTGTGTAACGGTTGAGAGAAGTGTGTTTCTTAGGGTTTTAGGAATTGTTATTTGGTTTAGTCGGTGGGTGTATAGTGAGAGAGAAAGCCGAGTGAAAATGACAAAGTCAAAGGGTTGATCTGAGAGAGTTAGGGTTATTTCTTGATGAAGCCGTGAGCTAGAAAGAGAGGGAGAGGACCGACGCTATTAGGGTTTTTATTTTATTTTATTGAAGTGCCGAGAGAGAGGGGATGGGCTATCATCCTTTTGCACTATATCCTTTATCTCCTTTTAATGGTTATGGGGTGTGGCTTGGTGGTGAAGGGTCCAGAATCTCACCTTGAGGTTCTGGGTTCGAATCCAGGGGGTGCAACTTCTTGTAAGAGTCTGGGGCAGCCGGGGGTTTTACTGCGCCGCGGCCCAGAATGGGTGGTTTGGTGGCGGGGTTTCCAACGATTTCAAAAAAAAAAAAAAAAAAAAAAAAAAAAAAAAAAAAAAAAAGGTTATGATTTAATCAAAATAAATCTAATGGCCATTATTTTGCCAACACAAAAGTCAAGCCAACTTTTAGATCAAATTCATTAATGTGTTGTCAAGATTTTGACCCTTAGATGTAGCTTGATTAAATCCTAACCCTTAAAAGGAGATAAAGGATATAAATATGAAAGGATGATAGCCCAATCCGAGAGAGAGTGTGTCCAAGAAACTTAGGGTTTTGGTTTTGTGTTCTTTACATAATGGTGTGCTAGGGTTAGGGTTGTGCATGTGCTTTCAAAATAAGGAAATAAATAATGTAATTAAGGGGTGTATTTTATTAATTTATTTAGCGAAAGAAATTTGTGTAATTTTGGTGGGAAATATCTTTAATTTGGGAGGTGATTTATTTAATTTTAGGAAGGGGATTTGATTAAATTTAGGAAGGGGATTTAATTTAATTTGTGACATGTGTTAAATGTGATTTAATTATTTTCGGATTTGGGCTTTGTGCGAAATGGGCTTTTCATGGTTTGCGAGGGTTTTGGGCCGAGACCAATATTTTAAAACAGACACCAATCAAGCCCCCGAGGCTAAACAAAGGAATTAAATTTGATAATGTATTTATTTTCTGAATTTTCCCTTCCGACGTCCGTTTTCCCGTGACTTCCGCAACTTATCGGGTAATGCCTACATACGAGGCTCATCATCGAGCTTTATGCAAAAATACAGTGTCTACAGTCGCCCCCACTTTGATGGGACTTGTGCAGTGTGTGACAGTGACAATCTTATCAAAGTTATGCATGCATTTTTACTTAGTTGGCTCGCCAGCTCCCGTCGAACTTACCTGCTGCTTTGAGATTCTTCGAACTGAGTTGATTTGGTGATGAGGTGTTGCGACCCCTATGGTTCATCCCTGCAAGATGCTGTGATCCTTAGGAGTCATCACCGAACTGAGCTGATGTAAGACGATGGTTCATTTCCGAACCGTTACTGATGTGAGATGATGGTTCATTTCCGAACCGTTACTTGTTGAGATGGTGGTCCATTTCCGAACCGCTTCTAATGAGGGATGGTTCATTTCTGAACCGTTACTGATGAATGATGGTCCATTTTCGAACCGTTACTGATGATAGATGGTCCATTTCCGAACCGTTACTTGTTGAGAGATGGTTCATTTCTGAACCGTTACTGATGAGGGATGGTCCATTTCCGAACCGTTACTTGTTGAGAGATGGTTCATTTTCGAATCGTTACTGATGAAGGATAGTCCATTTCCGAACCGTTACTGGTGAGAGATGGTCCATTTCCGAACCGTTACTAATGAAATATGGTCCATTTCTGAACCGTTACTTGTTGAGAGATGGTCCATTTCCGAACCATTCCTGAGTTGAGATGGTTCATTTTTGAACCGTTCTGGAGTTGTGATGGTTCATTTTTGAACCGTTCCTGAGTCTCTTGTCTTTGCCGCTTTTTCCTTTTTTCTTCAAAACCTGTGAACACAAAACAAAAATTACATGTATATGATGTGTATGCATGTATGCGTGGATGCATTCCCTATTCCGATGGGTTAGGCCTTCCTTGTGCTTATTTGGCGCCCTTCGCCTATTAATGCTTTTAGTCGCCCCCGGGTTTGCTTATAATTTTCTTCCGTCAATTCTATTTCGCTCCTTACTTGCAATTAAAACTCCCTTGGGGGTTTTCACATGTCGCCAAGATTAAATGTCTTTGTCGAATTAATATCAAATATGCTCATGCCACGCATGTTATGACGCAAACCGAAAAGATTCAAACAAGTAAGCAAAACAATGTCTTTATGACTAATAAATGCGAGATTACAAAAATAAATGTCTTCGTCATCTACAGCCTTTGTTTTTTTCAGTGTTCTTGGTTTCTTTGAGCGTTAGATTCTCCGACTGAAGTAGTTCTTCTTTCTATTCATTCTTCTCTTTGTCACTGATTGAGAATTTTTCCCAGGAATATATCGCTTGCCCCGTTTCATCTTCACTACTGCTACCTCATATCTCCATGTAAAATGTTTGGAGGTTGATGGTTTGGATAACAAGGCTTTCAAGTAGGCCGGAGCTAATCATGTAGGTGGGTGGTGGAATAGAGTGGTAGTTGGGTAGGGGTTTCTGTGTGTGTTGGGTTGTTCTTTTTCTAGGTCGGGTATTTTATGAGCGTCAATGAGGTTTTGGATCTCGCGGGTGCAGTTGTCAGTTTCGTGGCCTTTTTGCTGGTGGAGGTAACAGTATAGGTTTAGGTCAAGGTAGCGTGGCATAGGGTTTGGAAGTGGTTTAGGTTCTAAAGGATTTAGTAGTCCTTGTCTTTTCAGCTCTTCAAACACCTCTGATAAAGGTCTACCAAAATTGGAGAATGACCTGTTTCTGATAGGGGCGACCTCAGAGGGAGTGGGATTGGTCCCTGAAAGTCCCACAATGGTCTTTCTATTCCGGTTGCAGTACTTCCTATTATTGGCTATATGGGGTATGGTCAAACTGGCCACAGCATTGGTCAAAACTTGTAGTCGGTCGGTAATTTTGGTTACTTTGGTCTCCAATTGATCCAGGTGGGAAACCTCATTATCTGACTCGCTCATGTTTTCTAACTATTTTTTTAACAAGTATTCCTTCTTTTCTAACCCAACATATATCTATGATGGCTTTAAAACTACATGTTAGCATGGTACATGTGTGCGTGTGATGCATGAGATATATAAAATATGTGAAGTGATCAAACTGAATATATCCTTCCAACGTTATTTCTCTCACACCCGTGGTAAGCCTATTTTTGGTTCTAGATATGGCTTATTTTATGCACCGATGCAAGGTACACAAAATCACTCTCTCCTATGCTACGGGGTTAACCTTGACTACTTCTGTCACTTTCCATCAGTAAAAGACAAAGGCCGCCCATTTACAACATGGACTAAGCTTATTATGGGATCATGCCATTGTCTAGAAATGAGGAATTGGGCTTTCAGCGACCGTGGTCATGGGGATGAACTTAGAAGCGGCCAAAAGTATACAAATATGTCGTAACAAGGCGTATCCTTTCTGGATGAAAGTCATTGCGGATATCAAACTCATGCTTCTAGCATATTTGGATCATGTTCAGACTTTCTAAACCCATCAAGGTTTTCATACAAGTTGGCCCATTATCATTTCAAAGCATTCAATCATATTATTGCGAGGTGTAAACTTGTCCCAGTTTAAAAAGGCCCAACAGGTTTACACTTTTGCAATAACGTGGCTAAACAACTTCAAATAATAGGGGGCCCAAACACAAAGTGGTCCATCGACATCTTAGAAGCTTTTGGCCCTATCTTCATAAGACACAAACTCGTCCCAGTTTAAATGGCCCAACAAGTTCAAATCTCATGACAAGAAGTCCAAATGAATCCAAATGATGATGGTCCCAAACACAAGCATAAAGGGTGGCTTCTATAGGTCATATAACTATGGTTCTTATGCAGTTTTATGGGAGTATTAATAAAGGCTCCCGCCGGTGAAGGGTTGCCCATAACTAGGTCTCCTCACTCAAGGGTTCGAGCGACCAAGTGAGCACACCTTTTTGATACCCTAAGGTACGTGCCAGCGAGTGATGAAACCATATAACGATCCACTGCTTCAAGCGAAAACGACTTCATAATGCATGAATAACTATCAAATGGATTCCTCTATTGAAAATTCCCCAGAGGGAGGGTGGAGCGAACTCTCTTAAATACCCTTACCTCTGAGGCTCTTATCGCCTTGGTGACAGGAATAAACAATAGATCCTCCAAATTAGTCATTCACTTTAAGTATACCTTAAGGTAAGCGTTGAGTAAATGATTATCTAGATGTCTTCACAGCTTTTCCTTTTGGTTATAAAAAGGTAGTTAGTGAAGGAAGACACCAAATCATTATTTAACTCTAATAATACCTTTGTTTAAATCAACTTTAGTTTGGAAAGTTTTATTAACCCCTTGGTCCCAACCCACTTGTAGAAAAGGTTAACTAAAGAAAAAATCACAAACATTACAAGACATTATTTCGGGGCCGATTCTCTACCCCCAGTGGAGTCGCCAGACTGTAGGCACAGTACAGAGGTAGGTGACGTTGTCCGGGCTCGCGGCCTAGTCGGGAGTACGGAGTAGCCCACGGGGGACTAAATTGGAGAATGAATGAGTCACCACCCAGTGTGAACTAGGAAATGATTTAAGGCCGCACTCACCCCTCGTAAGGGAAGACCTCAAACCGTTGGGTTCGAAATGGCCTCTTACTTATGCCAATTGTAATGAAAGGATTTATGCGATAGTATAGCCAAGTCTTATGCACCACATACAAGATAATTTAATAAACACACAAGTTTGCACACCCATAAACGTAAATAAAAATGAAGGCAAATGCATAATTCCATAAACATATTGAACAATGAGGCGCAATAGTGTAATTAATAATAACTGTAAAAGCATTAATAATGAAAGCAGATAATTAAGTACGTAATGCAAAAGAAATAACTAAATAGGCAAGCATGCATGAAAAAGTAAATATACGGAATAACATATAGAAAGTAAATGAAAAAATAATAAAAGAGATGCGACCAAGGCCGACATCTATATGGGACCTCGTATGCTCGAATGAACGTATTTCACATTCAATCAATTATACTTCGTCTGGCGCGGTAAAACATCGTGGTAAAGGTAGCCTTTTGGCTTTTCCCTCAAATGGAGGACCTTTAATCCAACGTGATTAGCCCATGCGCACTAGATAGCAATGCATGAGTAAATAAATCAATAACATACGGAAAGTAAATAACGGAATAATAAAAGAGATGCGACCAAGGCCAACATCTATATGGGACCTCGTATGCGCGATTGAATGTATTTCACATTCAATCTAGTATACTTCGTCTGGCGCGGCAAAACGTCATGGTAAAAGTAGCCTTTAGGCATTTCCCTCGAATAGAGGACCTTTAATCCAACATGATTAGCCCATGCGCACTAGATTAACAATGCATAAATAAATAAAGCAATAACAGGCGAAAAGTAAATATTGGAAAATACCTCGTATGCCCGATTGAACGTATTTCACATTCAATCAAGTATACTTCATCCGGCGTGGTAAAATATTGTGGTAAAGGTAGCCTTTAGGCATTTTCCTCGAATATAGGACCTTTAATCCAACATGATTAGCCCATGCGCAGTAGATTAACAATGCATAAATAAATAAAGCAATAACATGTGGAAAGTAAATAATGGAAAATAAAATAGATGCAACCTAGGCCGACATCTATATAGGACCTCGTATGCTCGATTGAACGTATTTCACATTCAATCTAGTATACTTCGTCCGGCGCGGGAAAATGTCGTGGTAAAGGTAGCCTTTAGGCATTTCCCTCGAATAGAGGATCTTTAATCCAACATGATTAGCCCATGCACACTAGATTAACAATGCATAAATAAATAAAGTAATAACATGCGGAAGGTAAATAACGGAATGATAAAACACCATAAATGAATGAACGCAAAATTAAATAACAAAATGAAACACGTGCTTGAAAGTTTCTCAAGCGGTACGTGGTGTTGTATCCCAAGTACAGATCGCACTACCGTCCATTCGGATTCAGCTAAAGAAATTAACTTTTGGGTTTCCATCCGATATACAGCAAGAGATAGCACGCAATCATTAACCCAATATGAATGAAAATAGATGTGGAACATAATGATCCATGCGAATGAACCAACAATAACTAACTGAAAAGATAAATAAATAGCATAGGGTGCCCTCAGGTCTTACCTTTTCAGTTGCTTCTCGCAAGTGCGTTACGTCGTCGTCGGAAGGGTTAATGTTCTGTCACTTTTCCGGTTCACTGGTTCAACATTTTATCCATTATTTTGCTGTTTTTACTACTGTTTCGGTTGCTATTTTTGCTTCTTTTTTCTCTGTTTTTTCCTTGCCGTTTTCTGTGATTTCCTTCACTATTTTAGGGGGTGTTGTTTGCGATTTTAGGACTGGTTTTGGGGTTGTTTTCGGGATGATTTTTGGACAGGTTTGGGGGCTGATTCGGGACTGTTAGGGGGGCTGTTTGTTGTTCGATTGAGCTATGGTTTTAGCGTTTGTTTTGGTCGGTTATGTTAGACAATTATGACCCATAGCGTCACTATTTGTACAGATCATGATATTTTTGTAAAAATTAACTATGTGACAAAGGAGATTGCTCTCTTATCATTTATGATTAGATCACCTAGATATATAAATGATAGGAGGTCTTTATGATTTTTTCCTGGATTGAGAATGATATGAGACAGTATCAGTCCACGAATGATAAATCATTAAATATCCCTAGTCAGAGCATTATCGAGATACGACATCGATAAATGCGTAAAAGACTAGTATTACACTTGTGCGCATTGTGAGGGCACAAACGGTATAGTTCTCATATATTTGGGTATAGGATACTCATGCAAGTGTAATATGAGGTTGTGTTTTACCGATGGTACGGGAAACAGCTTCGCTCTGGATAGACCCCCTCAGAATTCCATTGGTAGTATGACTATGTGTCTATGGAAATCTGAAATTAGGGTAGGTGTATTTGGTCTTAACCTGAGACTTGCACCGCTAATACTTGCGACAATCAATATATTTTGGTTTTGGTCGTGCAGGGCTTTAACCGGTTTCTATGTACGCCTCTTCTGGGTATATCGAGAATCGTAGTGTATTGGGTGTGATGTCAAGATGGAAGTATCACTGCAGTCATAGTGGAGATGATGGTCAGGTAGGATACGAGACTGGTTCTCTTAAATGTTGGAGCTATCGGGATAAAATGACAAGGTCAGGTTTATCCGATTATAGAGACTAGTCACCATACATCCGACATGTGCTTCGTTCGGGGCAGACACAATTCCAGCCGCAGGCCTAGCACGTGATCATCCGATACTGGATCGACATACACAATACCACATATACTACGCCTGATATAGATCACTTATTCCTGTAAGCATGTTTCTAGAGAATTGGGTAGGCATGACGCTTTGCTAGAAGCCACCCTTGTCTTGTAAATCGGTATAAACGTAGTACGAGGTACTTACGTGTTCGGATAGTCCGATGACCGAATTTACTACCAACATATCCGGGGATCTCATGGGTCACTTCCCGAAGATTCACCGATGACGTATGACTCACACTTTAATTAATCTAGGATTAATTAGTAGAGAGAGAAAAAAAATTATTCTGGGATTAATTGCACAGATATTTTATCTAGGATAAAATATCATTTAAAGAGAGATAACGATTAATTTGGAATTAATCGATAAAAATAATATATTCGATATATTATATGAAATTGGATTTCGACGCGGAATTGAAATTAGATTTTAATTCGGGCGAACGAGTTAATTTAGAATTAATTCATTAGCGACGTGAATAGTGATTTCGCTAGGCATAATCATTTAATTGCGTCGCAACGGAAAATTCGTTAATTTGGAATTAGCGAACCCGAGCCTGGGATTATTTGCGAGCGCATTCGCATTTCGAATTCGAGTGTCGCACGCAAGTCACATCAAGCGTCAAATCATTAGTCGCATCAAGCGCCAAATCACTAGTCACTTCAAGCGTCAAATCACTTGTCACTTTGAGTGATGTGACTTGATGTAGTGGTTGGCAAAAGCTTTAATTATTTTACTTTTTGAAAGCAAATGTATTATATCTTTCTTTGATTTTTGAAAATCAATTGAAGTGTATATAATACACTTTCTCTTTACCAACCAATCTATCACACAACAAACTCTCTCTCTCTCACCTCTCTTCTTCCTCTTATTCACGCCCAAGGGGCTGAATTTCTTTCTTCATGAACTGCTCACTGCCGTGAGCTATAGGAAGAGAAATGACAAGATTTTGTTGCAAAATCTAAGTGCTATCACACTCTAGGAGACATACAAAGGTGACAGGGAACTCACTTCATGAGCAAGGAATGACCAAACAAAGCTTGGAGCTTCATGGATCAAGCTAAAGCCGAATTTGAAGACTCAAAAATCTGCCACTGCCGAGCACCTTGGAGGACCAGAAAATGATTTTGTTCTTCGTAGCATCCAATCCGTTCGATGTGAGTATGATTCCGCCATTCTCCATTGTTGTATTCACTTATTTTCATTGCTTGATAATGATCCTTGGACCTTAGAGACTCCAACAGGTTAAGGAGTGCTGCTTTAGGCTAATTGTTGCTCGGTTATGGGGCTGCTGGTTGTGTGTTAGGTGGCTGGGCGTGAGTTGTTTGTAGTGGAGGGCTGCTTTTGTTGTGTGAAGCCGTGAATTGCTTGCAAAATGTCTTAGTGGACTGTGTTTTGTTTGTTTTTTGTGAGGTGGCTCATTGTCTTTTATGGTTTGGTCAATGTATATGTGGTAGTGTGTGTTTGTGGGCTGTAGGGTTTAATCTTTACTCGGTGATTTTTGTCTTGTTTTGTGGCTGTGTGTGGGGCATATGCTTGGTGTGGCTTTGACGTGTGTGTGTTGAGTTCAAGTGTGTGTCTTTTATGAGTGAAGTGCTAAGTGTCTTTGTGGCAATGCGATTTTTGGCCGATCTCTGAGTGACGTATGAGTGGTGTCGGTTAAGAAGAGAGACGAGAGAGTGGCAGAGAGAGACCAGTGTGTAACGGTTAAGAGAATTATGTTTCTTAGGGTTTTAGGAATTGTTATTTGGTTTAGTCGGTGGGTGTATAGTGAGAGAGAGAGCCGAGTGAAAATGGAAAAGTCAAATGGTCGATCTGAGAGAGTTAGGGTTATTTCTTGATGAAGCCGTGAGCTAGTAAGAGAGAGGATGACCGAAGCTATTAGGTTTTTTTTTTTTTATTTTGTTGAAGTCCCAAGAGAGATAGTGTCCAGGAAACTTAAGGTTTTGGTTTTGTGTTCTTTATATAATGGTGTGCTAGGGTTAGGGTTGTGCATGGGTTTTCAAAATAAATAAATAAATCATGTAATTAAGGGGTGTATTTTATTAATTTATTTAGGGAAAGATAATTGTATAATTTTGGTGGGGAATATCTTTAATTTGGGAGGTGATTTATTTAATTTTAGGAAGGGGATTTGATTAAATTTAGGAAGGGGATTTAATTTAATTTGTGACATGTGTTAAATATGATTTAATTATTTTCGGATTTCTGCTTTGAGCGAAATGTGCTTTTCGTGGGTTGCGAGGGTTTTGGGTCGAGGCCAATATTTTAAAACAGAGACCAATCAAGCGAGCCTGAGGCTAAACAAAGGAATTAAATTTGATAATGTATTTATTTTCTGAATTTTCCCTTCCGATGTCCGTTTTCCCGCGACTTTGGTAACTTATCGGGTAGTGCCTCTATGCGAGGCTCATCATCGGGCTTTATGCAAAAATACAGTGTCTACAGACTCGTATAGAGACGTAGGTGTTTATATCGGATAAATATTTAACGACTCACCGAAGATTCTTGATAGATGGTACACCAGTGTCAGTAAGAATCTTCTCGGATTGAGTGAACATAGTGATCCTTCTACTTGAGGTACCATTGTGGATGTATGAGGTATCCTCAACACTTTGATGGCAGTCACGTCACTGATCTATTTAGATCAGACCTCCGCTTGTTCATTCGGTGTGGACTGATCATTAGGATATCTTGTGTGTATCAAGATAGGATTTGTCAGTTCTGTGTAGAAAGCATAGGTATCTATTATGGTATTAGCAATCAGTTAAATTCATGGGCCCGTGGTATACTTTAGAAGTTAGTTCTAAGTGTTATTAAGAGATTTCTAATAGAATCGTCGACGAGATTATAACTATAGAGATTTGACGTTTATATCTATATCTCTGGGATAATCTGGATACATGTGACAGATGGATTATACGTATGCAGTGACCTTGACCTGTATGGTTCAGAGAGTTTATATGTGTTCGTTATAATTTACGGGTGGGTATATTATGGACACGAAATTAGATTTTTTGACGGATATGCTTGAACCTAGAGAGTCTCACTAATGAAATATACTCGTAGAGCACTAGGGCAACTTTTATGAATAATACTGATTATTTGTAAGTCGTTTAACGGTTAAACAAAAATACATGCGTTTGCGATCTTTCGGTAATTTGTTAATTGTCAAATTGAGATATTTGATATTTATAATTAATATATGTATTTTAATTAATTAATGTAAATATAATACATATATTTAATATATAGTTAAAACATTAAGAAGGAAAAAGAAAAGAGGAATAAGAATAAAGAAGAAAGAAGAAAGAAAAAGAAATAGGAAAAAGGAAGAAGAATCAAGTGTTAATCACCCATTCATCAAATAAATAAGAAGAAAAGCTTCTATGGAGGCTTGAGGAATGAAGGAAATCAAGGGAAAAAAGGTAAGGAAACTTTAACCCAAATTTTAGATGTTGATGTCTTTATGATTTGTTGGTTGATGGATATTATTGAGTTATTGTTATTGATATTTATATGGTTTTAGTGACAAGAAAATGATGATAGTGGGAAACCCCAAATTTGTTAAGTTTTGGGCATGAGATTAAGTAAAGATTAGAATACAAACTTTAGGCCATTTTAGAACGAACTCTTCAAATAAAGGAATCACGATGGATCTCTCATTCGAAGAAATCACTCAAGAACACCACTTTGCATTTAATAGCCAAAATACAAAGTTCAATATCAACATTAACCAACAGATCTCTAATTGTTCAATCAGTGTGACTAGAGACAAGTTTTCTCAGAATCTACAATAGATTACTGAGTATAATTTTCTCATTGTCATACTATAAAGGACTAACCTTTATCAAGCTCACTTGCTTTTGCTGAGCAAACAATTTGCAAATTTTATGAATGATTCATAATGAAAGCTTAATCAAGTTCAAAACTTGATCGTAGTAAGCTACGAACAATCTTAGATCTATGGTTCAATGTTAACTTCTGAAATCGATATCAAATATCGCTCCCACTATAAATTTTAGGATAATTTTCTTCAATAAGAAAACAACAAAATCATTAAGTATCAAATACTTTGTAAATGATTATGACATCCTATTGGACTTATACGAAAGTTGATTAAGGGTTTTTCATCTTATTAATTATGTAGTTCCACCACAGTTTATCATTCTCACATTTGACTTCAATAAGTCAAATCTTTTCTACAATCGTCAACATTTGATGTTACACACCATGTAATAAAACAATTTTATTAGTCGGGATCGTAGAAAAGATGTTCCATCAAATATAATACAATATTCTATTAAATATAATAAATGATAAACCTTACTTGTACCTCCGAGGAACAAGTGCTTTCAATTATATAACAATTATACATAAGAAAGTTTTACATCTTAATCTTTTCAAGATTCGAATTTTCTATAGTACATATCACATATGTAACTGTAGGAACGAATGGAACAATATTTAAAAGGATGAATTAGTGTTACTGGAGCATAACCCCAAGAGTATTGAAAACTAATTCGGTAACACTCAATATCAACGAATCAAATCATATAAGATTCAATTACTCCCACTGACTAATTCCATCAAGATGGAATCGTGGAAGTTTAATATTGAGTAAGAATCACATTCATTAAATAACTTTAGAACTAATTGCCTTAAATTCATGTGTTTGATCATATCACACATTTTTGAACAATTCAAAAACTCACAATGAATTCTGAATATATAGTTTTCAACACTTCAAATAGAATATATTTGAACCATTTAAAATATTCTATCCGCGTTTCATTAGAAAATATATCGAAAGTTTTCGAACCATTCAAGACATTCAATATATTTTCTTTGTCAAAGACACGTAACTAAGTCATGACAAATCATTAACTAAGTTACGAAGTAAAGAAAACTATCTAGGCAATTCTTAATTTATTAAACTACATACATCCAATGTATTAGTCTAATAAATCTTGTGGTCCAATGACGATCCTTGGTTAAATGAGATTTAATCACATCCTGAATACAATATTCATTAAATGGATAAGGATATGTGGTGTGAACTCGTATCAGACCATCTTTTACCATAAGGAATAAGCATCTAATGCTTTTATGATAAAATCTCATAAAGCACAATTCTAAGTTATTTATTTTACCGAATATTTTTCTTAATGTTTATCTTTTCATTAATGACACTACTAGTCTTATTAAAATATGTAACAATTGTTTATATATAACAAGTAACTATCCAATAGTCAAAAGTTCTGATATCAAATATCAAAACAGTCATTAAACATTATTTTAATTAACTAGACGGGAGATCGGGTATCCAATACCTACAGTTGTCGTATTGTGAGAATCGATATTCTCTATACACAACCATACACATTTCCTTTCTTTAGCTTTATAATTTGCATTCAATTATTCACAACAATTGCAAATGATTGATTAGCAAAATGTGTCAGACACGTGACTTCTAAAAGTCACTAAAGCCAAGAAACGTCATTATAAGATAAATAAATATTAACTCGAGACATGAACTAATTCGTGTCAATTCTGACTGCATAAGAAATTATTCTCTCTAGATAACTATGTCCTAAAATAGATATCTATTTAGATTACTAATCGTGACTTAGTAACTAAGTCACTAACCATCTTGATTTACAAGGATATCGAAACAACAGTTTCTGATGGTTTTAAACTAATCTAACAATATCTAAGTCTACTGTCATTCTAGAACCTATTCTTGAATTACGCAAGTAAAGTCAGAAAACCTATTCAAGTAATAAGCATGCAGTGGATTAGAAGTATAATTCTATAAACAATATAGAATAAAAGGAAAACGAAGCAGAATTTTCCATAAAATTACGCACTGCCTTAGTTATGGATTTTTAACCCAACAGTGTTTCCCACTACTTTACGTAATGAGAATTCAATAATTAAATCGATTTCATGTAAGTGTTCCTAGACCATGCCAAGATCGTCTAAGAGTGATTTGTGTGTGAATAAAATCAAAAGAGTTGCGGAAAATACTCACATTGATCGGATGAGTTCAAAACTTTAATGCATTTCGGTAGAAGCTCTAAGCCTTCTTGAGTGTTTCCAACACTTGGGTGAGTTTCCATGTCACCTTGATTCACTCCTTGATGTGCTAACAAGAACAAAATGAAAGAGAAATTGCTCTCCTAAGAGGCAATAGAGTTCGACATTTGAGAGAGAGAATAGGGAATAGTTGTTTGCTTATTTTGTTTCTAAAACAAAAAGTGTTACACAAGTTGACTTGTCAAAAATATGTCTATGCTTTTTCAAAAGCAAAACAAAAAACAAAGTGTGTTGGAGAAGCTATCATAAAAGCTCTCAACCACTTCCATCAACTTGAATGACAAGTGATGTAAGTCGGTGGGTCCCACTTTAAATTCCAAATTTAAGTCGGACAATCCAACACTCAACTTCGCTCGGGTCCGGATTCATTTAATCCTGAATTAAATGAATTTTTCGTTGCGACTTAATTAAATCCAATTTAATTAAATAATAATGCCTCACAATATTATTACGTAAGTCGCTTACGAATTAATTCTAAATTAATTCGTTCGCTTGAATTAAAATCCAATTTTAATTCCGCATTGAAATCTAATTTCAATTAATATATCTAATATATTATTTTAGCCCAATTAAATAAATTAAATAGTAAAATCTAATTTCACCATTAAATTTATTTTACCGATTAATTCCAAATTAACCGCGTTATCTCTTCTCGATGAATTTAATCCCAGATAAATTCTCGACGCAATTAATCCCTGATTAATTCTTTCTCTGTTAATTAATCCCAGATTAATTCTTGCCATAATTAATCACAGATTAATTTTCTCTCTCATTATTAATCCCAGATTAATTTTCTGGCAGAGTCAAATCTCATCGGTGAATCTTTGGGAAGTGACCCAAGAGATCCCTGGATATGTTGGCAGTAAATACAGTCATCGGACTATCCGAATACGTGCGTATCCGGTACCACGTTCTTACCGATTTACAAGACATGGTTGGCTTCTAGCAAAACACCGTGCCTACCCAATTCTCCAGAAATATTCTTTAAAGTAATATGTAATCTTTTTCAGGCGTAGTATACGTAGTATTGCGTATTACGATACAGTATCGAATATCACATGATAGGCCTGGGGCTGGAATTGTGTCTGCCCCGTACGAAGTATATATCGAATCTCTGGTAACTAGTCTCTATAATCGGATAATCATGACCTTGTCATATTATCCTGATAGTTGCAGCATACAAGAGTACCAGTTCCGTATCTTGCGTGATCATCATATCCATATGACTGAAGTGATACTTCTATCTTGACATCACATCCAATACACTATAATTCTCAGTATACCCAGAAGAGGCGTACACAGAACCCGTTAAAGCCCCGGACGACCAAAACCAAAGTATACTGATTGTCGCAAGTATTAGCGATGGAAGTCTCAGGTTAAGACCAAATACACCTACCCTGATTCGGATTCCTATACACATAGTCATATTACCAATGAGATTCCGAGGGGTCTATCCAGATCGAAGTTATTTTCGTACCATTGGTAAACATAACCTCCTATTACACTTGCATGAGTATCCAATACCCAAATATATGAGAACTATGTCGTTACGCTTCCATAACACGCACAAGTGTAATACTAGCCTATTCCGCATTATCGATGTCCAGTCTCGATAATACTACGACTAGGGATATTTAATGATTAAACCTTTGTGGATTAATATTGTCTCATATCTTATTAATCTGGCACTAATCATATGGACTTTTATCATTTATATATCCAGGTAATCCAATTACAAATGATAAAAGAGAAATTTCCTTTGTCACATAGTTAATTTGTACAACAACAACATGTTATGTACAAATAGTGATGTTATGGGTCATAATTGTCCAACAATTCCATAGTGAGAGTAGAATCCCATGAATATATTTCGACTCACAGCTTTGGCACGATCTCGCCTACGTATATTCATTAAGTAGACAACTCATTGTCAATCACTCACAAGTGATTCCTAGTTTTGGTCCTGACCGTTTCTCGTTATGACAGCTTTGGCACGTTCACAAAGAGGCGTATCAAGGCTTCACTTGTCAATGACAAAATCAAGCTACCGATGTAGTCCTGGCAGCTTTGGCACGTTTAGGATTTCCACTTTCACTTGAATTTTTCCAATATCAATATACAACTGACATGGATAAAATCCCATAACCTACACCCTTACAGCATAGGCACGATCTCAGATGCAGTTATAAAAAGATACCCATAAACCGTACTAACAAGACGGACCAAGAAATATGTATCCAATACACGTTACTTTACAGCCTTATTTCTAAGCGGGGATTTTCCTCAGGAAGCTAAACTCTACATCAAATGCATAATTTTAATCTAAATCATTTTCTAAACAATTCAATTCTACCTAAAGAAAACATAACTTAATTTAACTATTAAATTTCTGTTACATTTCCGTTAGCGTATAACCGAAAAGTCAAGAAATATATATAGATTACAAGCATGTGTGAACATTAAAATTTGATTAAATATCAAATATCAAGCATGAATAATGTAATGGATGAAGCATCAGACTTGCTCTGATAACATTTTTGTTGGGATTTTGGGCGAAGGGGGCAGCGGAAGCGCGGTTCGGGCGAAATCATAATTTCAAATTTTTTTCAAATTACCGAATGAATTATTCAATATCTAATATGAATAATTTATTCATATTTCACCTAAACCTATTTATTCGATATCAAATAATGACATAAATGTATATGAAACGTCGCAAAAGTTTTACGAAAAATATTTTTCCGTAAAATGGCCTAAAACGTGCTTTTGACCGAACCAACCACCCAACACTTATTGGGATTGCCCAGGTCAGCCCCAACAGTGTTAGGGCAGTTCATGGGCTGCCCGAACTCACTGTTTGGACAGTCGTCACCCGGTTGGCTCAAAAATCACCCGGTAACGCTATTTTTCACCGTTTTCGCTTATTTCAACTCCGAAACACTTTTCAAAAATTGTTCCAACTCCCAAAACACATCCAAAATATTCACAAGACATATTTTTCATCACCAAAATATTAGATATTCCAGGTCCGAAATAGAAAATGAAATTTCCCATTTTCATGCTTTAAATCCAATTTTCAAGATTAATCCAATTAATCCACAACACCAATCAAAGTCACGACATATGATACACCCAAGAATAATTCTAGGGTGTCACAAGAGTGATCATAATACTCTAGAATAGCAACTCATCATCAAATGATCAATTTGGACAATAATTACAATAATTTCATCCAAATACACTTCTCATAACCAAAAGCCCCAAATTTTACAAGCAAAGAAACCCTAGAACCATTCTAAGAAATCAAGAAACAAGAAACTAATTTCAAGCTTAGGGGGTTTTGAAGATTACCTTTAATACTCCAAATTTCCTTAAGCACTTTCTTGATTTTTCTTCACCTTTTCATGGATTTATCAAACAAAATTTGGAAACCCATTTTTCTAAGAAGCTTTCGGCCATGGTATATCAATTGGTGAAGAAGAAATTTTTTTTTCTCTTTTTAATCATTGTAACCGACTTACAAAGGGCAATTTTGTCCAATTTTATATTTTAATTTCATTAAATTAAAATAATGATAAGATAAACTTTAATGTGGCCAAATCATATTTGCACACCTGAGCTTATCTAAATCATGCCATGTAAACCAATAATAATTAAAAAAATTTCATAACATTTATGGAAAAAGTTTAATTAATTGATTATTCAAATATTTAACAATTAAATATCCAAATAATCAATTAATATAATTATTATTATATATGTATTTTTATTTACAATAAATAAAAAATACATATATTTATGACATGTGTCAAAATCTCAATTGACGAATAATTAATGTGTATTTAATCGTATTATGTATCAAATACAAATACACAGTAATTACGATTGACCAAAAATGCCCATATGCATGTGTTATCATTTAACTGATTAAACGATTCGAATTAACTAATTTAATCCAGTGAAGTATTATGAATAATCCGTATTATTCAAATCGCGTTGCCGAAGTTCTCAATGAGTACACCCTCTAAGTTTAGGTTTATCCGTCACGAAATCCAATTTTGTGTCCATAATCCACCCACTCATGAATTACGATGACCACGGATAATCTCGCTAAACTATGCAAGTCGTGATCATTTCATACGTATAATCCCTCTGTCACAGGCTATCCATACTATACCTGGGATATATATGAGAATGTCAAATCTGTTCAGTATAATATAGTCGACTTTCAATTTATGATATCTAAATAACACTAGGAAATGATTTCCGATGTTATACCATGACCATGGATTTACTAGATCGTCAACACATGAGGATGTCTATGCCCTGTACACAGGACTGAAAGATTCTATCTTGATAAGCACTGGATATCATGAGCATCAGTCCACACCCAACGACTAGGTGGAGGTCTGATCATGAATAGATCGGTGACGTGACTGCCATCAAAGTGTGGAGGATAGCTCATATATCCCACTGTGGTATCTCAAGTCGAGGGACTAATATGCTCGCTCAACTCGAGAAGATTCCTATTGACATTGGTGTACCATCTATTAGGAAATCTTCTGTGAGTCGTTCAGTGTCTTATCAAATAAATACCTACATGTCAATACGAGTCTCCTGAGACTCATGGTTCATTGGGATAAACTATTGACCGGCGTAAACACACACACGTATAACGCAAGCGTACGTATCGTTCAAGTAGTATAAAAAGTATCGATCCCACGAGGACTTAAAACCTTATCTATTAATTTTTATGAGGTCAAATGATTACTAGTATCTAACAGGTTTTTTAATTGATTTGAAATGGCGACGATTCTAAATTTAAAGACAAGTAAATAAAATTGTTCGAAAGTAGATTTTAAGAAAATTCAATATTAAAAACTATCTAGGGTTGTGATTTATTCCAATATTATTTAAAGATGAAGTGGTTATCTTATAGTTGGGTAAAATATTGATTTATTAACCTGTAACACTAAATTATGTAAAAGCCTCTTCCGATGGTCAATTACAAATACCTAGTATAATTCAATTGAACCATATGTCTATGTCAACCAAATTACCTAGATTCATTAAGATTAAGTTCCAATTATGGCTACCCCCGCCCGACAGGTATATTCTTATCCTGTAAGGAAATCTATTAAAAGGGTTATCTATCCTCAAGGAAGATCGTGGGCTATTGAGTCTAAGGTCTTAAACCTAAAATCTTTATGTCTAGTTCATTTTAAGTTTACCTTATCAATTTTATTAGTGGCCAATTAATAAAAAGGCATTAAGATTAAGACTCAATAAATAAATCTTTATATTACCCAAATTATAATCTAACCCCTTATAAACCCGTGATATTGAAATTCATGACAACCCTAGATAACTAACTTAGTTATGACACATAGCTAGGGCTAATGAAAACTTAAAAGTAAAAGCCATAAGTAACAGTGCTGAAAAGTAATTGCAGTAAAGTAAAAGCTTAAAAGTAAAATAAAATAAAATGCTAAGGCAAAAGGAATTATTTCTACTACTACTTATTTAGATATCTCCCATAAAATAATATATAAACTTGTGATTATTACCAATCAGCCATATAGGTGGTAACCTGATTAAGTCAATTTAAGTTAAACCAGCCATAAAGGCGGAACCAAAGTAAACCAGCCATAAAGGCGGAACCAAAATTAAATTACCAACCGACCAATCTGGCGGTATCCTTGCTTAGTCAGGTTTAACCAGTTTAAATTAAATAGCCAACCGACCAATATAGCGGTATTCCTTTTTAAGTCAAATTTTAAATAGTAAATATATTATTTTTAAGGGAGATTAATCTAAATAGTAATAGTAAAAGAATTACCTTTCACCCTAGCATAGGGAAGTTACCTCCTCATAGTGAATAGTAAAAAACTGTAAAATAAAGAAAGTAAATTATTATTATTACAGAACGTAATTAAAAATTACAAAACTAAATTAAAAGAAACTTAGAGAGAGAAGAACTCCCTAATTACATCAAAGAAGTGGGAGGGAGAGGTACACTGAAATCTGAAATTTCGAGCTCTATTTATAGGCGTGGATAAGGGTCCTGCGTCGCGACGCCAGCTAAAGTTAATCGTGGCACAATGACGGCTTGACACGTGGCGAGGCGGCTAAGAGATCAGATCCTTATCCGATGACGTGGCGCTGTTCATGACGTCATTGCTTACTTCACGCTGAAGTGTGGAGGGCGATTGTCGGCATCGTTAGATCGCGACACGTGGCACCGGCGCACATTAGCAAGTCCGTTGTGATGGCGACACGTGGCAGGCGCAAGATAGCATGATCAGTACATTTTAGTAGGCGGCGCACGTTAGCAAATTTTCTGATTGGTCCACGTGTCCACGACGTACTTTAGCAAATTCGGCGCATTCTGGGCGTCGCGACGCGCAAGGCTTCAGCGTCGCGACGCTGAAATGAAGATTTTTCCCTTTTTGTCCAGTTTTTCCTGTTTTGCTCCAAATCACCTCCAGAATGTCCTGAAACTTTATTTATCCACAAAATAACACAAAACACATCAAAATATTCACAAGACTCAAGTAACTATACAAAATATTAGGTTAAATGAGCGGGAAATAGTGATAGATTTACCACTCATCACACCCCCAAACCTAACATTTTGCTAGTCCTCGAGCAAAACATAAAATAAAATAACATAATAAAATTTAACTAAGCCACTTTCGTAGGGATCACGGTTGCATTTAGCGTATGCAACAAGCCTTTAAACCCATAGGTGTCCCTAGTGGACGAGTTGTAGTCTCGTGAGGGTTTACAGCAATGATACCCACAAATATTTTATAAAAGTAAAAAGGTAATAAAACTAATGCACACAAAAGCAAAAAGACAAGCGAAAAGAGAATAAAGAAGTTAATGACTAATCAGGTGAAACTTCTACTCCAAGTTACTAGTTGTTTTGTTTCATTCTAAATTACCTAATAAGTAAATTCTCCGATTATTTTTACCATTCTCCATATACAAAGCTAACAAAATATTAAACAACTCATTTTTGCCCACAACAGTCATAAGTGCAGTTGATAAGAGAGTAATATTTTTGTCCTAATGTTTTATCAGATTACACATCTTTTTGTAGCCATGGAGTAATTTTCTGATTTTTCTGATTTTTTCTTTGATTTTTCTCTATTTTTTATTTATATACAATATCTTCCGTCTATGTAGCGAGCTTTAGGTCGGTGGCTCCCAAACCAGTTGGCTTTAGGGCACCAGGTGTTAAAACACCCCTACGGACTTAATTACCCAGACTTCAGATATATATATTTTTGCAGCATCTTTGATCCATGTAGCGAGCTTTGGGCCAGTGACTCCCAAACCAGTTGGTTTTATGGCACTAGGTGTTAAAACACCCTTACAACTTAATAACTCGGATCTCGGACGTTTTTTTTTTTTTTTTTTTTTTTTTTTACTCCATCACTTTTTGAGATGCTTCCTCCAATTAAACTAGAGCACTGAATATTACAAACTTTTCAATTACAGCTCATGTCCGTATGTTACTATGCATATTGATAATACCTGCCAACTGAGCATATGAAGATTCATTTTAGTCAGTATTATGGAGAATTTACAAATTAAATAATTCAAAAGGAAATAAACATAAATTAACTTGTTCTGAAATAAATGGTTTGAGATACGTCTCAGGATTGGAAATTTCTTACTCGGCTATCTCTTACCAATTTCACCTTTTTAGTAAAAAAAAACACAAAATATTTTTGTAATTTTTGAAAAATTTTCAATTTTTTTGTATTTTTCGAAAAATTTTGGACTAAAAATAAAAACAACATACAAACTAAAAATAAGGTACTAATCAACCAATTCCCTCCCCCAAACCTAAGTGAGACATTGTCCCCAATGTCTTAAACAGTAAAAGGAGAGTTTAGAAGGTAATACCTGGTTTGCTGAAATTTTACAGGAAATTAAAGGTTAAGATCCAGATTAATTCTACGCCTCTCACCACGATTGTCCTCGGACCAATTTATCTTTGAAATGATAGGGTCAACTTTTGGTTCATAGGCTATGAGTTGGTCACTTAGATCTAGAGCAGTTCTGGTAGTAAATAGGAGTTCTTTTAAAGGTTTTGACACGAACCCATTTCTTCGAGCATCATCAAGAAACACACAAAGAAAATCATAAAACCCATCAACGTTGTACAGCCCAATTGGTTTCTGGTGTATGTTCAGGTTCGCCCAAGATAGTACAATAAAAATTTCCTCTAATGTGCCCAAGCCACCTGGCAAAACAATAAAAGCATCAGCACGATTAATCATTTCCACTAGTCGTTCAGACATACCTGGTATGATTAGTTCATCTCCGTTTGATGGTTCAATAAGATTTGCCTCTGCCAAGGGTTTTGGGATGATTCCCAAAACGTGACTGCCTCATTCCTGTGCGGCCTTTGAAACAATCCCCATAAGTCCGAGATTGCCTCCTCCATATATTAAGTGCATATTCCTTGCAGCTAAGACTCGACCCAATTCCTGTGCTGCTTCTATGTATTATGGTTTAGTACCAACAGTACTACCGCAAAACACACAAATGTTTTCAACTCGTCTTCTTGAAGTGGCTTCCATTTTTTTACTCTAGATGTCTTCAAAAGTGCAATGATGAGTTGAATTTATAATACCTGAAAAGGGTGAGTAAAAATAGCACAAGTATCTTCCAAAGGACGATTAGTAGCAAAATAGTAAAATAGATCGTGATAGTCAACAAGATCTGGATCCTGTCGGAGGAAATAAAAGAAAATAACAAAACAAATCACAATTATTAGGAAAAGACAAAGAGATATAATATGTACAAGAATTTACAGCTTGATTAACGTCTATGCGTCAGGGACAAGCTTCCCATCCAATTTTCTTATAAATTGGCAAACATGGTCTTTTTGAGTCAGATTCCCAAGACTTAACTGTTGTCTTTCTTTTTGAAATTGTGTATGTAATCTGCGAAAGTCTATGTGAACATATCCACTGGGATGCGTCTCAAGAGTCGAAGATATATCATCTAAAGACTCCTTACTCAGGCCATCCCTAATGAATTTAATTTTGTATTCGCGATTAACAGACACCATTCCTAAAGAACGACAACGAGTATTGCAATTCCAACGTGCACATTTGTAACAAACACCCATTTGTTTAGCTCTTCGTTTCTTTGCATAGGTGCTTCTTCCAAAACCAGGCAGATGTGAAATAAAAGAGTCAGAAGACTCACCTGCCAATCGGACTCGTGCTTCAATTACCCAACGAATGTCATTGGGAACACCATAGATTGTCAGTAACCTCATCCTTTCCAAGCGAGCTTTGTAAACTTTCATTAGAGATTTTTGAGGGAGAGAAGGAAATTGCTTGTGAAGATTTGTGAGAGCTTTTTCCATTTTGAAATGACTTAATCTGCAAAAACTAAAAACACAAAATTAAATCACACCAAATCACAATATATACAAAAATTGCATGGGTTGCCTCCCTGCGAGCGCTAAGTTTAAAGTCGTCAGCTAGACGTGACTTTTCGAACGTTATGCTGTATTTGAAAGTGTGACACTTTCTTTTTATCTCTCAAATGATTCTACCCAGTAGTGTTTGACACGCTGACTGTTAACTTTGAATGTGTTGTTGGTATTGGGATCCAGTAACTCAACAACTCCATATGGTAAAACCTGAGTGATCACAAATGGTCCGGACCACCTAGATTTCAACTTTCCAGGGAAAAGTTTCAATCTCATGTTGTACAACAAAACCTGCTGCCTTGGTTCCAACTGTCTGTGCACTATTTTTCGGTCATGCCATTTTTTGGTCTTTTCCTTGTACAATTTGGCGTTCTCATAAGCCTTTAGACGAAACTCCTCCAATTCATTGAGTTGGTGCAGTCTTTTCTCTCCTGCAGCGTGTGAATCAAAAATCAACTTCTTCAGTGCCCAGTACGCCTTGTGTTCAAGCTCAACTGGCAGATGGCATGCTTTCCCAAACACCAATCGATATGGTGACATACCAATGGGTGTCTTGTAAGCTGTTCGGTAGGCCCATAATGCATCATCTAGTTTTGTAGACCAGTCCCTCCTTGTTGATCCAACGGTTCTTTCTAGGATTCTCTTGATCTCCCTATTTGAAACTTCAACCTGTCTATTTGACTGTGGATGGTAAGCAGTGGCAACTTTGTGAGTAACTCCGTATTTGGATAGGAGTGCATCGAAGTATTTGTTGCAGAAATGAGAGCCACCATCGCTGATGATTGCTCGAGGTGTTCCAAACCGAGTGAAAATGTTCTTTTTCAGAAATTTGATCACCACTTTTGAATCATTGGATGGTAGTGCAATTGCTTCAACCCATTTGGAGACGTAGTCTACAGCAACCAGGATGTACAAGTTTCCAAATGATGGAACAAAGGGTCCCATGAAATCAATACCCCATACATCGAATATCTCCACTTCCAGAATGTTTTGCAATGGTCCTTCGTTTCTCCTCGAAATATTCCCCGTTCTCTGGCACCTGTCACATTGAAAAGCAAAAAGATAAACATCTTTAAAAAGTGTGGTCCAGAACAAACCTGATTGAAGAACTTTTGCTGCAGTTTTATTTCCGCTGAAGTGTCCACCTATGGTGATGAATGACAGTGTTGCAGAACACTGTTGACCTCCTCCTGTGGAACACACCGTCTCAATAATTGATCAGCACACCGTTTGAACAGGTACGGCTCATCCCAAACATAGTGCTTGACTTCTTTGAAGAACTTCTTCCGTTGCTGAGTTGTCCATTCCAACGGCCATTTTCCTGACACAATGTAGTTGACATAGTCAGCATACCAAGGGACTTCCTGTTGTTTCATGGCGAACAGCTGTTCATCTGGAAAAGTTTCTTTGATTGATGATTCTTTCCCAGCTGTTTCTCCATTCTCGAGCCTCGATAAGTGATCTGCCACCTGGTTTTCTGTTCCTTTCCTATCTCGAATCTTCACGTCGAATTCTTGTAAAAGAAGTATCCAATGGATCAATCAGGGTTTGGCATCTTTCTTTGTGATCAGATATTTGATTGCTGAATGATCTGTGTAGACCACCACTTTGGGACCCAACAGATAAGAGCGGAATTTGTCAAAAGCGCACACAACTGCTAGCAACTCTTTTTCAGTGGTTCTGTAGTTGAGTTGAGCTTCATTCAGAGTTCTGCTGGAGTAGTAAATGGTGTGGAAATCTTTGCTTTGCGTTGTCCCAAAACTGCACCTACAGCAAAATCACTAGCATCACACATTACCTCGAATGGGAGGGTCCAATCTGGTGCTACTATGATGGGAGCAGAAATCAGCTTCTGTTTTAAGATCTCGAAAGCTTCATGGCATTCTTTGGTGAAGTTGAAAGGCACATCATTTTCCAAAAGATTGCAAAGAGGTTTTGCAATCTTGGAAAAGTCTTTGATAAATCTCCTGTAAAAACCTGCATGTCCAAGAAAACTTCGAATCCCTTTGACAGATGTTGGTGGAGGTAGTTTCTCAATTGTCTCGATCTTTGCTTTGTTTACCTCGATTCTTTTTGTGAGATCCGGTGTCCAAGAACAATGCCTTCTTGCACCATGAAGTGGCATTTCTCCCAGTTGAGTACCAGGTTTGTATCTTCGCACCTTTGTAATACCTGTTCCAAATTTTGCAAACAATGGTCAAAAGAATCTCCAAACACACAGAAAAATCATCCATAAAAACCTCCATATTCTGCTCCAGCATGTCTGAGAATATGGCCATCATGCAACGCTGAAAAGTGGCAGGAGCATTACATAATCCAAATGGCATCCTACGGAAAGTAAAAGTACCATAGGGACATGTAAAGGTAGTTTTCTCCTGGTCTTCTGGTGCGATGGCAATCTGATTGTACCCTGAATATCCGTCCAGAAAGCAATAGAACTCATATCCTGCCAGCCTATCTAACATCTGGTCAATGAATGGTAGTGGAAAATGGTCCTTCCTCGTGGCTTTGTTAAGTTTCCTGTAGTCCATGCATACTCTTCATCCAGTCACCGTTCTTGTTAGGATCAACTCGTTCTTTTCATTGGTGACCACAATAATTCCTCATTTCTTTGGTACACATTGCATAGGACTTACCCAAGTGCTATCTGAGATGGGGTAAATGATGTCAGCTTCCAACCATTTGATGATTTCTTTCTTCACAACTTCCTTCATGATTGGATTGAGCCTTCGTTGATGCTCCACTGTGGGTTTGTATTCATTATTCATCAGAATCTTGTGCATGCAAAATGATGGACTAATGCCTCGAATGTCTGCTATAGTCCAGCCAATGGCTCTTTTGTGCTCTCATAATACTCTCAGTAGCTTTTCTTCCTGATCCAATGTTAGTGAAGAAGAAATAATAACAGGTAATTCAGAAGAGTTTCCAAGAAATGCATACCTGAGATGGCTCAGAAGTGACTTCAGCTACAGCAGTGGTGGTTCTTCAATCGAAGGCTTGATTCGATCTTTCTTTGGCAATTCCAAGCTTTCAACTGGTGGTGTTGCTTTGAATCGAAATGGTTTGTCAAGATAGTTAATACATTCCAGGATTTCAGCATCTAGCTCGCTGTCAGTCATATTGGTGATGCAAGCTTCAAGTGTATCCGTGGGATTTGGCTCAGTATTCTGAATGATACTATCAGTAACATCAACTCTGAAGCATTCTTCTTCTTCCTTTTCATCGCTCGGAAATTTCATAGCTTTGAAAACATTAAATGTCACTTCTTGGTCCTGCACTTTTATGGTTAGTTCTCATTTTTGCACATCAATCACAATTTTACCTGTAGCCAAAAATGGTCTCCAAAGAATGATAGGTATTTCTTTGTCTTCTTCCATGTCAAGGATGATGAAGTCTGCTGGAAGGATGAGTTTGTCAACTTTGACAAGCACATTTTCAACGACTCCTCTTGGAAATGCTAGCGTTCGATCAGCAAGTTGCAAAGATACCGAGGTAGGCATTGCTTCTCCAATTTGCAGTTTCCTATAAATAGAAAAAGGCATTAAATTAACACTGGCACCTAAATCACATAAAGCCTTACCGATGTAATGTTCTCCAATGGTGCAAGGTAAGTGAAACTGCCAGGATCTTTCAACTTTGGGGAAGCTTCCTCTGAATGATGGCGCTGCATTCTTCTGTCAAAGCTACTGTCTCGTAATCTCCCAATCTTCGTTTTCGTGAAAGAATGTCTTTCATGAATTTTACATAGCTGGGCATTTGTTCCAAGGCTTCTGCAAAAGGTATGTTAATGTGTAGCTTTTTGAAAATCCAAGAAACGAGCAAACTGTTTGTCCAGTTTGTTTTTATGAAGACGCTGAGGAAAAGGTGGTGGTGGAGTGATTTTTCCTTTTCTTTTTCCTTTGCTTCTTTTTCATTTGCTTCTTTTTCCTCCATCTGTTTCTCGGTTTTTTGGAACTTCTTCTTGGACATCTGGATTCCAACATCTTTGTTGATTTCAGTACCGCTTTTCAAAGTAATGGACTTGACATTGCTCCTTCCCTCGGTTCCTTGGATTGGGTTTTGTGGTGCTGGGAAGATTACCTGGTGTTCTGTAACTCTGAGCATTGGCCAGTTGTCCGATTTGATTCTCCAGTGCTTTGATGGAAGCTGATTGGCTCTGAAAGATGGCATCATACTTTTTTAACTGAGCCAACACTTCTGCTAATCCTGGTTCATTTGCTTGTTCCTGGCCTTTGTTCTGTTGCTGAAATCCAGGTGGTGGATAGTTCCGCTGTTGGCCTGAATTGTTGCTCCATGAAAAATTAGGATGATTCCTCCACCCTGGGTTGTAGGTGTTGGAATATGGGTTGTTCCCCTGTCTGTTGAAATTGTTGACTAAATTCACCGTTTCTTCAAGTTGGTTTGATTCTGGTGCTCCTCCATATGGTGAACTTGTGGATCCAGTGGTAAGAGTCTTCATGAATTTGCATATCTGATAGCTTGGTGTTGACTGCTGTATTAGCTCCACTTTCATAAATTCCTGTAATTCTTTGGATCATGCTCCTTTCAGTTGGCCACAATGAATTGTTGTTGGCCATTTCTTCGATTAGTTCCCAGGCTTGATCTTCTCCTTTTGCCATTAAAGCTCCTCCAGCAGCAGCATCAATTGTGGTTCTCATTATTCCAGAAAGTCCATTATAGAATGTTTGGACTTGAAGCCATTTTGGAATCTCATGGTGTGGACATTTCCGGAGTAAATCTTTGTACCTTTCCCAAGCTTCGTAGAGAGTTTCTGAGTCTTGTTGCACAAAGGATGTGATGTCATTCCTCAGCTTTCCGGTTCTGGCTGGTGGAAACTATTTTGCAAGAAATTTGGTGGCTAAAGTGTTCCATGTTGTGATAGAACCTGCTGGTAGTGAATGTAGCCAAGCTTTAGCTCTGTCCTTCAAGGAGTATGGAAAAACACGCAGTCTCATTGCTTCTTCAGCTTCTCAGTTGTAATTGAAAGTGCCGCAAACTTCCAGGAATTTGCTGATGTGGGCATTAGGATCTTCAGTTGCACTCCCCCAAACTGAACTGACTGTTGAATCATCTAAATGCATGTTTTGATGTCTCATGCATTTGCTGGTATGGGAGGAAGTACAATACATGAAATGAGTCTATCAACCACCGGAATGGTTCTGTCTCGAATGGGAATTGGTGGTACAACCTCCAAAGGTTCAGGTTCCATGTTGACTAAAGCTTCTTGGCCTTCTCGCCTTTCCCTTCTCAACTATCTGATGGTTCTTTCAATTTCTGGGTCAAGCGGTCGAAGTTCAAAGCTTCTGGTTCGTCTCATGAAGTTTCTGAGAACCTGAGACACAAGAAAATAAAAACAATAAGTAAAAGAAAATTAGATACAAGTAAAAGTATCTAACCCCTAAATTAATAATAAAAGATAAATAAGTCCCCGGCAACGGCGCCAAAAACTTGACCGGCGTAAACGCACACACGTATAACGCAAGCGTACGTATCGTTCAAGTAGTATAAAAAGTATCGATCCCACGAGGACTTAAAAACCTTATCTATTAATTTTTATGAGGTCAAATGATTACTAGTATCTAACAGGTTTTTTAATTGATTTAAAATGGCGACGATTCTAAATTTAAAGACAAGTAAATAAAATTGTTCGAAAGTAGATTTTAAGAAAA
Source organism: Zanthoxylum bungeanum (assembly GCA_019454045.1). Classification (NCBI taxonomy): domain Eukaryota; kingdom Viridiplantae; phylum Streptophyta; class Magnoliopsida; order Sapindales; family Rutaceae; genus Zanthoxylum; species Zanthoxylum bungeanum. The sequence goes on along the minus strand of SKCR01029322.1, from coordinate 128,485 downwards.
TTCAATATTAAAAACTATCTAGGGTTGTGATTTATTCCAATATTATTTAAAGATGAAGTGGTTATCTTATAGTTGGGTAAAATATTGATTTATTAACCTGGAACACTAAATTATCTAAAAGCCTCTTCCGATGGTCAATTACAAATACCTAGTATAATTCAATTGAACCATATGTCTATGTCAACCAAATTACCTAGATTCATTAAGATTAAGTTCCAATTATGGCTACCCCCGCCCGACAGGTATATTCCTATCCTGTAAGGAAATCTATTAAAAGGGTTATCTATCCTCAAGGAAGATCGTGGGCTATTGAGTCTAAGGTCTTAAACCTAAAATCTCTATGTCTAGTTCATTTTAAGTTTACCTTATCAATTTTATTAGTGGCCAATTAATAAAAGGCATTAAGATTAAGACTCAATAAATAAATCTTTATATTACCCAAATTATAATCTAACCCCTTATAAACCCGTGATATTGAAATTCATGACAACCCTAGATAACTAACTTAGTTATGACACATAGCTAGGGCTAATGAAAACTTAAAAGTAAAAGCCATAAGTAACAGTGCTGAAAAGTAATTGCAGTAAAGTAAAAGCTTAAAAGTAAAATAAAATAAAATGCTAAGGCAAAAGGAATTATTTCTACTACTACTTATTTAGATATCTCCCATAAAATAATATATAAACTTGTGATTATTACCAATCAGCCATATAGGTGGTAACCTGATTAAGTCAATTTAAGTTAAAACAGCCATAAAGGCGGAACCAAAGTAAACCAGCCATAAAGGCGGAACCAAAATTAAATTACCAACCGACCAATCTGGCGGTATCCTTGCTTAGTCAGGTTTAACCAGTTTAAATTAAATAGCCAACCGACCAATATAGCGGTATTCCTTTTTAAGTCAAATTTTAAATAGTAAATATATTATTTTTAAGGGAGATTAATCTAAATAGTAATAGTAAAAGAATTACCTTTCACCCTAGCATAGGGAAGTTACCTCCTCATAGTGAATAGTAAAAAACTGTAAAATAAAGAAAGTAAATTATTATTATTACAGAACGTAATTAAAAATTACAAAACTAAATTAAAAGAAACTTAGAGAGAGAAGAACTCCCTAATTACATCAAAGAAGTGGGAGGGAGGGGTACACTGAAATCTGAAATTTCGAGCTCTATTTATAGGCGTGGATAAGGGTCCCGCGTCGCGACGCCAGCTAAAGTTAATCGTGGCACAATGACGGCTTGACACGTGGCGAGGCAGCTAAGAGATCAGATCCTTATCCGATGACGTGGCACTGTTCATAACGTCATTGCTTACGTCACGCTGACGTGTGGAGGGCGATTGTCGGTAGTTTTAGATTGCGACACGTGGCACCGGCGCACATTAGCAAGTCCGTTGTGATGGCGACACGTGGCAGGCGCAAGATAGCATGATCGGCGCATTTTAGCAGGCGGCGCACGTTAGCAAATTTTCTGATTGGTCCACGTGTCCACGGCGTACTTTAGCAAATCCGGCGCATTCTGGGCGTCGCGACGCGCAAGGCTTCAGCGTCGCGATGCTGAAATGACGATTTTGCCCTTTTTGTCCAGTTTTTCCTGTTTTGCTCCAAATCACCTCCAGAATGTCCTGAAACTTTATTTATCTACAAAATAACACAAAACACATCAAAATATTCACAAGACGCAAGTAACTATACAAAATATTAGGTTAAATGAGTGGGAAATAGTGATAGATTTACCACTCATCAACTATCGGACCAAGTCACGATATATGACATCTACTGGTCTCAGCGAATTTTACTAACTGACCCGTGTTAGTAAATCTTGACTAGGAACTTTATTTAGGGATATACATCTTATAGTGTGCTTCCCAATGTCGATTACAAACTACGTTGTAACTGCACACTATATTGTAAATCCTAGGGTATTTGTCTAATATACACGTATCACTAAACCAGATTTAGTTTCGACCTAATCATAATCAGATATCTAATCATAATTAGATCGAATAAGTGTATAAAGGACAAGGGTGCTACCATTAAATTAGTAATATTTTGGAAAATAGAATTGCTCGTATTTTTGAATCGGACATAAATACGATCCGGATTGACACTCTGAGCACCAACCCTAACAGTAACGCCCTCATACGTCAGGTTTTCGGAGACAGATACAGATTTCACAAATAGTTTTTAGTTACAGTTTTCATAAAAGGTTTTTAGAAAAGAAAGATTTCAAAAAATAGCATTTTTATAATAACTCAATTATAAATTATGACAACCACAGATAAACTCATTGAATCATATAAGTCAAGGTCATTGTATATGTATAATCCCCCTGTCACATGTATCCAGATTATTCCAGAGATATAGATATAAACGTCAAATCTCTATAGGTATAATCCCGTCATTGATTCAATTAGGAATCTCTCAATAACACTTATAACTCACTTCTACAGTGTACCACGGGCCCATGGATTTCACAGATTCTTAATTCGATAATGGATACCTATTCTTTGTACACAAAATTGACGGATCCTCTCTTGATACACATAGGATGTCTGAGGATCAGTCCATACCCAACGAACTGGCGGAGGTCTTATCTAAATAGATCGGTGATATGATTGCAATGAAAGTGTGGATGATACCTCATATATCCACAGTGGTATCTCAAATCGAATGACCATTATGCTCACTCGACCTGAGAAGATTCTTATTGACGTTGGTGTACCATCTATTAAGAATATTCGGTGAGTCATTCAGTGTTTATCTGATATAAACACCTACATGTCTATACGAGTCTCCAAGACTCATGGTTCATTGAGAAACTATTGAAATCCAAGATTCGAGTATACGACATGTACCGGTCTCAGTGGGTTTCCTTAACTTACCAAGTAATGTACACCTTGACCAAGAACTTTTCAAGAATGATGTTGTTACAATACAATTCAATATCAGTTGCGATGCTTTTGTAAGAGTATCATAACCAATCATTCTATTTTCATTCACATTTTTACCATATAATAAAAGAATTCATATTATAGAAACTGTTTATTTTATTCATAATAAGATATTTATACAAGTATTTACAAGGAAATACAAGAGAAATTGGCGCTCCGACCACCAACCTAAAAATATCTCCCATTTGCTTTAATGCCAATATCAATTTTATCTCATACCCATCGACTCCACATGTTTATCAAATAACTTGGGAGGAATGGCTTTGGTAAGTGGGTCTGCTATATTATCTTCACTCAAAATATTTCACAAGACATTGTCCCATCACAACACAATCTCTCGAATAATGTGATACTTTCGTTCCACAGGCTTCGATTTCTGATGCCCCATTGGTTCTTTTGCTTGTGCAAAGGCTCCATTATTATCACAGTCTAACGGAATCAGGTTCTCGATACTTGGGAAAACTCCCAATTCTGTGATAAAGTTTCTAACCCAAACAACTTCTTTTACAACTTTCAAAATTGTAATATATTCCGCCTTTGTGGTGGAATCAGTTGTTGACCCCTGTTTGGAACTTTTCCAACTCACTGCACTTCTGTTAAATGTAAATATGAATCCTTATGTAGACATTCTATCATCAGGATGATATTGGAAATCTAAATCTGTATACCCATTAACCTGTTGTTCATTTCCTCAATAAATCAGAAACTTATCCTTAGTACCCATAAGATACTTTAGGATATGTTTAACGATTATCTAATGGTTATTACCTCGATTGGACTGATATCTAATGGTTACACAAATTGCGTAGCTAATATCTGTCCTAGTACATAACATGACATACATGATGCTACCGAAACACGAAGCATAAGGCTGATTAGACATTCTAATCTTCTCATCTTCTGTTTGTGGACACATCTTCTTCGAAAGATGAATGCCATATCTGAATAGTATATTTTCTGTCTTACAGTTACCAAAATTATACCGTTCTAAGATCTTATCTATTCAAAATTATTGGGATAACCCAATAAACCTCATTTCCCTATCTCTATAGAGCTTTATCCCTAAGATATAAAAGGCTTCTCCCAGGTATTTCATGGAGAAATTTTTACAGAGGTAAGCTTTGACGCCTTGCATCATCCCGATATCATTCCCAATGATTAGGCTATCATCAACATAGAGAACTAAAAATACCACCATACTCTCATTGATTTTCTTATACACACAGGATTCTTGCGAATTCTTAAGAAAACCAAACAATCTGATTATCTCATTGAATCGTCGATTCCAACTCCTTGAAGCTTGTTTAAGTCCATAAATGGAATTCTTAAGCTTACACACCATGCCCGAGTTCTCGCTGGATACAAAACCCTCCAAGTATTCCATATAGATTTCTTCATCAAGAAATCCATTCAGAAAATCCGTTTTGACATCCAAATCTCATAATCATGGTAAGCAGTAATAGACAATAAAATCCTAATAGACTTTAGCATCGCAACTGGTGAAAAGGTTTCATCATAGTCGATTCCAAGTTGTTGCGTGTAACCTTTAGCTACAAGTCGGGCCTTAAAGGTTTCAACATTTCCATCAGGCCCTCGATTCCTTTTGTAAACTCATTTACAACCAATAGGAACAATTCCTTCAAGAAGCGGAACAAAGTCTCAAACTTGATTCTAATGCATAGAGTCTAACTCTGATTTCATGGTCTCTTGCCATTTCACGGAATCGATGTCCAACATCGCTTCTCTATAGGTATAATGATCAATATCTTAAATTAACAGAACATCAAGACTATTTTCTTATATCAAAAACAAGCATTCAAGAGGTCTTGATACCCTTTCAGACCTACGGACTGTGTGTGAAGAAAGTTCTTCATCTACTTGAATTTCAGGTTCCTCCATAGGTTCGTTGGTACTAAGTTGTACTTATCAAGTTCAACCTGTCAATGATTACCTTTTTCAGACAAAAATTCTATTTCTAGAAATTTTTCGAAGCAAGCTATGAACACATTTCGATGCTCAGTATCATGGAATAAATATCCCACTGATGAGTGGTAAATAGATCACTATTTCCCACTCCTTTTAATTAATATAGTTTCCTGATTTTTGTGAATATTTTGATATGTTTTGAGTTATTTTATAGATAAATAAAGTTTCAGGACTCTCTAGAATCAAATCAGGGCCAAAACAGTGAAAAACGGATACAAGGGCAAAATCATCAATTGGCGAGTCTCGACCACTAACGTACACCAGACCTGGCTAATGTGTCCCGAATCATGCTAAAATACGCAGGGACATGTGTCAAAATTTGAGAATTCTGCTAACATGCGCTTTTGCTAACATTCGCCTGCCATGTGTCAACATCAGAGCAGATCCACTAATGTGCACCATCGCCACATGTCATCCACATGTCAGTCACGTGGCGTCCACATCAGTCACATGCCGAGTCAGCTTGCCACGTATCAGCCACGTCATCATCAGCCAATCATCTTATGCCACGTGTCATCATCACATGTTGCCAACAATCATCATCGCCACGTCAGCGCCATGTCAGCATATACGTCATCAATGACATCAGCATAATAATTCAATGGTCGCCACATCACAACAATTATTGAGTTAATCATTAAGCCCCTGACACGTGTCACCATCTCACTAAAAGGCAAGCCACGCGTCGAAGATCAACGTGCGTCGCGACACGCAACACATTCTGCGTCATGACGCGTAAGGCTAATTTTTCCCTATAAATAGTAAGCCGAATTTCAGATTTGAATTCATGCTTTCTTCTATGTAATTCCTTAAGAAAACTAAGAAGATTGTATCTTGTTTGTTTATTTACAGCTTTCAGTAATTAATTTTTGCATTTGCACTTTCTTTTCTTTACTTTTCAGTCTTTACTTTCTTCAATTTACTTTTCAGTCTTTCATTTTATTTAAGCTTTTACTAGCCTTAGATATGTGTCGTAGCTAAACCCGTTATCTGGGGTTGTGATTAATTCCAATATCATCGGTTTATAAGGGGTTACTTTATAGTTTGGGTAATATAAAGGTTTACTTATTAAGTCTTAAGCTTAAAGCTTCTTGATAACTTGCCATTTTTAAGATTGATCTGGTAAACTTAAAATAAAATGGACCAAGGAATTTTAGGTTTCGGCCTTAGACTTAATAGCCCACGATCTTCCTTGAGGATAGATAACCCTCTAATAGATTTCCTTATAGGATAGATATATACCTGTCGGGCGGGGGTAGCCACAATTGGAACTTAATCTTAATGAATTCAGGTAACTTGGTTGACATAGACATATGATTAATTGAGTTAGACTGGGTATTTGCATCCGACCATCGACATAGGCTTTTGCAGAATTTCGTGTTCCAGGTTAGTAAACTAATATATTACACAAACATGAGATAACCACTTCATCTTTAAAAGATATTGGAAAGATTCACAACCCTGGATAGTTTAATAATCTTGAATTTTCCTCAATCTACTTTCGCGCTATTTCTTTTACTTGTTCTAATTTTAAAATCACCACACAATCAAATAATCAATCCATTAGATACTCGTAAAAATTTGGCTTCATAAATTAATAGCTTAGGTATTAAGTCCTCATGGGATCGATACTTTTTATACTACTTAAACTATACATGCGCTTGCGTTATACGCGTATGATTGCACCGGTCAAGTTTTTATGGCCGTTGCCGGGGACTTATTTATCTTTCACTATTAGTTTTGAGGTTAGATACCTTTACTTGTATCTAATTTCTTTTTACTTATTATTTATGTTTTCTTGTATTTCAGGTTCTCGGACACTACATGAGACGAACCAGAAGTTTTGAAATCTGACCGTTTGACCCATAAATTGAAAAAACCATCAGACAGTTGAGAAGGGAAAGGCGAGAAGGCCGAGAAGCACTAATCAACATGGAACCTGAACCTTTGGAAGTTGCACCACCAATTCCCATTCGAGACAGAACCATTTCGGTGGTTGATGGCTTCATTTCATGTATTGTACTTCCTCCCTTACCAACAAATGTGTGTGACATCAAAACATGCATTCACATGATTCAGTAGTCAGTTCAGTTTGGGGGGAATGCAAATGAAGATCCTAATGCCCATATCAGCAACTCCCTGGAAGTTTGCGATACTTTCAACTACAACCGAGCAGCTGAAGAAGTAATGAGACTGCGTGTTTTTCCATATTCCTTGAAAGACAGAGCTAAGGCTTGGCTATATTCACTACCAGCAGGTTTCATCACAACTTGGAACACTCTAGCCACCAAATTCCTTGCAAAGTAATTTCAACCAGCCAGAACTGCAAAGTTGAGGAATGACATCACATCCTTTGTGCAACAAGACTCCGAATCTCACTGCAAAGCTTGGGAAATGTACAAGGATTTACTCTGGAAATGTCCTCACCATGAGATTGCAAAATGGCTACAAGTCCAAACCTTCTATAATGGACTTTCTTGAATAATGAGAACCATAATTGATGCTGCTGTTGGAGGAGCTTTAATGGGAAAATGAGAAGATCAAGCTTGGGACTTAATTGAAGAAATGGCCAACAAAAATTCTTTGTGGCCAATAGAAATGAGCATGATCCAAATAATTACTGCAATTTATGAAGTTGGAGCCAACACAGCAGTGAATGCCAAGTTGGATCAGATATGAAAATTCATGGAAACTCTTAGCATGCAAGGAAATACTGGATCCAGAAGTTCACCATATGGAGGAGTATCAGAGCCAAACCAACAAAAATAGACGGTGAATTATGTCAACAATTTCAACAGACATGGGAACAATTCTTATTCCAACACCTACAACCCAGGGTGGAGGAATCATCCCAATTTCGCATGGAGTAACAATTCAAGGCAAAGGAAATATCCACCATCTGGATTTCAACAACAAAACAAAGGCCATGAGTATGAAAAAAGAACCAGGAATAGCGGAAGTACTAGTTGTTGGAATATATGCCCTAGAGCTACATGTGATGTAAACGGTTTATATGTTTTTAAATAAAACAATGCATTATTCATTTATCAAATTGTTTGTTTAATTTTTGAATGTTATATATATCATCTTAAATACCCTAGATTGCTTATGTACCTTCAGACTTAGTGTATGATTGTCATACATAAGAGGATTTAAATCTGAAGTTAGTAATCTTAAATAGTCCATAGAGAGCAAACAAAGTGGGTACTTTATTTGTGGTTTATCTATAGTTGCGGTCCATTCTATATTTGTATGGCGATCTTGATCTGGATCGTCCATGTAGAGACATGAGAATGAAGGCACCTTGTATGATGCGATCATATAGGACTGGACCCAGATGGAAATGACATTCTTATAATATCCGTTAAACTAAGAAAGTCATTTCGATCTACCAGATGGTCATATATGGATTGATCTTAATCTTGAGTGTACTACGAACTCCTGCTTGGCAGGCTATGTCCTTTGATTTACAAAGGTGAGGTTGGTGTAGCAGTCCCGACCAATAGCTACGTACTTTGGGGACATAGTTTGTTTTGTAGCTGGGAACGTTTTGCATAGACATGAAGTTCACAACTTTAATTTGAGCGCTCAAGTCTCTTTGTTACGAATAGAAAGATTAAAATTCATAATATTTATGAATTAATCATTCATTAGAGAATCAATGGTACTTAAGGTAAAATTAATTAGAGGGGTATAACGGACATTATGACCCGGCTCTAATTATGAGATACTCGTGAAGGGTCAATTCGTATGTAATGACTGTATCGATGGACAACGGCTTAGTTCGGCTTAATATATCATCTACGGCAACGAGAGTTCAACTTCGGATTTTTAGTGGAATAACCCGGAGTTAATAATTCGGAATATTTAATTAAGAGCTTAATTAATATTTCGAGATTATTGGAGCTCGGAACCGTAGGTCCATTTGGTCCCCGTGCTAGCTCGATTTACTATAACGGATTTAGTATAATTGGATAGTCCAATTATATACTCACAAAGGTATAAATATTATTAATATGATTAATAATATTATTTGTCACACTTATAACTATATATTAAAAGTTAATATATGATTTATATAATAAATGATTATATGATAATTATTTATTGTTAGTAATTAAATTATATATGATATAATTTAATGAAGGCTAATATTGGAATTCCAAATTTGGGTTTTGGAAAATTTTGAATTAAATTTGGAAGTTACACCTTTATGAAAGTTGGTAACTCTTTAATTTTGTAACATATATTTCAATTATGGAATTGAATACTTAATGCTACAAAATTAATCTATTATTCCTTGTAGTGGCCGAATTCCTCAAGCCATTAGGGGATGGATTTGTTTGTTTTGGAAACAAATAAAATCCTTGGCATTAATTTGGAATTTGTGATTTTCAAATTTTTTAATTGCTTATTTAAATTTGTAACATCTTTTCAATAATGGTAATTGAATATTGATGTTGAAAAAAAATTAAAAGAAACCCTAGCTTGGACGAATTTGACATAGGTGGGAGGGAAGTGGTTGATTTGTTTTAGGAAACAAATTATCCTAAGTATAAAAAGAAAAATATAATTTTTCTTTGAGAGAACTCTCATTCTAAATACCCTAGCCACCTTTTTCTTCTTCTCCATTCTCTCAAAAGTTGAGAAACAATATTGAAGAACAAGAATAAGAAAAATATTATTAGTGTGTGATTAAATCTCTAAAACGTTTAGGGATTTGTTTGTGTGTGTAGCCCACACTACTTTCCGTTGGTAACGAGATATAGCTCAGAAGACCTTGTGGTGATGAACAAATCATCTTCTCCTTCACTCTTATAAGTCACGGCATTGAGGAATAATAATACCTCTTTGCCGCACTTCACTTGTTACAATCGGGGCTCGATTTTTTTTGTTTTAATTCGGGTTTTTTGGGAAACACCTTGGGGACTTTTTGGGACTGAGTTAGGATTGTTTTTGAGTGGAAAAATTAGACCAATACCACCCTTGCAGTTCACGCAATTCAGTGGGTGATTTGTATGCAGTTCGGTTGTGTAACTGGTCCAAAACAATCCATTATTTCACTGCAGTTCGGGGGCTGTTCTGGGCCATTGTTTACATTTTTTGTAATTTTATTTTTCAATGTAAAATTTCAATCTTTGTAATTTGGAGCACCGAAGTCGCAAAAGGAGCCAACACCATTTTGGAGCGGGATTTGAAGACCAATGAATGCCTTGGTAAATCTTTTGTACTAATTAGATTAGTATAGGAAAAATAAGAGCCCGGTCAATGCAAAAATAATTTTTTTATGTTATATGTATGTTTATTTCGAATTGTTTGAATAACATGTCATATAGCTTAGAGTGCCCACTCTTCCATTTTACATGCCATAACATGTCATAGATGCATTATCATTATACACATAATAATATGATTTTATGTAATTTAAAATGTTTAAATTATAATATGATATGCATAGAAATCAATTAATTGGATTATTTGGATTTATGGTTTAAAATTTGAATTCTAATATATTGGGCTTAATTGGTGCATAATAAATTCCATTGGTATATAGGATGGAAACCCGGATATAAATTCCATAGCCGAATCCGAATGGATGGTAATATGGTCTGCACTCGGGATACAATTCCACGTACCATTGGATTTTATAACGCACTAAGATTTATTAAAATGTTTAATTAAAATTTTGACCTTTTAGAATTCCATAATTTATAAACTTATTAGTGTCTAGTATTTTAAGAGTTAAAATATAATAGCTCACTAATACCACTCTAATTAAATTAGTTTAATTGAGTAAAACTATTAGTAGAGACTAATGAAATGTTAGTGATACAATTTTAATGGTTAAAATTGATTAGCTCACTTATGACAAACTAGTGTAAATAAAAATTATGATTTAGCCGCCATAACTTTATCCACACTAGTTAAAATAAAATATTAGATATTTTAGATAGAAACCTTAATATTTAAAATTGTGAGTGGGAGAGGGATATACAACAGTATATCCCGCGATCTCCGTTGTTAGTCCAAAAATGTTAGATTCAAAAGGCGCCTCGAGACGGCTTTATTTTCATCCCCCTACGGATGGTGTCCATTTTGGGTCAATATCAGGTTTGGGTTCCGAGAGGATAGGGATTCAAGATGTATCTTGTGAACTGACCTACCCTACGGCGGCACTTCACTCGTTAAGTCAAAGAATCCCGAAACGGCGGGTTACACTCACAAAGGAATAATTAACTGTTAATAAAATTCCTTGATCAAATAAAACGGTAGTTGTTTAATATAGGAATAAGAGTTATTCCCGCATATATTAAATTGACTGAGATTGTCTCGATCTATCATGCGAGTACTTGACCTACCCTACGGCGGCACTTACTTATGGGATGATAGATTTATGTGGCATAGTAATTCTCTTAGGTTTCTAATTCATTATTCATGGTTCATGCATCATGTTTAATTTTATGCTAAAATTATTTGATGATTTTAATATGCGACGAATGAATGTTAAATGCATGTTTATTTTATATTTCAGCCATGGTTTCTCCAATTATTTCCATACTCTCAAACGACAAACTAACGGGAGAAAACTATGTTAAGTGGAAAAGCAACATGAACGCTATCCTGGTCTGTGAAGACCTAAAATTTGTCCTGACGGAGGAGAGTCCTCCCGAGCCGGCCAGAAATGCTGGCCAAACTGTGCGCGATACCTACCAGAAATGGGTCGCAGCAAATGAGAAAGCCCGCTGCTACTTGCTAGCAGAGATGTCTGAGGTTCTTGCTGCAAAGCATGAACCTATGGCTCTAGCATCTTAGATGATGGAGTCATTGCAGGGCATGTTTGGGCAGACTTCGTAGTGTCAACGCCATGAGGCCATGGTCTCAGCGATGACTGCTAGGATGAAGGATGGGACATCAGTCCGAGAGCACGTCTTGAGGATGATGGCCTATCTCAACACTGTTGAAACCCATGGAGCTCGTATTGACGAGTTTAGCATGGTGACCATGATTATGGAAACTCTTCCGAAGAGTTTCCTGCAGTTTAAAAGCAACTATGTTATGAACAAGTTGACTTTTACTTTGACCCAATTGCTTAATGAGCTCACCCATTACGAGTCCATGCTTGTGGATCCTCGTAAGTCCAGTGTAGAGGCAAATGTTGCCGAGTCTTCTAAATTTGTAAAGATGAAGAAGAAAAGCACTGGGAAGGCTAAAGGAAAGCCCATGAAGAAGAAGAAAAACAAGAAAGGCTCCAAGGATGCCAAGCCCAAAGGAAAATGTTTCAACTGCAACAAAAATGGGCATTGGAAAAGGAACTATCCTAAATACCTTGCTGAGCTAAAGGAGAAAAAGGAAACAGGTAAATATGATTTACTCGTTATTGAATCTCTATTAGTGGAGGATGATAAATCTGCTTGGATTGTTCATTCTGGAGCCATTAACAATGTTTGTTCTTCTTTGCAGCTACTTGATTCATGGAGGGACCTTGCTGAAGGTGATTACACCATGAGGGTCGGGACAGGGGATGTCGTTTCAGCAAGAGCAGTGGGAGTTTCCAGTTTAAATTTTATTAATAATAGTTATTTAAATTTGAACAATGTGTTATTCATTCCTGGTTTTCGCAGGAATTTGATTTATGTTTCTAAACTTTTGGATGATGGTTATTCATTTTCTTTTAATAGAAATTTAGTTATTATTAGTAGAAATAGATTAACTATATGCACATGAAACTCAGAAAATAACTTGTACGTGTTAAGACCATTAACACATAGGTTACTGCTCAACGCTGAAATGTTTAAGGTTGAGAAACCTAAAACTAAACGGCCAAAGATTTCTCATGATGACACATATCTATGGCGTCTTAGACTTGGTCACATCAACCTTGACCGGAAAAATAGATTGGTAAAGAATGGAGCCTTAAACCAGTTAAAGCTCGGGACTCTACCAGTTTATGAATCCTATTTAGAAGGTAAAATGACCAAGAGACCTTTTACTGGAAAATGTATAAGAGCCAAGCAACCACTTGAGCTAATACATTCAGACGTTTGCGGACCGATGAATGTAAAAGCCTGAGGTGGTTATGAATACTTCATCACATTCATTGACAATTATTCTAGATATGGGTATGTCTACCTAATGCATCACAAATCAGATACATTTGAAAAGTTCAAGGAGTATCGTGCTGAGGTTGAGAACCAATTAGGTAAGACAATCAAAACTCTGCGATCAGATCGTGGTGGGGAATACCTCGACAGATACTTCGAGGAATTCTTAGTTGAGCATGGGATAGTATCCCAGCTCACAGCACCTTGAACACCACATCAAAATGGTGTTGCAGAAATGAGAAATCGAACCCTACTAAACATGATGAGATCTATGTTTAGTTATAGCTCACTACCTAGTTCGTTCTGGGGATATGTACTGCAAACTGCAATGCATATCCTTAATGTAGTTCCATCTAAGTCTGTTCCTAAGACTCCCTTAGAGTTGTGGAATTGTCATAAAACTAGTTTATGACATTTCCGCATATGGGGGTGTCTAGCACATGTGCTGAAGAATAAGACTACAAAGTTGGAGCCACGTTCTCAGGTGTGCCTATTTGTAGGCTATCCTAAGGAGACTAGTGGTGGATTCTTCTACAGTCCTGATGATAACAAAGTGTTTGTATCGAAAAATGCTACGTTTCTAGAGGAGGACTATATGAAGGAGTCCAAACCTCGAAGTAAAGTGTTGCTCGAAGAGTTACTTGCTGGTTCGACCAGCACGCCATCATCAACGAAAGTTGATAAATACATAGCACCTTCGACATCTGATAGTCAGATGCAAGCTCGTCTGAATGATCTACCGCCTAGGCACAGTGGGAGGGTTGTATGAAAACCTGATCGTTACTTAGGGGTTGGAGAGGCACAAGTTGTCGCATCCAGCAATGGCATAGATGATCCATTGACCTACAGTAGTGCAATGGATGATTCTGACAAAGAGGAATGGCTCAAAGCCATGAACCTAGAGATGGAGTCCATGCACTCCAACTCGGTCTGGGAACTTGTAGACCAACCTGATGGGGGTGAAACCCATAGGTTGCAAGTGGATCTACAAAAGGAAGAGGGGATCAGATGGGAAGGTACAGACCTTCAAGGCTAGACTAGTGGCCAAGGTTATACCTAGAAAGAGGGAGTTGACTATGAGGAAACTTTCTCGCCAGTAGCCATGCTTAAATCCATCCGCACTCTTCTATCCATTGCCGCATATTATGACTATGAAATTTGGCAAATGGATGTCAAGACTGCATTCTTGAATGGGAATCTTGATGAAAGTATCTATATGATACAACCAGAGGGGTTCATCGCCCAAGGTCAAGAGCAAAAGGTTTGCAAGCTACAAAGGTCAATTTATGGACTCAAGCAGGCATCTTGATCTTGGAATATAAGATTTGATACAACAATCAAGTCTTATGATTTTGAGCAGAATGTTGATGAGCCTTGTGTATACAAGCGCGTCATTGACGGGAAGGTGGTTTTTCTTGTTTTATACGTCGATGATATTTTACTCATTGAGAATGATGTAAAGATATTATCAGACGTGAAAACCTGGCTAACTAACCAATTCCAAATGAAAGATTTGGGAGAGGCCAGTTATGTTCTTTGGATTCAGATACTTCGGGATCGCAAGAAACGACTGTTAGCTATGTCTCAGACATCCTATATTGACAAGATCCTTGTGCAATTTGGGATGCAGACTTCCAAGAAAGGTCATCTGCCTTATCGACATGGAATTCATTTGTCAAAGGAACAGTCTCCTAAGACACCTCAAGATGTCGAGGAAATGAGACATATCCCATACGCCTCAGCAGTTGGTAGTCTCATGTATGTTATGTTATACACAAGACCGGACATCTGTTTTGCAGTGGGAGTAGTCAGTAGGTTTCAATCAAACCCAAGATTGGATCACTGGGTGGCTGCGAAACACGTTCTCAAGTATCTTAAGAGAACGAGAAATTATATGCTTGTATATTCCGGTAAGGATATGATCCTAAGGGGATATACAGACTCTGACTTTCAGACAGATGTAGATTCTAGGAAATCTACATCTGGATCAGTGTTCACCCTAGGTGGTGTTGGACAATTATGACCCATAACGTCACTATTTGTACAGATCACGGTGTGGTTATACAAATTAACTATATGACAAAGGAAATTGCACTCTTATCATTTGTGATTAGATCACCTAGATGTATAAATGATGAGAGGTCTCTGTGATTTGTTCCTGGATTGAGAATGATATGAGACAGTATCAATCCATGAAGGATAAATCATTAAACATCCCTAGTCAGAGCATTATCGAGATTGGACATCGATGAATGCGTAAAAGACTAGTATTACACTTGTGCGCATTGTGAGGGCACAACGACATAGTTCTCATATATTTGGGTATAGGATACTCACGCAAGTGTAATAGGAGGTTGTGTTTTCACACGATGGTATGGGAAACAGCTTCGCTCTGGATAAGACCCCCTCGGAATTCCATTGGTAGTATGACTATGTGTCTATGGAAATCCGAAATCAGGGTAGGTGTATTTGGTCTTAACCTGAGACTTGCACCGCTAATACTTGCGACAATCAATATACTTTGGTTGAGGTCGTCAATTGCTTTAACCGGTTCGTTTTACGCTAATGCTGGGTATATTGAGAATCGTAGTGTGTTGGGTGTGATGTCGAGATGGAAGTGTCACTCCAGTCATATGGAGTTGATGATCGCGAAGGGATATAGAAATGGCTCTCTATATATAAGGTTGCAACCGTCGGGATAATATGACTTGGTCATGATTATCCGATATTAAATAGACTAGTTGCTCGTAATCCGATATATGCTTCGTACGGGGCAGACACTGTACCAGCCCCAGGCCTCGCATGTGATCATCCGATACTGGACAGAAATACGCAATACTACGTATACTACGCCTGATACAGATCCTTATATTCATGTAAGGATATTTCCGGAGAATTGGGTAGGCATGTCGCTTTGCTAGAGGCCAACCTTGTCTTGTAAATCGGTAAAACGTATTATGAGGTACTTACGTGTTCGGATAGTCCGACGATCGAATTTACTGCCAACATATCCGGGGATCTCATGGGTCGCTTCCCAAAGATTCACCGATGACATATGACTCACACTTTTAATTAATCTGGGATTAATTAGATGAGAGAGAAAATTAATCTGGGATTAATTGCGGAGATATTTTATCTGGGATAAAATATCATTTAAGAGAGAGAACGATTAATTTAGAATTAATCGGCAAATTAATATATTTGATATATTAAACGAAATTAGATTTCGACGCGGAATTAAAATTAGATTTTAATTCGGGCGAACGAATTAATTTAGAATTAATTCGTTAGCGACGTGAATAATGACTTCGCTAGGCGTAATCATTTAATTACGACGCAACAGAAAATTCGTTAATTTGGAATTAACGAACCCGAGCTCGAGATTATTTGTGAGCGCATTCGCATTTCAAATTCGAGTGCGGCACGCAAGTCACATCAAGCATCAAATCAAATATCACATCAAACGACAAATCAAATGTCACTTGATTGAGTGATGTTAGTGATCTGAGTTGTTGGGGTTGTTGGAAAGCTTTTATATTTGACTTTTGGAAAGCCAAATATTTGGTAATTCATTTTATTTGTTTTTGTAAAATGGATAAAGTGTATTAGATACACTAAAAACACAACAACACATTTTAATTCTCTCTCATTGCTCACGTATGGAGCAACATTTTCTCTCCTCTCTACACGCCCAAAGTGGGCAATTTTTCTTCTGGTTGGCAGTGAATTGCCGTGACTTTTGAAGAAAAATGGGAAGCAAAGTGTGATTTTGTGGCAAAATCGAGAGTGCTAGCACACTCCAGGATCAATGCAAAGGTGATAGGGAAGTCCACCCATGAGCCGGGAACTGTTCGACGAAGCTCGGAGCTTGACGAAGGACCCAAACGAAGGCCAAAATCAGTGGACTGTCACAGCAGCTCACGCACAAACCAGTGAGCAAAAACAGAATTTTGTTCATCAACACGTCGCTCAACACCGCACGATGTAAGTATTCTGCAACTTCGTCGATGTTATTCACACATGTTCATCCTTGATTTGTGATCCTTTGGACCCTTAGAATCTCCAACAATGGTATCAGAGCTTGGTAAAAAGCATGAAAATTATTTAGGGCTTAAAATTGGGCAAACTTGATTTTGAGCATGATTAATCAAATTGGATGGATTAATATATTTAAATGTGTTTGAATTACGGATTGATTGGATCAATTTGTTGAAATTGTGTTTGGAACAAATTTCCCCAATATTTTGGTCATGGCCGAATTTGATGCCCTATTTGATGTCTTGGGATTTTTGATTTTTGACAATTGGATGTGTTGGAAATCATTCGGGATGATGATTTAATGTTGATTGTGGAATTAATTGGATTAAATTCGAATCGGACGTAAAATCCCCAAATTGCCGAGAGCATTAGAAGCATGATTGGGTTTGATTTTTTGTTAATTTTGTGTGGACACTAATTGATGTAGATGAGCATGATTAATTAGCCTAATTTGTGTTTTGGAAATAATGATATGGGTGATAATTATGTTAATGCACTTTGATTAATTAAATTGTAAAATTGGATTTTAGTAATTTAGTTAATTGGGCCTTAAAATTGGATTTGGGCTTGTTGTGGTTGTTATTGGGCTTAATGGGCTTTGTTGTACAAAGTTTATTTTAGGAAAGTTGGATTGGATCCAATTGGGCCCAAAACCGCCTCCATAAAACCCAAATGCGACTTAATGAACCTTTAAAGTTTAATTGGGCCTAATGGGCCAAGATTAATTTCTAGGCTTATGGGGTAACTCCCGGATTGGATTTTGGTTATTCGGTTTGACCCGAGTTGACCAAAAGTCCACGCCTTAAGAAATTAATTAAAAGCCCATTGGGATTTAATTAGATTGACGTTGGACGTTAATCGGGCTTTAAGACCCGTAACGATTAAATTTGGAATTTAACTCGTAAAAGGTTTATTAATAAAGTGTAATATTTAATTTGGAATTAAATAGTGAATTAGAATTAAATACAAATTGAATTGGATTTAATTGTGTAGTTTAATTTAATTCGAGAATTCGTACATTAAGTACTTATTCGCAAAAACGAGTTTGACTCGATCAAAATCAAATCGTTGTTTGAACATTGGATGATCACTAATTATCAGATTAATTAATTTAATTAGATTGATTGATAACATGCTTGTGTGAATACATGGTTGCGATGCATGAATAATGTATATTAGATGGATATTAGATGGGTGGGGCAATTTTAGAAATTGTTGTAATAAATTTGATTTATTAATTGGACCTGCGTGTCCAGCCTTATCACCTCCTTATTCTTTTTATTCTCCTCTCACCTATTCCCCTCAATGTAAATGAGGTTTCTTTAGAAGTGTAGTGTAACGGGTAGAAGAAATATTTGTGCTAGCGGGAGAGAGAAAGGGAGAGATTTGATCTAGGATCAATGTGTAAAGTATCCATCCGCATATCATTATTATTTTATCATTGCGCTTTATTATGTGTTTAGAATGCATGTTCAAGGGTGTATGATGATGAGACCTTAGCAAAGATAATAAATTGGTTGCCAATTTGCACTCGAAAACACTCGCTAAATATTAAGTGTCTTTACTTCCATTGAGTGATTCCCACTCAAGATCCGAGACTGGCATTGGCTTGTTGGCCAAAGTCAAGGCCTTTGTCCGTCGAAGATGTGTTTGAATCACGAAGGCTTTGTTACATATCATTGTCTTGTCCATGTTGTGGTTTGTTGGCCAAAGTCAAGACCACTTCTTGTCCATCGACATTGATTACGAAGCTTTCCATGGTCAATGGGTCGCGCTTAACTGGGATCACTAAGTTTGTTGTGCCAAAGCCAAAGCTTAGTTGGTTCAGAGGAAAAAGGTTAGGTAATACATTGCATGTATTGGCATATATAAGATATATGTTTCGGACTTGGAGTCCCCCTACCGGATCTAGGAATTGGATTGGATCCAATCGATCTTAGAGATCTACCTAGTTAATTATCATACAATTTGTTGGCCAAAGTCAAGATTGTGTGACATTTAACGGGATCCTAGCCTACTAGGAAACACGGTTTCCCGAGTACTCGACAGAGGATTAGAGGCTCGCCGAAAAATAGTGGGAGGCAAGAATTGAATTTGCAATATTCGTTTAAGTACTCGCCATACGCGCTCTAATCAAATATCATTCGTCAAATAATTAAATGTTAGTTGGACTAATATTTAAATGTTGTTTTAATAAATAGTTGGACTATATTCAAACTATTCATTTATAGTTGATTTTATAATTGGATTATAGTAATCAATATAATTGATTTTAATCTATTAATTATAGTTGATTAAATAGTTGGACTATTGTAATCATTATAATAAATAGTACCACAATCGTTGATTAAATAGTTGGACTATTAGAATCAAGATATAAATTGAAAGATTGACGTTTAAAACATAATCCTAGGGAAAATGTATTTAAATGGTTTAATTTTCAAATGGGAATAATTTCAGGATGGTCCTGGAAAAATAATAAGTTATTTTATTTGAAAAAATAATATATTAAGCCTTAAGCCCGAAGTTAAGCAAATAGTAGAGCATGATCTTTGGAAGATCATGTAATGATAACTTTAGTGCTTAATCCATTATACTTACCGCAGTAGACTCCTTAATTTCTGAATAAGAACTAAGGATTGGATCCTTAAAGTATGATAAAGAAATTGAAGGATCTTCATAAATCTATCTCTAGATTTTAGAAGTACTAAATTGCAATAAATAATTCTTGGAGAGTTAATGACTATTCTCAAGGAGATAAAGTCAAAATTTGCAATAAGGCAAGTAGCGCAAGGCGCACCTTACTTCGATATTCTAGAAGGCCAAAGGCTTCTGGAGTGTTGAAACTGGCAAAGGCAACATCATTATAGTCTTCTGGGAAGATAAAAGATATATCCCAAAATGTCTGTCTTAATGTGGCAAACGGGATCGCGGAAGCGTGACTGCCGTTTGGACAAAGCAGACATGAAGGAATTGAAAAACGAGCAATGCTCTGACTTCAAATATGTTTGTCACAAATGTATTCACTACTAGTATTAAAATTGGATTTTAGATACTTAGTGTGATATATATATATATATATATATATATATATTGATGATCAGAATCTGCTATAAGCAGGATACTGACCTCAATTGAGATTTAATCTGTGAATTGGAAACAGGACGAAAGTCACTGTTTTAACCGTAGATACCTAAGTTTAGGAACTACCTTCGGGTGTGTACCTAAATTTGGAAACTGTTATAATGTAACTAGTTTGACTAGATACATTATCTTTATATTAGTGTTTAACCCGATGTGGGTGAACCTTTATATTCTAGAACACTAAAGTGTTTCATTATATAAAGATGATATTGAGATAAACACATTATATATGAATAACAGGATTTATATTTTGAATATAAATAAATCTCAAATATATAACATGACAAACAAATAGCTCAAACTGATTTGATCAGAAAAAACTAATTGTGGCATTGTTGTCTGGGACATAATTAAACAAGAATCGTATATCTGCACTTTTGAAGAGCGGGGACCAGGACTGATTTGATTCTAATCTAATAAAGTCTACAAATCTAGTTTATTGGGCAAAGTGCCTAAAACACATTTACTTGGTAAAAGTGTAAAAGCCACCTATCTGTTAGCCCTAGTTCATAGTGAAGCAAGTGGGCCCATGTTTAGCTAGGCTAGATGTGGATAAATATTTCATGACCTATACGGATGTGGCATCGCGTAATAGTTGTGTGTTTCTTTTGAAGAACACAAATCGGAAACTTTTATAGTTTCGACACGAAATAGACGAACAGATCGGCTATAGTATTACACCGTCACGGTAAGACCGTAATGGAAAATACTTAGGCAATAAGTTTCTAATATAATTGAAAGATATAGTATTCTTTCAAATGATGACTCCTCCCGGAACACGTCAATTTGACGGTGTGTCGTACTGAGTAACCGAATTTTGTTTGACATGAAAGGTTAATCATGAGTCGCTTTGAGCTACCATTTCCTTCAACGGATAAGAAATAACAGTGCAAGAACTTATTTTGAATAAGGTTCCATTAAAATCTATTAGACAGATTTCATATTAGATATGAACAGGAAAGAAACCGGGTTTCTCATTCTTGTAAATTTGGGAACGCTAGGCATATGTTTGGATGATACCAAACTAAAACCCAAATAGGATAAATGCCAATTGTAGGTTATCCTACGGATACCATAAGTATTGTACTTATACAGCTCACATGAGAACAATTAGATTGTTGCTCGCCATGTGATTTTCCTAAGGGGAATACCTATATGCAGTGGTAAGTGGGAGGAAAGTAAAACTCGATGAAAATCAGAGTAATACTATTCTAGGTATCGAATCCTAATGGAACACATATAGTTCATCAAGGATGAAACTATTCCAATAATCTTCGAATACACAAGAACCGTGTAGGTCGGAGAGAGTCAGAAAACAACCTAGGGTATGGGTTTCTGATCTCACCTCATAAAGATGTCTATCTTATTGAGGTATACCAACTGACTACGTATGAGGAAGTGATACAAGGTATCGACTCCCTATTATGACAAAGTGTCATGAGTCCGAAATGGATTCCATGTATATCAACTATATTTGGACACTAGTTGATGTACCGTAAGGCATTGTGCCTATTGGGACTTTATAAGTCTTCAAGGAAGACATACATGGAAGGCAACATACTAAACTGTAAAAGCTAGGCTTTTAATGGAAAAGTATCGTTATCAACATTGTGTTGATTACAATTCAACCTTTTACCTGTTGCCATGGTAAATCCATTTGGATAATGCTTGCTAATGCTGCATATTTCATTAGTGAAATATGTTAGCTTTACGGGAAAATCGCTTTCCTGAAAAGGAAACCTTTTGGAGGATGTTTATAACATCCTGTCGGTTTTGTCGTACTAAAACTAGCAAACTAGGTTTGTAGGTTATTCAATCCATGTTTGGATTGAAGCAAACATAGGTTCTGTGAATTATCGTTTTGATGTAATCATAATAGTTTATGATTTAATTTAAAACGAAAAGATTCTTGTGTATATAAGAGGGTTAGTGGGAGCGCACTGACAATACTTTCCTATAAATAATGATAACATAGGTCATTTCTTGGAAATGATATTCCCATATAAACAATCGGTGAAAGCTTAGCTTTCGAGAAAACTCTCCGAGAAATCTTACATTGAAAAATGTACGCGACCTGGTGTCTCATACGCTTTGAGCATATGAAGTCACAATCAGGCCAATCCAAGTGATAGTCACTGGATTGAAGTTAAGAACATACTTAGTATCTTAGAGATTTAAGGATGCTGTCTTAATCTGTGGAGAAGGAGAACTTGAAGTGACTGGGATCACTGTAGCAAGTTTCCTAACCGATAAAGATGACAAAAAGTCGCAAATGGTACTGTACAGTTTGAATAACGGTACAGTGTGCTGGAAATCTTCCAAGCAAGATATTGTTACCGTATAAACAACAAATGCGGGTTATTGCTGCAGCTGAAGCAGCAATAATAAATCCTAATTGGATTAGGAATAGTTCTGTTAGTAGCTGAGCTAGGCTCGAGCACAGGCTAAAGAATTAATGGTCTCATCAACGATCCATATACATACTTCGATATTCATCTGATTCGTTCGGATCATACATCATGGCGATGTGATGATCGAATAAATCGCATCAGACGATAATCATGCAAATCCGCTGACGAAAGTCTTTTATCAGGAATTTGAGCCAATAGTACATAGTTCGGGTGTAAGACACTCGAGTGACTGGCTATAGGCCAAGTGGGAGATTTTTGGACAATTATGACCCATAGCGTCACGATTTGTACAGATCACGGTGTTGTTGTACAAATTAACTATGTGACAAAGGAAATTGAACTATTATCATTTTTGATTAGATCACCTAGATGTATAAATGATGAGAGGTCCCTGTGATTTGTTCCTGGATTGAGAATGATATGAGACAGTATCAATCCACGAAGGATAAATCATTAAACATCCCTAGTCAGAGCATTATCGAGATTGGACATCGATGAATGCGTAAAAGACTAGTATTACACGTGTGCGCGTTGTGAGGGTACAACGACATAGTTCTCATATATTTGGGTATAGGATACTCACGCAAGTGTAATAGGAGGTTGTGTTTCACCGATGGTACAGGAAACAGCTTCGCTCTGGATAAGACCCCATCAGAATTCCATTGGTAGTATGACTATGTGTCTATGGAAATCCGAAATCAGGGTAGGTGTTGTTGGATAATATGACCCATAGCGTCACTATTTGTACAGATCATAGTGTTGTTGTACAAATTAACTATGTGACAAAGGAGATTGCACTCTTATCATTTGTGATTAGATCACCTTAGATATATAAATGATGAGAGGTCCCTATGATTTGTTCCTGGACGGAGAATGATATGAGACAGTATCAGTCCACATAGGATAAATCATTAAATATCCCTAGTCGTAGTATTATCGAGACAGGACATCGATAATGCGGAATAGGCTAGTATTGCACTTGTGCGCGTTGTGAGGGCACAACGGCATAGTTCTCATATATTTAAGTATTGGATACTTATGCAAGTGCGATAGGAGGTTGTGTTTCACCGATGGTACGGGAAACAGCTTCGCTCTGGATAAACCCCTCGGAATCCCATTGGTATTATGACTATGTGTCTATGGGAGTCCGACATCAGGGTAGGTGTATTTGGTCTTAACCTGAGACTTGCACCGCTAATACTTACGATAATCGGTAGACTTTGGTCTTGGTGGTACAGGGCTTTAACCGGTTCTGCGTACACCACTTCTGGGTTTATCAGAGAGTCGTAGTGTATTGGGTGTGATGTCAAGACGGAAGTATCACTTCAGTCATAGTGGAGATGATGTCACGCGGGATACGGTACTAGTGCTCTTGAGTGATGCGCATCCAATCATGATATTATGACCAGGTCATGAATATCTGATTATAGAGACTAGTTACCAACATCTGACATGTGCTTCGGACGGGGCAGACACTTATCCAGCCCCAGCCCTAGCACGTGACTATCCGATACTGGGCCGATATACACAATACTACGGTATACTACGCTTGATACAGATCTATATATTCCTGTAAGAATATTTCTGGAGAATTGGGTAGGCATGTCGCTTTGCTAGAAGCCAACCTTGTCTTGTAAATCGGTATAACGTAGTACGAGGTACTTACGTGTTCGGATAGTCCGACGACCGTATTTGCTGCCAACATATCCGGAGATCTCATGGGTCGCTTCCCAAAGATTCACCGATGATGTATGACTCGCACTATGATTAATCTGGGATTAATTAGTAGAGAGAGAAGATTAATTTCTAGAGAGAGAAAATTAATCTGGGATTAATTGCGAGATATTTTATCTGGGATAAAATATTAATTAAAGAGAGAGAACGATTAATTTGGAATTAATCGATAAAATAATATATTCGATATATTATAAGAAATTGGATTTCGATGCGGAATTGAAATTGGATTTTAATTCGGGCGAACGAATTAATTTTGAATTAATTCGTTAGCGACGTGAATAGTGATTTCGCTAGGCGTAATCATTTAATTACGACGCGACGGAAAAATTCGTTAATTTGGAATTAGCGAACCCGAGCCCGAGAGTGATTGCGAGCGCATTTGTATTTCGAATTCGAGCGCGGCACGCAAGTCACATCAAGCGTCAAATCGCTAGTCGCATCAATTGTCAAATCACTTGTCACTTTGAGTGATGTGACATGACGTGTTGTCACTTTAATAAAGTGACTTGATGTGATAGGTAAAAGTGATGGGTAAAAGTGAAAACATTGATTGATGTTTTACTTTTGACTTTTTGCTTTTTGAAAAGTTTGGTATATATTTATTCTATTGCTTTTAGAAAATAATAAATGATATATATTTAACTTTTCTCTCTCTCCCAAGATACATATTTCGGTCCTCTCTCCTTGGACAATTGCTTCACACCATTTTCATTTTCTTCCTCTCCTCTCTTGGCTTTGAGCCAATTTCTTCACTCTTCTTCTCCAATTTTGGTTGGGCGTGAGAAGCATGAAAGAAACCTAGTGCTAGCACACACACATGGGTTATATTATGGTGATAGGGAAACGAATTTGTGAGCATGGAAAAGCTTGAAGCTTGGAGCTTCAATGGTGATGACCATGGCCGAATCTTGGAGGTGCTTCAACCATCAAAACCGCACAGCTCACTGCACTTGGAAGCCATTGCCGAGCCTAGGAGAAACGAAAAAGACTTGTGTTCTTTGATGCATCAAATCCAATCATTGTGAGTATATGTTTCCGCCATTATTCCTTGATGTGTTCATGCGATTTTATGCTTGTTTTGGATGATTCTTGGGACCTAATTAGGAACTCAACAATGGTATCTTGAGCCTTGAACAAGCATGAAAAAGTTAGGGTTAAAATTGGGTAAAACGAATTTGGGCATGTTTTGATGAAATTGTTTGTTATAGTATGCTTAAATGAGATGGAATTAATGATTGATTAGATCAATTTGAAGAAATTGTGTTTGGAACAAATTTCCCCAATTTTTTGTGTAGGCCAAAGTTGACAAAATTGGGTAAACTCAATTTGAGCATCAATTGATTAAATTGTTTAGTATAGTATGCTTGAATGAGGTTGAATTGATGTTGTGCATGATCAATTTCATGAAATTTGGTTGGATCCATTTTTCCCCAAATTTTGGGCATGACAAATATGGGTAAACTTGATTTTGAGCATGTTTGATGAAATTGGATGATTTAGAATGCTTAAAGTATGTTTAATTGAGGATTGATTGGATCAATTTGTTGAAAATGAGTTTGGAACAATTTTCCCCAAATTGCTTATGTTGGCCGAAAATTGAGACCCTAATATCTTGGTGAATTTTTGTTTGTTTGATCATTGGATGACTTGAAACAAGTGGGTAATGTTGAATTGAAATTTGATTGGATTGAATTTTGATTTGGAAAAATTTTCCCAAATTAAAGTAGGCTTGGCCGAATTCAATTGGATATGAAATTCATTGTGTTTTTTGTATTTTGATTCATTAGATGAGTTTAATTGATTTGGGAAATGATGATTGTGGATTCAATTGGATTGAAACCGAATCGGATTGGAAAAACCCCTAATTACCGAGAACAAAAGCATGTAAATTGGGTTTGATTTTAATAAATTGTGTTGGACACTATTTAATGTTAAAGTGCATGATTAATTAGGCTAATTGATGTTTTAGAAATGTTAATTGGATAATTAATTGTGTATTACACTTAGGTTAATTAATTATGGAATTTGGAATTTTATAAGTTAATTAATTGGGCTTATTTTGGAAATTGGGCCTTATAGGTTGTAATTGGGCTTATGGGCTTGGTTGTACCAAGTTAGGTTTATGCCAATTTGGTTGGATCCAATTGGGCCCAAAACCGCATCCATAAAGTCCAATTATGACTTAATGGACCTTAATTATTTAATTGGGCCTAATGGGCCAAAATTAATTTAAAGGCTTATAGAGTAACTCCCGGATTGGATTTTGGTTATCAGTTTGACCCGAGTTGACCAAAAGTCCACGCCTTAAGAAATTAATTAAAAGCCCATTGGACTTTAATTAAATAAACATTAGATGTTAATTGGGCTTTGAGACCCATTGCGATTAAATTTGGAATTTAAGTCGTAAAGGTTCATTAAATAAAGTGTAATATTCAATTTGGAATTGAATAGTGAATTAGTATTAAATACATGTTAAATTGGATTTAATGTTGTAGTTTAATTTAATTCAAGAATTCGTACTTTCAGTACTTATTCGCAAAACGAGTTTGACTCGAGCAAAAATCAAATCGTTGTTTGAACATTGGATGATCACTAATTATCAGATTAATTAATTGGATTAGATTGATTGATAACATGCTTGTATGAATACATGGTTTTGATGCATGAATAATGTATATCGGATGGATATTAGTCGGGTGGGGCAATTTTGGAAATTGTGTAATAAATTTGATTTATTAAATTGGACCTGCGTGTCCAGCCTTATCACCTCAATGTCGAGACGGAAGTGTCACTCCAATCCTAGACGGTGTGTTCCACAGGAGGAGGTCAACAATGTTCTGCAACATTGTCATTCATCACCATTGGCGGACATTTCATCGGGAATAAAACTGCAGCCGAAGTCCTACAGTCAGGTTTGTTCCGGCCCACTCTTTTTAAAGATGCTTACTTATTTGCTCTTCAATGTGACAAGTGTCAAAGAACGGGGAATATTTCGAGGAGAAATGAAGGACCTCTACAAAATATTCTGGAAGTGGATATATTTGATGTATGGGGAACTGATTTTATCAAACCATTTGTTCCATCATTCGGAAACTTGTACATACTAGTTGCATTAGACTACGTCTCCAAATGGGTTGAAGCAATTGCACTACCATCAAATGATTCAAAAGTGGTGATTAAATTCCTTAAAAAGAATATTTTCACTCGCTTCGGAACACCTCGGGTGATTATCAGTGATGGTGGCACACATTTCTGTAACAAATACTTCGATGCACTCCTATCTAAATACAGAGTTACTCATAAAGTTGCCACTGCCTACCATCCACAGTCAAATAGACAGGTTGAAGTTTCAAACAATGAGATCAAAAGAATCTTGGAGAAAACCGTTGGATCAACAAGGAATGATTGGTCTACGAAATTGGACGACACATTATGGGCCTACAGGATTGCTTACAAGACACTCATTGGTATGTCCCCATATCGAATGGTGTTTGGGAAAGCATGTCATCTGCCAGTTGAGCTTTAACACAAAGCGTACTAGACACTGAAGAAGTTAAATATTAATCTACAAGCAGCAGGAGAAAATCGGCTCCACCAACTCAACGAATTGGAGGAATTTCACCTACAGGCTTATGAGAATGCCAGATTATACAAAGAAAATACCAAGAAATGGCATAATCGAAAAATAGTATGCAGACAAATGGAACCAAGGCAGCATATGTTGTTATACAATTCAAGGTTGAAACTTTTCCCTGGAAAGTTGAAATCAAGTGGTCAGGTCTATTTATGATTACTCAGGTTTTACAATATGGAGCTGTTGAGTTACTTGATCCCAACACCAATGAAACATTCAAGGTTAACAGTCAGCGTGTCAAGCACTGCTAGGGAGAATCATTTGAGCGACAAAAATAAAGTGTCACACTTTCAGATCCAATGTAACGTTCGAGCAGTCATGTCTAGTTGACGACTTTAAACTTAGCGCTAGCAGGGAGGCAACCCATGAAATTTGTGTATATATTCAAGATTTAGTGTGTTTTATTTTTGTGTGTTTAATTTGTGCAGGTAAAGTCATTACACGATGGAAGACGTTCTCGCAAATCTTCAAAAGAAATTTCCTTCTCTCCCTCGAAACTCTCTAATGAAAGTCTGCAAAGCTCACTTGGAACGGATGAGATTACTGATGATCAAAGGTATTCCTAATGACATTCGTTGGATTATTGAAGCACATGTCCGATTGGCAGGTGAGTCTTCTGACTCTTTTGTTTCACATCTACCTGGTTTAGGAAGAAGCACCTATGATAAAAGAGAATAGCTAAAAGAATGGGTGTTTGCTATAAATATGCTTGCATGACATGTAATACTCGTTGTCATTTTTTAGGAATGGTATCTGATAACCGTGAAGATAAGATTAAATTCATTATGGATGACTTGAGTAAGGAGTCTTTGGATGACATATCTAAGACTCTTGAGATGCATTCCATTGGATATGTGCATCATGCAATTCACATGTTATATACACAATTTCGAAAAGAAAGACAACAGTTAAGTCTCGGGAATCTGACTCAAAAAGACCTTGTTTGCCAATTTATAACAAAATTGGATGGGAAGCTTGTCCCTGATGTATATGAGTCAATCAAGCTGTTACTTTCTTGTAAATATTATATATCTTTGTCTTTTCCTAATAATTGTGATTTGTTTTGTTATTTTTTTTTTATTTTCTCCAACAGGATCCATACTTTTTGACCTATCACAATTTCTTTTATTGTTTTGCTAATAATTGTCCTTTGGAAGATACTAGTGCTATTATTACTAACCCTTTTCAGGTGTTATATATTCAACTCATCATTGCACTTTTAAAGGCATCCAGATAAAAATTGAAGCCACTTCAAGAAGACGAGTTGTAAATATCTGTGTCTTTTGTGGTACTAGTGTTGGTACTAAGCCACAATATGTTGGAGTAGCACATGAATTGGGTCGAGTCATAGCTCAAAGGAATATGCACTTAGTATATGGCGGTGGCAATCTTGGACTAATGGGGATCGTTTCAAAGGCCGTACAAGATGGAGGCAGTTAAGTCTTGGGAATCATCCCAAAACCTTTGGCGGAGGTGAATCTGATAGGACCATCAAACAGAGAGGAACTAATTGTGCCGAGTATGTCTGAACGACTGGTAGAAATGATTAACCGTGCTGATGCTTTTATTACTTTGCTAGGTGGATTGGGTATAATGGAGGAAATTTGTACTATCTTGGGCAACTTGAACATACACCAGAAACCAATTAGACTGTTCAACACATATGGATTTTATGATTTTCTTTGTGTATTTCTTGATGATGCGCGGAGAAATGGGTTCGTGTCAAAACCTTTAAAAGAACTCCTCTTCACTGCTAGAACTGCCCAGGATTTAATTGACCAAATCTTAGCCTTTGAACCACAAATTGACCCTATCTTTTCCAAGATAAACTGTTCTGATAATGATCGTTGTGTTGGACAATTATGACTCATAGCATCACTATTTTTGCAGAACATGGTGTTGTTGTACAAATTAACTATGTGATAAAGGAAATTGCTCTTTTATCATTTGTAATTGGATTACCGGGATATATAAATGATAAAAGTCCATATGATTAGTTCTGGATTGATAAGATATGAGACAGTACCAATCCATGAAGGTTTAATCATTAAAACATTCCTAGTCGGAGTATTATCGATATTGGACATCGATAATGCGGAATAGACTAGTATTGCACTTGTGCGTGTTATGGGAGTATAACGACATAGTTCTCATATATTTAAGTATTGGATACTTATGCAAGTGTAATAGGAGGTTGTGTTAACTGATGGTACGGGAACAGCTTCGCTCTGGATAGACCCCTCGGAATTCCATTGGTAGTATGACTATGTGTCTGTGGAAGTCTGAATCAGGGTAGGTGTATTTGGTCTTAACCTGCGACTTACACCATTAATACTTGCGACAATCAATATACTTTGGTTTTGGTCGTCCAGGGCCTTAACCAGTTCTGTGTATGCCTCTTCTGGGTATATTGAGAATCGTAGTGTATTGGGTGTGATGTCAATATGGAAGTATCACTCCAGTCATAGTGGAGATGATAATCACGTAGGATACGGAACTAGTGCTC
Source organism: Zanthoxylum bungeanum (assembly GCA_019454045.1). Classification (NCBI taxonomy): domain Eukaryota; kingdom Viridiplantae; phylum Streptophyta; class Magnoliopsida; order Sapindales; family Rutaceae; genus Zanthoxylum; species Zanthoxylum bungeanum. The sequence continues at coordinate 97,972 of SKCR01029322.1, read as the reverse complement.
TTATATGCTGCAGCTATCGGGATATTATGACTAGGTCATATTTATCTGATTATAGAGACTAGTTACCAGAGATCTGATATGTGCTTCGTACGGGGCAGATAAAATTCCAGCCCCAGGCCTAGCATGTGACATCCACTACTGGATCGCAATACTAAATACTACGTATACTACACCTGATATATATTACATATTCCTTTAAGAATATTTCTGGAGAATTGGGTAGGCACAGTGCTTTGCTAGAAGCCAACCATGTCTTGTACATCGGTAAAAATGTAGTACTAGGTACGTACGTGTTCGGATAGTCCGACGACCGGATTTACTGCCAACATATCCGGGGATCTCATGGGTCGTTTCCCGAAGATTCATCGAGGACGTATAACTCGCACATTATTAATCTGGGATTAATTAATAGAGAGAGAAAATTAATCTGGGATTAATTACGGAGATATTTTATCTGGGATAAAATATTATTTAAAGAGAGAGAATGATTAATTTGGAATTAATCGATAAAATAATATATTCGATATATTATACAAAATTAGATTTCGACGCAGAATTAAAATTAGATTTTAATTCGGGCGAACGAGTTAATTTAGAATTAATTCACTAGCGACGTGAATAGTAATTTTGCTAGGCATAATTATTTAATTAAATTTGATTTAATTACGTCGCAATAGAAAATTCGTTATTTTGGAGTTAGCAAACCCGAGTCCGGGAGTGTTTGCAGGCCCACTCGTATTTCGAATCAAGTGGGACCCACAAGTCACATCACGTGTCACATCATTAGTCATTCAAGTGATGCAAGTCACATCAACTTTGAGTGATGAGATGCTTGTCACTTGTGATTGATGGGAGTAGTTGAAAGGCTTTAAAAGCCTTGTACCTTTTTTTTGGAAAAAATGGGATTTGGTATTTGATTTTTTTAAAATCAAAAACACAACACACATTACCATCTTCTCTCTCTCTCCCTCACCATTCGGCCAAGGGCCAAAATTCTCTCAATTTTTCTCTCAATGCCGAGAGTCACAAGAAGCAAAGGAAGGATTTGTGGCAAATTTTTCCAAGTGCTAGCACACTAAAGAGGTCATACAAAGGTGATAGGGAAACCCATCTATGAGCATGTAATCCACACACTAAGCTTGGAGCTTGAAGATCCAACATGGAGCACAAATTGGAGGCCATTGCCGAGAGCTTCAAGGGAGCAAGAAATTTTTTGTGTTTCATAGCATCGCAAATCTGTTCATTGTAAGTATGATTCTGCCATACTTCTTTATTGTATTCACATTATTTTCATTGCTTGAATGATCTTGGGACTATAGTAGAAACCCAACAATGGTATCAGAGCCTTATTTAGCCATGAAATTGATTTAGGGTAAAATTTGGGTAAAATTGATTTGAGCATGATTTGATGAAATTGATTGTTTGAATATGCTTGAATGATGATAACATAGTGTTATGCATGATCAATATGATGAAAATTAAATTGGATAAATTTTTCCCCAAAAACTAGGCTTGGCCGAAAGTTTGATGTTGCGCTAAAGTCATGGTTATTTTTTTTTTGATCATTGGATGCGTTGAAAGACTTGGGATAAATTGATTTAGGATTTAATTGGATTGAAATCGAAATCGATTTTGAAAAACCCCTAATTGTCGTGACCATTAAGCATGAAATGGGATTGATTTTGCTTCAATTTTGTTGGACATGTGTTGATGATGATGAGCATGATTAATTGATTAAATTAGTATTTTGGAAATTTTAATTTGAGTAATTAATTATGGCTTATACACTTTAATTAATTGAATTGTGAAATTTGGAATTTTGTAATTTAATTATTTGGGCTTAAATTTGGAATTGGGCTAATAAAGTTTTATTTGGGCTTAATGGGCTTGGTTGGGCCAAGTATGGTTTAGGTTAATTGGTTGGATCCAATTGGGCCCAAAACCATATCCATAAAGTCCAAATATAATAAAATTGACCTTTAAAATTTTAATTGGGTCTAATGGGCCTAAATTGATTTTTGGCAAAATGGTGATTTCTTAATTGGGCTTTGGCATTTGGGTTTGACCCATATTGACCAAAGTCCATGCCTTATAAATTAATTGAAAGCTCATTGGACTTTAATTAAATTACATTGGATGTTAATTGGGCTTTGAGACCCGTAATGATTAGATTTAGAATCTAAGTCGCAAAGACTCATTAATAAAGTGTAATTATTTAATTTGGAATTAAATAAAGAATTAGTATTAAATACAAATTAAATTGGATTTAATATTGTAGTTTGATATAATTCGAGAATTCGTACTTTGAGTACTTATTCTTAAAATGAGTTTGACTCGCGCAAATCAAATCGTTGTTTGAACATTGGATGGTCATTAATTTCATATTAATTAATTGGATTAGATTGATTGATAACATGCTTTGTGTGAATACATGGATGTGATGTATGAATAATGTATATCGGATGGATATTAGATGGGTGAGGGCAATTTTGGAAATTGTTGTAATAAATTTAGAATTTATTAAATTGGACCTGCGTGTCTAGCCTATTACCTCTTGACTCTTTGTATTTCTCTTCTCACCTATTCCCCTCAATGTAAATGAGGTTTCTTTAGAAGTGTTATGTAATTGGGTATAAGTAAGATTTGTGCTAAATGGAGAGAGGAAAGGGAGAGATTTGTTCTAGGAACGAAGTGTTTTAAATATCCATCCGCATATCATTATTAATTTATTTACGCGCCTTATTATGTTTTTAGAACTCATGTTCAAGGGTGTATGATGAGACCTTAACAAAGATAATTAATTGGTTGCCAATTACGCGAAAAACCCTCAACATATATTAAATGTTTTTCCTTCCATTGAATGATTCATTCTCAAGATCCATGATTGGCACTGGTTTGTTGGCCAAAGTCAAGACCTTTGTCCATCGCGGATTTGTTTGAATCATGAAGGCTTTGTTCCATATCATATGTCTTATCCAAGTTGTGATTTGTTGGCCAAAGTCAAGATCACTTCTTGTCTATCGTCATCGATTACGAAGCTTTCCAAGGTCAATGGGTCTCGCTTAACTGGAATCATTAAGTTTGTTGTGCCAAAGCCAAGGCTTTATTGATTCAGAGGAAAAAGGTTAGGCAATATATTGGATATATTGGCATATATAAGATATATGTTTCGGACTTGGATGTCCACCTACTGGATCTAGGAATTGGATGAGATCCAATTAATCTTAGAGATATACCTAGTTAAATATCATACAATTTGTTGGCCAAAGTCAAGGTTGTGTGTTATTTAACGGGATCTTAGCCCACTAGCAAACAAGGTTTCACGAGTACTCAACAGAGGGTTAGAGGCTCGCCGAAAAATAGTGGGAGACAAGTATTAAATTTGCAATTTCGTTTAGATACTTGCCAATACGCGCTCATTTCATTTTTCGTCAATAAATAAATATATTAGTTGGACTAATATTTAATCATTGTTTTAAATTAAACAGTTGGACTGTATTCAAACTACTTCAATTTATAGTTGATTATATAATTGGATTATAGTGATCAATATATTTGAATTTAAAACCAATCAAATTATAGTTGATTATATAGTTAAACTATAGTAATCATTATATTAAATAGTACCTGAAATCGTTGATTGGATAGTTGGACTATAGCAATCAAGATAACTGAAAGATTAGCGTTTAAAACATAAACATGGGTAAAAATGTCATTAAACGGCTTTAATTTTCAGATTGGGAATAAAACTTCAGAATAGTCCTGGAAACTAAGAAGTTACTCTATTTGATAGAGCAACCTCTTGGGCCTATGCCCGGAGTTGAGAAAATAGTAGAACATGATCTTTTGAAGATTCATGTGATGATAACTTTAGTGCTCAATCCTTTATGCTAAATGCAATGACACTTTAATTCCGTCGTCAGAATTAAGGATTAGATCATTGTACCATGATGATGAAATTAAAGATCTTCATAGATCTATTCTTAGATCTTAGAAGTACAAATTGTAAAATAAGCTCTTTCGCTCACGTATGTCATAGGGTACATCTGTCGAGCACTAGGTGTCGCAGATGATTGCTGACATCGATCAGCTAGGTTAGCTGGGCATTACCTACGTGGCTGAGACTGCCAAAGATTTGATCTTATAGTCTCTACCCGAAAGCTGGGGCAAGTTCATTGTGAACCAAGAGTAAAATCTTGGAGTGTTGATGTATATACTCTAGGAGGCAGAGCCAGAGCTTCTAAAAGAGGCAAAGGCAAAATCATCACTGTCTTCTGGGAAGACAAATGACATATCCCAAGATGTCTGCCTAAACTGTGGCAAACAGTGTCACTGGAAGCGTGACTGCCGTATGGACAAGGCAGACATGAAGGAAGTGAAGGCGGGGCAAGGCTCCGACTTCAAATATGTTTTGTCATAAACATGTTCACTACTAGTTTCAAAATTGGAATTTTGATACTAAGTGTTATACATATATATGTACTGATGTGCGGAATCTGCTGTTTAGCAGGAGACAGACTTTAGTTGAGATTGATCTGTGAATTGGAAATGGGACGAGAGTCGCTGTTTCAACCGTAGAAACCTAAGTTTAGGAACTACCATTCAGGTATGTACTTAAATTAGGAAACTGTTATAATGTACCTAGTTTGACTAAAAATATATCTCTATATCAGAGTATAACTCGTTGCGGGTATACCTTTATATTCTAGAACACTAAAGTGTTTTATTTTATAAAGGTGATATTGAGATAAACACATTAGATGTGAATAACAATATTTATATTTTGAATATAAATGAATCTCAAACGTATGACATGACAAACAAATAGCTCAAACTGAATTAATCAGATGAGACTTATTTGTGGCATTGTTGTCTGGGACACATTAAACAAGACTTATATATCCACACTTTTGAAGAATGGTTACTATGACGGATTTGATCCTATTCAAATGATGTCTACGAATCTAGTTTATTAGGCAAAGTGCAAAAAACACCTTTTACTTTGTAAAAGTGCAAGTGCCACCGATCTGTTAGCCCTTATTCATAGTAATGTAAGTGGGCCCATATCTAGCTAGGCTAGAGGTGGATATGAACACTTCGTAACCTTTACGGATCTGGCATCGCGTTATGGTTATGTGTTTCTTGTGAAATACAAATCGGAAAATTTTGAATATATCAAAGAGTTTCGACACGAAGTTGACAGACAGATCGGCTAAAGTATAATACCGTCACGGGTAGACCATGGTGGAAAATACTTAAGAAATAAGTTTCTCAATTACTTGAAAGAGTATAGTATTCTTTCAATGTGGACTCCTGCCGGAACACCTCAATTTGATGGTGTGTCCGAACTGAGAAACCGAACCTTGTTGGACATAATAAGGTTAATCATGAGTCGCTCTGAGCTACCATTTTTCTTCTAGGGATACACATTAAACAATGCAATACTTATTTTGAATAAGGTTCCATAAAAATCTGTTTGACAGACTTCATATTAGATATGAACAGGAAAAAAACTGGGTTTTCTCATTCCTGATGATTTGGGAATGCTATGCATATGTTTGGATGATGCCAAACTAGAACCCAAATCGGATAAGTGCCTAATTTGTAGGTTATCCTAGGGTAACCAAAGTATAGTACTTATATAACTCACTACAGAACAATGTAATTGTTGCTCGCCATGCGGTTTTCCTAAAAGGAATACCTATATGCAGTGGTAAGTGGGAAGAAAGTAAAACTCGATGAAAATCGGAGTAATACTGTTCAAGGCACCGATTCCTTAACGGAACACAAACAGTTCATCAGGGATGAAACTATACCACAATCTTCAATACACAAGAACCGCGTAAAGAACCGACTACGTATAAGGAAGTGATACAAGGTATCGACTCCCTATTATGGCAAATTGCCATCAAAATCCAAAATGGATTTCAAGTATACCAACCAAGTTTGGACACTAGTTGTTGTACCGGAAGGCATTGTACCTATTGGTACTATATAAGTCTTCAAGGAAGACATACATGGATGGCAATATACTGTAAGGGTTTTAGGGGCTAAATCCGGTAACGCAGCGGAAGTGGTGGAAAATTAGATTTTCCGATTTCAAAACTTTTTCTCAGATTAATTAAATAAACATATTTATTTAATATTCCAATAATCAAATTATGAAAATAAAATTCAATAAATCATATTTAAGTGAATTTACCGAATTGCCTTACACTTGGTATTTTGTTCATTTTAATCCGAAATTGATCAAATCAATTTTGAATGATTCTAAATCATTTCTAAGATGAACTTAGCATGTTCAAAACATCAAAACACCAAGGCAACACAAAGAACCCAAAATTGGCCATTTGGCCGAGACCCTCACAAGGGTGCCAAATTGTACACTTTGTCATTTCATGCTTCAAAACACATCAAGATCTAATCCAATCAACATGAAACTTTATATGCATCATATACACATCCTTATACACAACATAAATGAAAATCCCCAATTTGGATGAGGTCTTAAGCCCTAATATTTCAAATTCTTCAAAATGAACAAATTAGACCAAATAGTTTAAATCAATTACTTTAATCATCATTCTTCCATCCAATCAAAGTCTCAACACAATGAAACAACTCAAGATCAAATCTAGGTTATATAAGAGTGGGTCAACAACTCTAGATTAGCAACAAGGTTTCCAAAACCATAAAAGAATACTTATAACTATAATAGTCATAAGCTTCCTTCATCATACATGATCAATACTTTTAACAAAACTTCCATCATCAAAAACACAAATAATAAAGAAAAGAATAACATAAGAACATCACAAGATGTAGCCTAGATCCTTAGGAACAATTTCCTTTCTAATAGTAAGTTGATAATACTTACTAAAACCAAGCTTTTTCCTTTGCTTTTCTTTCTTTCACTCTAGCTTCTTTTGCTTTCTTTAATGGAGTTTTGTGTGAAAAGTGTATTAGGTGAGAAATGAAATGAAATGAAAAACAATATATACTTGTTTGGAAAAGCCCTTGGCCGAAAATGGTAAAGGCTAATACGAAAATATTAATTTCAATTTCATTTGCAATTCATTTAATCAACTTGACATAAATATCTAAAACACTTTATTGATATTTATATTAAGTCAAAAAAGGCAACTTAATCAATTTAAATCAAATATCCAAAGTTAAGATTTATATTTTAATTAATTTAATCATTTAACAATTAAATAATTAATTAAATACAAATATATTAAATATATGTATTATATTTACATAAATATCAAATACATATATTCATTTAGGATATTAGTCAAATATCTCAATTTGACTATTAATTAATGTGTATTTAAATTAATCAAGTATTAAATGTAAATACACAATAATTAAGTAAATGACTATCGGGTCCCTTTAGCATGTATCTTGTCTTTAACCTCTAAACGACTTTATAAATAATCAATATTATGTATAAATGTTGCTCTAGTGCTCTACGAGTATGTTTCATTATTGAGACTCTCTAGATTCAGGTATATCCGTCACGAAATCCAATTTCGTGTCCATAATTTATTCACCCGTAAATTATGACGATCACAGATAATCTTGCTGAATCATACAGGTCGAGGTCATGGAAAATGTATAATTCCTTCGTCACAGGTATCCGGATAAATCCCAGAGATATAGATGTAAACGTCAAATCTCTACGGGGATTATCCAGTCGACTATTCTATTAGCAATCTCTAAAAGAATGTTTAGAACTAGCTTCTAAAATTTACCACGGGCCCATGGTTTTATCTGATTGCTAATTATATGGACTACCTATGCTCTGGTACACAGAACTGACGAATCCTATCTTGATACACATAGGACACCCTGAGGATCTATCTACACCCAACGAACAGGCGGAGGTCTGATCTAAATAGATCGGTGACGTGACTGCCATCTAAGTGTAGAAGATGTCTCATGTGCCCACAATGGCATCTCAAGTCTAAGAATCACAAGTGCTACTCAACCCGAGAAGATTCTTATTGACTTTGGTGTACCATCCATTAAGAATCTTCGGTGAGTAGTTCAGTGTTTATCTGCTATAAACACCCACACGTCTATACTAGTCTCCAAGACTAATGGTTCATTGAGAAACCATTGGAATCATATATTCCAGTATACGACATGTACCGGTCTCAACGGGTTTACTTTACTGACCAAGTAGTGTAAACCTTGACCAGGATTTGTCTGAGAATGACAACGTCATGATACTACTCAATGTCAGTTGCGACGCTTTTGCAACAGTACCATGACTAATCATTCTAAGGTCATTACGTCTTTACCATATAAAAAGATAGATTATATTATATAAACTGCATATATTATTCATAATAATAATGTTTTACAGAAGTATTCAAAAGAAATACAACCGGGAATTGGCGCTCTGAGCACCAACCCCAACACATACCACGTACTAAGGTAGGCTTGTAGTGAAAAGTTATCGTTATCAACATTGTGTCGATTACGACGAAACCTTTTAACTCGTTGCCATGGTTGAATCCATTTGGATAATGCTTGCTAATGCTGAATGTTTCATTTATGAAATGTGGCAGCTGAATGTCAAAACCGCTTTCCTTAAACGAAAACCTTTTGGAGGATGTTTACAACATCCTGACGGTTTTGTCATACCAAAACAAGAAAACAAGGTTTGCAAGTTAAATGATCCATTTATAGATTGAAGCAAGCATTATGTTCTTGGAACTGATGTTCTGATGTAATCATAATGGTGTATGATTTAATTCAAAACTAAAATGATTCTTATGTATATAAGAGGGTTAGTGGGAGCGCAGTGACAAATGATTGTCCTAAATAATGATGATATATCATTTCTTGGAAATGACATTCCCATAATACAGTCGGTGAAAGCTTGGCTTTCATGAAAATTCTCCGTAGAATACTTGGGAGAGACAACTTTTATTCTAGGAATAAGGATCTACTGGGATAGATCTAAAGGTTGTTGGCACTCTCCGAGAACTCGTACATTGAAATAAATGTACGCGACCTGGTGTCTCATATGCTTTGAGCATATGGAGTCACAATCAAGCCAATCCAAGTGATGGTCACTGGATTGATGTTAAGAACATCCTTAAGTATCTTAGATGATCTAAGGATGCTTTCTTATACTATGGCGTAGGAGAACTTGAAGTGACTGGGTTCACTGTTGCAAGTTTCCTAACTGATAAAAATGACTATAAGTCATAATAAAGGATATTGTATAGTTTGAATAACGGAATAGTGAGCTCGAAATCTTCCAAGCAAGATATTGTTGCCAAATAAACAACAAAAGCGGAATATTGCTGTAGCTGAGGTAGCAATAGAAGCCATTTGGATCTTAATAATCCTAATTGGATTAGGAGTAATTTTGTTAGCAGCTGAGCTAGGCTACAGCACAGGCTAAAGAATTAATGGTCTTATCAACGATGCAAGTATATACTTAAACTATTCATCTGATTCATTCGGATCATACATCATGGCGATGTGATGATCGAATAAATCGCATCAGATGATAACATTGCAAATCCGCTGACGAAAGTAGTTTCTCAGCAGAAGTTTGAGCGAACCGTACATAGTTCAAGTGTAGGACACTTGAGTGATTGGCTATAGGCCAAGTGGGAGATTGTTGGACAATTATGACCTATAGCATCACTATTTGTACAAAACATGGTATTGTTGTACAAATTAACTATGTGACAAAGGAAATTGCTCTTTTATCATTTGTAATTGGATTACTGGGATATATAAATGATAAAAGTCCATATGATTAGTTCCGGATTGATAAGATATGAGACAGTATCAATCCATGAAGGTTTAATCATTAAAACATCTCTAGTCGAAGTATTATCGAGATTGGACATTGATAATGCGGAATATACTAGAATTGCACGTGTGCGTTTTATGGGAGCATAACTGCATAGTTCTCATATATTTAAGTATTGGATACTTATGCAAGTGTAATAGAAGGTTGTGTTAACCGATGGTACGGGAAAAGCTTCGCTCTGGATAGACCCCTCGAAATTCCATTGGTAGTATGACTATGTGTCTATGGAAGTCCGAATCAGGGTGGGTGTATTTGGTCTTAACCTGTGACTTACACCGCTAATACTTGCGACAATCAATATACTTTTGTTTTGGTCGTCCAGAGCTTTAACCGGTTCTGTGTACGCCTCTTCTGGGTATATTGAGAATCGTAGTGTATTGGGTGTGATGTCAATATGGAAGTATCACTCCAGTCATAGTGGATATGATGATCACGTAGGATACGGAACTGCTGCTCTTATATGCTGTAGCTATCGGGATATTATGACTAGGTCATGTTTATCCGATTATAGAGACGAGTTATCAGAGATCTGATATGTGCTTCGTACGGGGCAGACACAATTCCAACCCCAGGCCTAGCATGTGACATCTGCTACTGGATCGCAATACACAATACTACGTATACTACGCCTGATATAAATTACATATTCCATTAAGAATATTTCTGGAGAATTGGGTAGGCACGGTGCTTTGCTAGAAGCCAACCATGTCTTGTAAATCAGTAAAAATATAGTACTATGTACATACGTGTTCGGATAGTCCGACGACCGGATTTACTGCCAACATATCTGGGGATCTCATGGGTCACTTCCCGAAGATTCACCGATGACGTCTGACTCGCACATTATTAATCTGGGATTAATTAATAGAGAGAGAAAATTAATCTGGGATTAATTACGGAGATATTTTATCTGGGATAAAATATTATTTAAAGAGAGAGAACGATTAATTTGGAATTAATTGATAAAATAATATATTTGATATATTATACGGAAATAGATTTCGATGCGGAATTAAAATTAGATTTTAATTCGGGAGAACGAGTTTATTTAGAATTAATTCGCTAGCGACGTGAATAGTAATTTTGCTAGGCGTAATTATTTAATAAAATTTGATTTAATTACGTCGCAACGGAAAATTCGTTAATTTGGAATTAGCGAACCCGAGCCCGGGAGTGTTTGCAGGCCCACTCGAATTTCGAATCAAGTGGGGCCCACAAGTCACATCACGCGTCACATCATTAGTCATTCAAGTGATGCAAGTCACATCAACTTTGAGTGATGAGATGCTTGTCACTTGTGATTGATGGGAGTAGTTTAAAGGCTTTAAAGCCTTGTACATTTTTATGGAAAAAATGGGATTTGGTATTTGATTTTTTTAAAATAAAAAACACAACACACATTGCCATCCTCTCTCTCTCTCCCTCACCATTCGGCCAAGGGCCAAAATTCTCTCAATTTTTCTCTCAATGCCGAGAGTCACAATAAGCAAATGAAGGATCTGTGGCAAATTTTTCCAAGTGCTAGCACACTAAAGAGGTCATACAAAGGTGATAGGGAAACCCATCTATGAGCATGGAATCCACACACCAAGCTTGGAGCTTGAAGATCCAACATGGAGCACAATTTGGAGGCCATTGCCGAGAGCTTCAAGGGAGCAAGAAATTTTTTGTGTTTCATAGCATCGCAAATCCGTTCATTGTAAGTATGATTCCGCCATACTTCTTTATTGTATTCACATTATTTTCATTGCTTGAATGATCTTGGGACTATAGTAGAAACCCAACACGTTGTAAGAAGAGTCGGATAAATATGAATCTTAATCTTTAATTTTCATTTTAGATGTAGAATTTCAGCTAACCAGGTACTATTTTCTAAACTCATCTTCTACTTTTTAAGACATTGGGGACAATGTATCATTTAGGTTGGGGGTGGGGATTAGTTGTAGTATTTTGTTTTAAGTTGTTTTTATTTTTAGTCCAGAATTTTCGAAAAAATCAAAAAAATTAAAAAAATTAAAAAAAAAAAATTGTTTTTGTTTTTTAATTTGATTAATCAGGTGAAATTGGTGTGAGATAGCTGTGTAAGGAATTTCCACTCCTGAGACGTATCTCAACCTATTTCAGAACAAGTTAATTGGAACAACTTCTTGTCATGAGATTTGAACTTGTTGGGCCATTTAAACTGGGACGAGTTTGTGTCTTATGATAATTGGGCCAAAAGCTTCTAAAATACCGATGAGCCACTTTGTTTTTAGGCCCCCTATCATTTGAAGTTGTTTAGCCACGTTATTGCAAAAGTGTAAACCTGTTGGGCCTTTTTCAACTAGAACAAGTTTACACCTCGCAATAATATGATTGAATGCTTTGAAATGATAATGGGCCAACTTGTATGAAAACCTTGATGGGTTTAGAAAGTCCAGACATGATCCAAATATGCTAGAAGCATGAGTTCGATATTCGCACTTACTTTCATCCAGAAAAGATACGCCTTGTTACGGCATATTTTTATACTTTTGGACGCTTCTAAGTTCATCCCCATGACCACGGTTGCCGAAAGCCCAATTCGTTGTTTCTAGACAATGGCATGATCTCATAATCGGCTTAGTCCATGTTGTAAGTGGGCAGTCTTTGTATTTTACCAATGGAAAGAGACAGAAGTAGCCAAGGTTCACCCCGGTCTTTGTGTACCTTGCATCGGTGCATAGAATAAGCAATATCTAGAACCAAAAATAGGCTTACCACGAGTGTGGGAGAAATAAGGTCGGAAGGATATAATATGTTTTGATAACCACATACACCTTATACATCTCAAGCATTACACGCATCAAGCTAACTCAAAGTTTCGACATCCATCATAGATATCCATTGGGTTAGAAAAGAAGGAATACTTGGTAAGAAATAGTTAAAAAACATGAGTGAGTCAGATAATGAGGTTTCCCGCCTGGATCAATTGGAGACCAAAGTAACCAAAATTACCGAGCAATAACAAGTTTTGACCAATGTTGTGGCCACTTTGACCGTACCCCATATAGCCAATAATAGAAAGTTCTACAACCAGAATAGAAAGACTATTGGGGGACCTTTGAGGACCAAGCCCACTCCTTCTAAGATCGCCCCTATCAGAAACAGGCGATTCTCCAATTTTGGTAGACCACTGTCAGAGGTGTTTGAAGAAGTGAAAAGGCAAGGACTCGTAAATCCCTTAGAACCCAAACCACTTCCAAACCCTGTGCCCCACCACCTTGACCTAAACCTATATTATTACCTTCACTAGCAAAAAGGCCATGAAACTGACAAATGCACCCGCCTTAGGCATGAAATCCAAGACCTCATTGATGCCCATAAAATACCCGACCCGGAAAAAGAACAACCCAACACACACAGAAACCCTCCAACCACCTACATGATCAACTCCGCCCTACCCGACAGCCTTGTCCTCCAAACTCACAACCACCAAACTTCCCGCATGGGGATATGGGGCAATAGTAGTAAAGATGAGACATAGTATAAGAGGGATTTCTGGGAAAACCTCTCGAATATTGACAAGGAGGAGATTGCAAAAGAGGAAAGTAAATGGGAAAAAGAACTACTGCAGTTGGAAAATCCGATGTTTGAAGAAAGCAAGAAGACGGAAGAAGGCGAGGCTGTAAATTTCGGAGATGCTTACTTTCCTGATCTGATTCAATTTTAGTCATGCATTTGTTAATCATAAAGACATCGATTTTGCTTACTCATTCGAGCCGTTTCCTGTTAGTCCATAATAGTTAGGCATGAGTCTGATGATGATATTGTTTGCTTTAGGGTGAAACCTTAGAAACGATAAACTCTTGATGTGCTTTTATCTGATACTTTGAGTAGTTGATCTATGTTAGACTCATGAGCACTTAATTATAGGTTCTTAGCAGTGAAAACCTGAGTAGTCGGCAATGTGACTAGTTGAAGAAATTGCAGATCAATGAATGACCGTTCGCTTAGATTTCTATCCTGACTTGCTTGTTCTATGATGTGTAGTATGGTTGAAAATAAAAAGAAAAGTCTCTAAAGAAAAAAATTGAACCACCTATAACCGATAAGCGTGAAGCTACCCATGGGCGAGTATTAGGACCACCATGAGGAGAAATGCTACCTTAAAGAGTAGGTGTGTTGAAAAAAGAAGCAAAAAAAAAAGACAAAAGAAAAAGAAAACCATACCACATTGAGCACAGAAAAGCAATTGCAGAACATAATGGAGACATCTAGGTTGGTTTGACTTATCGATCCCAATTTTGAAACGAAATCATTGAGTTGGCTTACCTAGGAATCAAGCTGTAAAAGAACCTTTGCACACACATACTTTGAGTCTGGCTTAGATCATTTATTCAAAAACTTGGATTTGAGTTGCATTGAGTGTTTTGAAGGTTCTTTGGTCTCATTACTGAGCATTCTTTGAGGACAATAATATGTATAATTATTGGGACTATTTCGTAGCGTGTAATATAGTATGTTGATACGGAATGCCACACCACATAGTCTACCTTGACCTAGTGCAAGTAATAGAGAGCAGAAACCTAAACCAGGTCTAGGGGCGACCATTCTACCACCTCGTGAATAAGGGACATAACGGGATCTTGAGCTATGGGACAAAAGAAAATCGAGCAATCACAAGAGTAGAATTGGCAGGAGGAAACTATAAGCAGGCCTAGAGGGCGACCAAAGACGTTTATAGGGAAATGGCACCAAAGAGCACAAGGAAGGCCTAACCCATCGGAATAGGAAATACATCCATGCATGTTGGATAATATGACCCATAGCGTCACTATTTGTACAGATCATAGTGTTGTTGTACAAATTAACTATGTGACAAGGAAATTGCGCTCTCCTCATTTGTGATTAGATCACCTTAGATATATAAATGAAGAGAGGTCCATATGATTAGTTCCTGGATTGAGAATGATATGAGACAGTATCAGTCCACGAAGGATTAATCATTAAATATCCCTAGTCGTAGTATTATCGAGACTGGACATCGATAATGCGGAATAGACTAGTATTGCACGTGTGCGCGTTGTGAGGGCACAACAGCATAGTTCTAATATATTTGGGTATTGGATACTCATGCAAGTGCGATAGGAGGTTGTGTTTCACCGATGGTACGGGAAAAAGCTTCGCTCTGGATAGACCCCTCGGAATCCCATTGGTATTATGACTATGTGTCTATGGGAGTCCGACATCAGGGTAGGTGTGTTTGGTCTTAACCTGAGACTTGCACCGCTAATGCTTACGACAATCAATATACTTTAGTTGAGGTCGTTTAGGACTCTAACCGGTTCTGTGTACGCCAATGCTGGGTATATTGAGAATCGTAGAGTATTGGGTGTGATGTCAAGACGGAAGTATCACTCCAGTCATAGTGGAGATGATGTCACGCATGATACGGTATTAGTGCTCTTAAGTGCTGGCCGGCCATCGGGATATTATGACAAGGTCATGTATATTCGATTATAGAGACTAGTTACCAGAAATCCGACATGTGCTTCGGACGGGGCAGACACTTATCCAGCCCCAGCCCTAGCACGTGACTATCCGATACTAGGCCGATATACACAATACTTGGTATACTACGCTTGATATAGATCTTAAATATTCTTAGATGAATATGACCGGAGAATTCGGTAAATTTCGTGCTTTGCTAGAAGCCGATCTTGTCTCGTAAATCGGTAGAACGTAGTACTTGGTATATACGTGATTCGGATACTCCGACGACCGTATTTACTGCCGACTTATCCGGGGATCTCATGGGTCGCTTCCCAATAATACACCGATGACGCATAACTCGCACTCATTAATAATCTGGGATTATATAGAAGAGAGAGAGAATTAATCTAGGATTAATTACGGAGATATTTTATCAGGATAAAATATCGTCTAAAGAGAGAGAATGATTAATTTGGAATTAATCGGTAAATTAATATATTCGATATATTAAACGAAATTAGATTTCGACGCGGAATTAAAATTAGATTTTAATTCGGGCAAACGAATTAATTTAGAATTAATTCGTTAGCGACGTAAATAGTGAATTCGCTAGGCGTAATCATTAATTACGAGGCGACGGAAAATTCGCTAATTGAGAATTAGTGAACCCAAGCCCGAGTGTGATTGCGAGCGCATTCGTATTTCGAATTCGAGTGCGGCAACGCAAGTCACATCAAGCGTCAAATCATTCGTCACATCAAGCGTCAAATCAAAAGTCACTTTGAGTGATGTGATTGATTGATTGAGTGATTGACACACATCAAGTCACTTTAATAAAGTGAAAATGAATAGTGATGTGTTTTGGTGAAATAGTGAAGTTGGTTTAGACTTTTACCATTTTAATTATTCAATGAATTATTTGGTAATTGTTTAATGTATTTTCTTGGAAAATATATAAAGGTTTTTGGAAAATCTTTTGTTAACCAATTTACATATTTTCTCTCCATCTCTACTCCTCTCTTTCTCACGCCCAAGGGGCTGTTTTTTTCTCTCTTCTTCACAGCTCACTGCCGTGAGCTTCAAGGGAAGCATGAGTGTGTTTTTGATGCAAAAACGCAAGTGCTAGCACACTTACGAGACTTGCGAAGGTGTTAGGGAGGTTCACCCATGAGGCGGGATCCGTTCGACGAAGCTTGGAGCTTGACGAAGGACCAAATTTGAAGCCAAAACAGTGAACTTCTTCACTGCAGTTCACGCCCAAAACAGTGGGGTTTTTCAAGTTTTGTTGCTTGCCGCGTCTCTCAACCGATCGATGTGAGTATTCCGCTACCTCCGTTGATGTATTCACACATGTATTTCATTGCTTGTTTTATCTTGGGACCTAGAATAAACCTAACAATGACATCAAGAGCTATAGGTTCAAGCATGAAAAATGTAGGGCTTAAAATTGGGTACTTTGTATTTGAGCATGATTTTATAAAATTGGATTTTAAGCATGCTTAATATATGTTATATTGAAGATTGATTTGATCAATTTCAACAAAATGTGATTGGATCAATTTTGCCCAAAAATTTTATCTTGGCCGAATATGTATGTGTTGGAATTCTTGGAATTTTTCATTATTAATTCATTGGATGAGTTGTAATGAAGTTGGATGATGTTGATTTGAGATTGAATTGGATTAATTTTGAATTGAACAAAAACCCCTATACCTTCACCTTGGCCGAATCTACATGCCCTATAAAGTCTTGGATTTTTGATTTTTGAACATTAGATGTATTGGAAATCATTCGGGAAGTTAATTGGATGTCGATTGTGGAATTAATTGGATTAAATTCAAATCGGACAAAAATTACTCCCTTGGCCGAGACTTAGAAGCATGTAAAATGGGTTTGATTTTCATTTATGTGTTGGACATGTGATGATGAGAATGAACATGATTAATTGGACTAATTGGTGTTTTGGAAATATTGATTTGGGTGATTAATCATGTAATGCACTTTAGGTAATTAAATTGCGAAATTTGATTTGTGTAATTTAATGAATTGGGCCTAATTTTGGAAATTGGACTTTAATGTTGTAATTGGGCTTATTGGGCTTGATTTCATCAAGTTGGATTTCGGCCAAATGGATTGGATCGAATTGGGCCCAAAACCTTAACCATAAAGCCCAAATGCAACTTATGAACCTTTAAAGTTTAATTGGGCCTATTGGGCCTAAATTGATTTCTGGGCTTATGGGGTTACTCCTTGATTGGGCTTTGGTTGCCGAAGCCCACGCCTTAAAGAATTAATTAAAGCCCATTAGACTTGAATTAAACTAACATTGGATGTTAATCGGTCTTTGAGACGCGTTACGATTAAATTGGAATTTAAATCGTAAAGGTTTATTAATAAAGTGTAATATTTAATTTGGAATTGAATAGTGAATTAGTATTAAATACATATTAAATTTGATTTAATGTTGTAGTTTAATTTAATTCAAGAATTCGTACTTTGAGTACTTATTCGCAAAACGAGTTTGACTCGAGCAAAATCAAATCGTTGTTTGAACATTGGATGATCACTTAATTATCAGATTAATTAATTTGATTAGATTGATTGATAGCATGCTTTTGTGTGAACACGTGGTTGTGATGAATGAATAATGTATATCGGATGGATATTAGTCGGGTGGGGCAATTTTGGAAATTGTTGTAATAAATTCGATTTATTAAATTGGACCTGCGTGTCCAGCCTTATCACCTCTATTCTCTTTGTATTCTCTTCTCACTTATTCCCCTCAATGTAAATGAGGTTTCTTTAGAAGTGTAGTGTAACAGGTAGAAGTAATACAAGTGCTAGCTTGAGTGAGAAAGGGAGAGATTTGATCTAGGATCAATGTGTTAAGTACCCATCCGCATATCATTATTATTTATTTTCATACTCGCTTTATTATGTATTTAGAATGCATGTTTAAGGGTGTATGATGATGAGACCTTAACAAAGATAATGAAATTGGTAGCCAATTTGCACGCGAAAAGCCCTCATAAAATATCATGCGTCTTTTCCTTCCATTGAGTGATTCTTGCTCAAGATCCTAGATTGGCATGGGTTGTTGGCCAAAGTCAAGCCCTTGTCCATCGAAGATGTGTTTGAATCACGAGGCTTTGTTCCATATTGGTGTCTTGTCCAAGTTGTGGTTTGTTGGCCAAAGTCAAGACCACTTGTTGTCCATCGACATTGATTACGAAGCTTCCATGGTCAATGGGTCCGCGCTTGACTGGGATCATTAGGTTTGTTGTGCCAAAGCCAAGTCCTAGTTGATTCAGAGGAAAAAGGTTAGGGTATATATTCGATATATAGGCATATATAAGATATATGTTTCGGACTTGGATGTCCACCTACTGGATCTAGGAATTGGATTAGATCCAATTGATCTTAGAGATCTACCTAGTTAATTATCATACAATTTGTTGGCAAAGTCAAGATTGTGTGATATTTAACGGGATCCTAGCCCACTAGGAAACACGGTTTCCCGAGTACTCGACAGAGGGTTAGAGGCTCGACGAAAAATATAGGGAGGCAAGAATTGAATTTGCAATATTCGTTCAATTACTCGCCATACGCGCTCATTCAAATTATTTCGTCGTAATATTAAATGTTAGTTGGACTAATATTTAATGTTGTTTTAATAAACAGTTGGACTGTATTATAGTTGATTATATATAATTGGATTATATTAATCAATATATTTGAATTAATTAATTTCAGTTTACAGTTGATTTTATAATTGGATTATAGTAATCAATGTAATTGAGGTTAATTAATTTGGATTATATTTGATTATATAGTTGGACTATTATAATCATTATAAAATATAGTACCACTAATAATTGATTAAATAGTTGGACTATTGAAATCAAGAAAGAATTGAAAAGTTGGATATTTAAAATATAATCTGGGATTAAAATATTTTAAATCATTTAATTTTCAAATTGGGAATAAATAATAGGTTACTTTATTTGATAAAATAACTTATTATACCTTAAGCCCAAAATTAAGCAAAATAAGTAGAGCATAAAATCTTTGGAAGATTTATGTGATGATGACTTTAGTGTTTAATTTAATATACTTGTCATAAATCTAATTTTAGATTTAATAAGTATTAAAATTGCAATTTATAATTCTTGGAGAATTAATTGACTATTCTAGAGGAGATAAAGTCAAAGTTTGCAATTGGGCATGTAGCACGAGGTGCACATCGTTTCGATATTCTAAAAACCCAAGGCTTGGCCTAAGGTTCCTGAAATATTGAAAAGGATAATTGACATATCCCAAAGTGACTACCATTTGGATATGGCAGACACGAAGGAATTAAAGAAAGGGCAAGGCTCTGACTTAAAAAATGATTGTCAAAGTTATGTTCACTACTAGTATTGAAATTAGATTTTAAATACTTAGTGTGGTACATAAAATATATGTATTGATGTTCAGAATCTGCTTTGAGCAGGATACTGACTTCAAGCTGAGATTGCTCTGCGAATCGGAAACGGGACGAAAGTCGCTGTTTCGACCGTAGATACCTAAGTTTAGGAACTACCCTTTGGGTGTGTACTTAAATTAGGAACTGTTATAATGTAACTAGTCTGACTAGAGACATTATCTCTATATCAGTGTTTAATCCATTGTGGATAAACCTTTATATTCTAGAACACTAAGTGTTTCATTATATAAAGATGAGACTGAGATAAACACATTAGATGTGAATAACATAATTTATATTTTGAATATAATTAAAATCTCAAAACATATAAAATGACAAATAAATAGCTCAAATTGATTTGATCAAGTAGAGACTTATTTGTGGCATTGTTGTCTGGGACACAATTATACAAGACTCGTATATCCACACTTTTGAAGAGGGTACTAGGACTGATTTGACTATTCAAATAAAGTCTACGAATCTAGTTTGTTAGGTAAAGTACCTAAAACACTGTTTACTTAGTAATAGTGTAAGTGCCACCGATCTGTTAGCCCTATTCATGGTGAAGTTAGTGGGCCCATATCTAGCTAGGCTAGATGTGAACATGAATATTTCGTGACCTTAACGGATGTGGCATCACGTTATAGTTATGTGTTTCTTTTGAAGAACACAAATCGGGAACTATTAGAGTTTCGACACGAAGTAGATAAACAGATCGACTATAGTATTATGCCGTCACGATAAGACCGTAATGAAAATACTTAAGCAGTAAGTTTCAAATATACATGAAAGAGTATAGTATTCTTTCAGATGAGGACTCCTCCCGAGACACGTCAGTTTGACGGTGTGTCCAAACTAAAAACCGAATTTTGTTGGACATGATAAGGTTTATCACGAGTCACTCTGAGCTATCATTTCCTTCAACAGGATATGTATTTACAGTGCAAAACTTATTTAGAATAAGGTTCCATATAAATCTGTTTGACAGATATCATATAGGATATGAACAGGAAAGAAACATGGTTTCTCATTCCTAATAATTTGGGTATGCCGGGCATAACGTTTGGATGATACCAAATTAGAACCCAAATTGGATAAGTGCCAATTATAGGTTATCCTAGGGAAAACCATAAGTATAATACTTATATATCTCACATGGGAACAATATGATTGTTGTTCGCCATGCGGTTTTCCTGAGAGGAATACCGATATGCAGTGGTAAGTGGGAGGACAGTAAAACTCGATGAAAATCGGGTGTAATACTGTTCAAGGCACGAAGTCCGTAATGGAACATAAATAGTTCATCAAGGATGAAACTAAACCATTAATCTTCGAATACACAAGAACCTCGTAGATCGGAGAGAGTCAGAAAACAACCTGGGGTATGGGTTTCTGATCTCACCTCATAAAGATGTCAATCTTATGAGGGTATACCATCCGACTACGTTTTGAGGAAGTGATACAAAGTATCGACTCCCTATCATGGCAAAATGCCATGAGTCCGAAATGGATTCCATGTATAACAACTATGTTTGGATACTAGTTGTCGTACCGCAAGACATTGTGCCTATTGGTACAATGTAAGTCTTCAAGGAAGACATACATGGATGGCGACATACCAACGTACAAAGCTAGGCTTGTGACGGAAAGATATCGTTATCAATATTGTGTTGATTACGGTTCAACCTTTTACCTGTTGCCATGGTAAATCCATTTGGATAAGGCTTGCTGAGAAACTGTACATTTATGAAATGTGTCAGTTAAAGATCAAAATCGCTTTCCTGAAAAGGAAACCTTTTGGAGGATATTTTCAACATCCTGACGATTTTGTATAACCGACAAACAAGGTTTGCGGATTATTCGATCCATGTTTGGATTGGAGCAAGCATAAGGTTCTTGGAACTGTCGTTTTGATGTAATCATAATGGTTTATGATTTAATTCAAAACAAAATGATTCTTGTGTATATAAGGAGGTTAATGGGAGCGCACTGACAGTGAAATTCCCATAAAGCAATTGGTGAAAGCTTGGCTTTCATAGATATTCTCCGTAGAATTCTGGGGAGTAACAACCTTTATTCAAGGAATAAAGATCTACTGGGATAGATTTGGAGTTGTTAACACTCTCTGGGAAATTGTACATTTAAAATGTACTTGATATGGTGTCTCATACGCTTTGAGCATATGGAGTCACAATCGGGTCAATCCAAGTGATAGTCACTGGATTGAAGTTAAGGACATCTGTTAGTATCTTAGAGAACTAAAGATGCTGTCTTAAACTATGGAGAAGGAGAACTTGAAGTGACTGGGATCACTACCGCAAGTTTCCAAACAGTTAAATACTGCGGTACTGTAAAGTTTGAATAACGGGACAGTGAGCTGGAAATCTTCCGAGCAAGATACTGTTGCCGAATAAACAACAAATGCGGATTATTGCTGCGGCTGAGGCAGCAATAGAAGCCATTTGGGTCGATAATAAATCTAATTAGATTAGATATAGTTCTGTTAGCAGCTGAGCTAGGCGTCAGCACAAGGCTAAAGAATTAAAGGTCTCATCGACGATCCAGATATATACTTCTATATTCATCTGATTCGTTCGGATCATACATCGTGGCGATGTGGTGATCGTATAAATCGCGTCAGACGATAATCATGGAAATCCGCTGACGAAAACCTTTCCTCAGCAATTTGAGCAAACCGTACATAGTTCGGGTGTTCGACACTTGAGTGACTGGCTATGTGCCAAGTGGGAGATTGTTGGATAATATGACCCATAGCGTCACTATTTGTACAGATCATAGTGTTGTTGTACAAATTAACTATGTGACAAGGAAATTGCGCTCTCATCATTTGTGATTAGATCACCTTAGATATATAAATGAAGAGAGGTCCATATGATTAGTTCCTGGATTGAGAATGATATGAGACAGTATCAGTCCACGAAGAATTAATCATTAAATATCCCTAGTCGTAGTATTATCGAGACTGGACATCGATAATGTGAAATAGACTAGTATTGCACTTGTGCGCGTTGTGAGGGCACAACAGCATAGTTCTCATATATTTGGGTATTGGATACTCATGCAAGTGCGATAGGAGGTTGTGCTTCACCGATGGTACGGGAAACAGCTTCGCTCTGGATAGACCCCTCGGAATCCCATTGGTATTATGACTATGTGTCTATGGGAGTCCGACATCAGGGTAGGTGTGTTTGGTCTTAACCTGAGACTTGCACCGCTAATGCTTACGACAATCAATATACTTTAGTTGAGGTCGTCTAGGACTCTAACCGGTTCCGTGTACGCCAATGCTGGGTATATTGAGAATCGTAGAGTATTGGGTGTTAGACCTGGCCGCCGGTTCGTTTCCGGTTCGGAACCGAACCGAACCGGCCGGTTCACGGTTCCACAAGTGTGGAACCGGAACAGTAAACCGAACCGGAACCGAACCGGTCGGTTCCGGTTCGGTTAACGGTTCCCCTTCCGGTTTTTTTTTTTTTTTTTTTAATAATAAATTTTAAAAAATAAAAAAATTTCTATAATCGTAATGTTTTTTCATACTATCACATCATTTTTATAGAATCTTTTTTTTATAAAATTCTTTTAACATATAATCCTTTTTATAGCAAACTCTTGGCTAGTGCTTTCTTTATATAAGCGATGTGGGATATTTGTTACTTGGCTATTGTGTCCCACATCGCTTACATAAAGAAGTCAATAACCAAGAGTTGGTTATAAAAAGGATGTAGACATTCATGTTTTAGCATTGCAATTTTAAACCTCATTAAGTCATTATTATTAATTAAAAAAATTGAGATTTACTTGTGGAACCTTACGGTTCCAAGAAAATAATTTTTTATTTTTTTTTACTTCCAGTTCCAACCGGAACCGTACGGTTCCGGTTGGAACCGTTGGAACCGTTGGAACCGTTCGGTTCCAGCGGTTCCAACCGGTTCGGTCAGGGTAAGAACCCTAACCGAACCGGTTAGGTTCCGGTTCGGTTCCGGAACCGGAACCTTGGCCGGGTCTATTGGGTGTGATGTCAAGACGGAAGTATCACTCCAGTCAGCATGATGTCACGCAGGATACGGTATTAGTGCTCTTAAGTGCTGGCCGGCCATCGGGATATTATGACAAGGTCATGTTTATCCGATTATAGAGACTAGTTACCAGACATCCAACATGTGCTTCGGACGGGGCATACACTTATCCAGCCCAGCCCTAGCACGTGACTATCCGATAATGGGTCGATATACACAATACTTGGTATACTACGCTTGATATAGATCTTAAATATTCTTAGATGAATATTACCGGAGAATTCGGTAGACTTCGTGCTTTGCTAGAAGCCGATCTTGTCTCGTAAATCGGTAGAACGTAGTACTTGGTACATACGTGATTCGGATACTCCGACGACCGTATTTATTGCCGACTTATCCGGGGATCTCATGGGTCGCTTCCCAATAATACACCGATGACGCATAACTCGCACTCATTAATAATCTGGGATTATATAGAAGAGAGAGAGAATTAATCTAGGATTAATTACGGAGATATTTTATCTGGGATAAAATATCGTCTAAAGTTATCTGAGATAAAATATCGTCTAAAGAGAGAGAATGATTAATTTGGAATTAATCGATAAATTAATATATTCGATATATTAAACGAAATTAGATTTCGACGTAGAATTAAAATTAGATTTTAATTCGGGCAAACGAATTAATTTAGAATTAATTCGTTAGCGACGTAAATAATGAATTCGCTAGGCGTAATCATTTAATTACGACGCGACGGAAAATTCGCTAATTGAGAATTAGTGAACCCAAGCCCGAGTGTGATTGCGAGTGCATTCGTATTTCGAATTCGAGTGCGGCAACGCAAGTCACATCAAGCGTCAAATCATTCGTCACATCAAGCGTCAAATCAAAAGTCACTTTGAGTGATGTGATTGATTGATTGATGTGATTGATTGATTGAGTGATTGACACACGTCAAGTCACTTTAATAAAGTGAAAATGAATAGTGATGTGTTTTGGTGAAATAGTGAAGTTGGTTGAGACTTTTACCATTTTAATTATTTAATGAATTATTTGGTAATTGTTTAATGTATTTTCTTGGAAAATATATAAAGGTTTTTGGAAAATCTTTTGTTAACCAATTTACACATTTTCTCTCCATCTCTCCTCCTCTCTTTCTCACGCCCAAGGGGCTGTTTTTTCTCTCTTCTTCACAGCTCACTGCCGTGAGCTTCAAGAGAAGCATGAGTGTGTTTTTGATGCAAAAACGCAAGTGCTAGCACACTTACGAGACTTGCGAAGGTGTTAGGGAGGTTCACCCATGAGGCGGGATTCGTTCGACGAAGCTTGGAGCTTGACGAAGGACCAAATTTGAAGCCAAAACAATGAACTTTTTCACTGCAGTTCACGCCCAAAACAGTGGGGTTTTTCAAGTTTTGTTGCTTGCCGCGTCTCTCAACCGATCGATGTGAGTATTCCGCTACCTCCATTGATGTATTCACACATGTATTTCATTGCTTGTTTGATCTTGGGACCTAGAATAAACCTAACAATGCATACATGTATACATGTCCCATACATGCAAATTTTTTTTTGTGTTCGCAAGTTTTCTATTGAAAATTTTTTTTAAAAAAAAAAAAAAGCAAATACGAGCAAGATGGTAACGACAACAAACCATCTCAATTCAGTAACGATTCAAAAATGAGCCATCTCTCATCAAGTAACGGTTCAAAAATGAACCATCTCTAATCAAGTAGCGGTTCAAAAATGAGTCATCTCTCATCAAGTAACGGTTCAAAAATGAGCCATCTATCATCAAGTAACGGTTCAAAAATGAACCATCTCTCATCAAGTAACGGTTCAAAAATGAACCATCTCAACTCAAGTAACGGTTCAAAAATAAACCATCTCTCATCAAGTAACGGTTCAAAAATGAGCCATCTCTCATCAAGTAACGGTTCAAAAATGAGCCATCTCTCATCAAGTAGCGGTTCAAAAATGAGCCATCACTCATCAAGTAACGATTCAAAAATGAACCATCTCTCATCAAGTAACGGTTCAAAAATGAACCATCTCAACTGAAGTAACGGTTCAAAAATGAACCATCTCTCATCAAGTAACGATTCAAAAATGAGCCATCTCTCATCATGTAACGGTTCAAAAATGAGCCATCTCTCATCAAGTAACGGTTCAAAAATGAACCATCTCTCATCAAGTAACGGTTCAAAAATGAACCATCTCTCATCAAGTAAGAGTTCAAAAATGAACCATCTCAACTCAAGTAACGGTTCAAAAATGATCCATCTCTTATCAAGTAATGGTTCAGGAATGACACCTCAACTAGTAACGGTTCAGGAATGAACCATCTTTCATCAAGTAACGGTTCGGGAATGAACCAGAGGTCAAATACCTCGTCATCAAATCAACTCAATTCGAAGCATCTCGCGAAGCAGCAGGTAACTACGACAGCCGACAAACCAGGTAAGTAAGTAAAAATGCATGCATGACTTTGATAGGATTGTCACTGTCACACAATGCACAAGCCCATCAAAGTGTTGGCGACTATAGACACTTGTATTTTTGCATGAAAGCCCAATAATGAGCCTCGTATGGAGGCAATACCCGATAAGTTGCGGAAGTCGCGGGAAACGGACGTCGGAAGGGAAAATTTTAAAAGTAATTCCTCATCAAATTTAAGTCATTTGTTTAGCCTCGGGTTCGCTTGATTAATCTATGTTTTAACTATTAGCCTCAGCCCAAAACCCCCGCAACCCATAAAAGCCCACATGCCTCATACATCCATCCAACCCTTCAAATAATTAATTTTTTTAAAAATGAATTAATTATTTTGAAATATAAATATTACTTATTTTATATCCCGAAAATTATCATATGTATAAAGTTTTAATACAACAAAAGTAATAAATAAATGAAATAATAGTAAAAATTTTAAGAAAATAATAAAATTTTTTGAAATATAATAATTTTTTTTGAAAAATAATAAAAATTTTAGAAAAATAATAAAAATATTATAGGGTCGGGTCGGGTCGAGTTTTAGTATCAAACCCGTTGCCCAACCCGAAAATCTCAGGTCCGGTCGGAAATTTTTTTATTTTTTTAAACCCGCGCGGATCGGATCGGGTCGCACATTGACCCGACCCTATGAACACCCAAAATATATATATGAATCTAAATTCCTAAGATATATTAGAATCACAAGTATTATCAGTTTTCAAAATGATAGGATAGAGAACAAGATAGCTTAATGTTATTCAAATAAAAGAATATATATCTGGAAAATATCAGTGAATCCAGCAATCCACTTGTCCATATCTCAATGCCACTCTTCACACACAATATAGAATGACCAATTCTATTGTTAATCTAGACAGCACCAACCCATACAGCTGATGATCTTACCAAACAAACTCCTATAATAACTATATGAATCACCAATTAACGAAAAAAAATACAGAAAAATATAAAACGAAAAGAAACAAAGCTACCAGCCTTTACAAATAAGATCAAATTTTTCACTCCTCAGAACCTGTCAATACATTAACCATAATCTGCATGACTTTTACTCTCATTTGTAAAGCCAAAATATAATCAGCGGTTTCTCTGAACAGTCCATCTAAGCCCATGGACTCATCACTCTTTGGAATTAACTTCTTCAAGGTCTTGACCTTCCGTTCAATCACGTTTGAAGGCCTTTTAGAACCTTCCAAACGAGCTCTCTTCTTCATCAAAACCCTTCTGGGCTTCTTGCTTTTGATGTTTCCATTTTTCCAAGTAACTCTTCTTTTCCTTACTTGCCATGATGATCTTCTCTTTGCTTGCGCTTCCAATACTTTGCTCCACAAACTCTCACTCAACTTAGACTTTTCCACATTTCCTTTAATGATGCTCTTCAAATCAAGGGATTCAACAAGGGGTGAAGATACAATTCCCATATTTGGCAAATTAAAAGAGATTGCAAGACCAATTTGTTGAAAGTTTGGTTGCAAGACAGGACCATGTAGCAAAAAATATAACAAACTAAGGGTTTTTATAGGGTGCTTTGAGAGCTGGGTTGGTGGCCAATCAGGATAATGCAAAATTATTTTAAAAGGCAGCCAATAGGAATCATGGGACCATATGAAACAATTTCATAGAGGGCCTCCAAGGGAATGGGATTAATGAATAAGAAAGAGCCAAGTGTACCTAAGGAAGTTGCTTAATGCTTTGGGCATGTTATCCAACTCAATGCACATGCACCCACATGATTCTTCAACACCACCACCTCAAACTCCTAAACCCACCACCCTTCACACACAAAACACCCTGGATTATTCCTCCTCCTACTTTCCAAATTCAATGCATTGATAATGTGAAATGGGGGGTCCTTAATTTCCTCATTCCAGCTCAATAAAACATGGCATGCATGCCACTCCACATTATTAATTACATCAATTAATTAACTTTAGGGTTTCATGGTGGTTAGCTAATGTTTCCATTTATCATAAACCTAATGATTAACAGCAGATTGTTAATTGTCAATATTTGTTTCAACAAGATTGGACATATTAGATCTTGATGTTGGGATAAGGTAGATTTTCTTCTGATATTTGTTTCAATAAAATGATGATTGTTCTTAAGGATTATATATATGCAAATCATGCTTTAACATGTCTTGTTCATAGTACACCATTGCAGTTTCAACTGATGAGAAAATCTGTCAGACAAAGATGCATATACATCTTCGCCGCCGCATATGGGCTGTGGAATCTTTTTTTTCCTCCGGGCAACAAAAGCACAGCAATAGTGGATCCTTTCCATATATATATATTTGTTAAACATGCTTGAAAAATTAACTCTAATCTCCCAACAAAAAACATGTACATTCATCAAATGTATGAACATAGTAGTTGCTTGCAAAAGAGCAATCATTCATTGCTCCATAATCAGAACTGTTAATAGTACTTGCATAAGATGGCGAAAATAAAGAATTTGCACACAGTTTTATAATTCTCTAGGATACATGCTTTCATTATAATACACGGTAATTATTTAGTTATATTAAACTATTATCTAATAATTACTAATAATAATTTATAAAAATCCAAATCGGAAAATATATACATCTTTCTCAAATTTTCTCTCTGTCATTGATTGGATAGGGAGCTAATTAAGAACATGCAGACATTTTTTTTTTGGAAACGTTGGAAATTCTGTCGTCAATCCGATCCGGACTTAAACGGACCAAATACAACTCTCGGCTATCTCAATCTCTTATAAAAAAAATACATTCCTATATTCGAATCCATTACTTGACAATCAAATCTTAAATTTTTTGCCATCAAATTACATTCCTTGAGGCAAGAACATGCAGACACGAGCACTTGTAAACAACACAAATAATTGTAGTATATGAAAAAAAATCAGCTGATATTTATTGATGGGGCGAAAATTAAAGCATAATATAGTGTGTACAAATACAAGCTCATTGTTTAAAACCTGCAATCGTGGCTACATTCGATTAAAAGGTTACGATTTAATAATATAAATATTCAAATGATAGTGTGTTTTTGACACCTATTCTTTGTTCTGTACACAGCGAACAAGTTAGAAAATGTGGGATGTTGTTTTTCTTTCATCATTTGATTGGTTATATATATTTTCTTGGTACAAACAGATGATCTTACACATATAAGATGATTTTAAAATATAATTTAGAAATAGCATTCTAAATTAAAAATAAAAAATTCAAATTTTAAAAATATATTATGATTTTTATTTTTAAAATCAAATTTTAAGAACTGATATAAGCCTACAAAATTCAAGACCACAATCACATGACAAACAAATACCATGATGGCTTATGGCACATGGATTAATCCCAGCCTCATAGTCACGCATAATTTATTGATATTTTATTTATAATTATAGTAGACACATTGTTAAGTGTGTCATGTTCATGCAATTGTACATTGACAAGGATAGGGCACATGTGTGACCATTGAAGCCCTCAGTGAAATAATTACTTTTTTATTTTTACTATTTAATCCCCATTAAAAGCACCCATTAATTTAAGTAATAAAAAAATTAAAAAAATTCTTCCTCAATTAAAATTCAAGCTCCTCATTCACATACTTAATTAACCCGAAATAAACTGTTAGCATTAAGCAAGACTATAATTATTATACACATCAAACATCTTTATCATACGAAGTGACCTCATTGGACCAGGCCATCATCACCTCGAGCCACATAACGACTTACGTGGGGATGAAACCCTAATCAATCACTAGTAGTTTGGGTCTGTGGTGGGCCATGAGCAAGCTGTTGCTGGAAACAATGGAGCACACGTTCTCCATGTGCATATACAAATAAAGAGAGGCTGTACTAGGCTGGCTTCGCTAGAAATTTTATAGTTTCTTAAATTTAAACAAATTTTCAATTGTTGGCATTGTTATTGTGCAGGGTGCTTTACAAACAGAAATAGGGAAACAAATGGATGAACTGGTTGCAAACATGGCTCATTAAAAGTGGGTTATGTTTTCCCAAATGCTCATGTGCTTATTGACGTGTTGTTCACATGCTAATTAATGCGAGCAATCATCGTTTATTAATTTTCTTACTTATTAAATAAATGCACCATCCTCATCATGTTTTGTGGTTAATTTATGAGCCACAAGACACGACACAAGGACTCCGTAATATCGTTATGGGTCATTGCTCGTTAATAAAACATATCAATAGTAGGTTTATTATGGGCCGTTGGATGTAATAGGTTGTTTTCAATCAAACCATCCAAAATAATCTCACTATTCATATTAAACATTTAAAAAAAAAAAATTGACATTAATTTTTATAACATACTGCATTCGTAATGTTTAATATTTGTAGTTCAGGCAATGCATCGGTTAGACCCGGTCATCGATCCGATTACCTCACGAGTGTGGAACTGGAACCGGATCGGTTAATTCTGATTCGATTTCGGTTCCACACTTAAGTGGAACCGAAACTAGAATCGGAGTCGAACCGTTCGGTTCCGGTTCCGGTTCTATTCGGTTTTTTTTTTTTAAATAAAAAATTTGAGATTGAAAAATTAATTTAAAATTATGAATTTGAATTTATATAATAAACATACAGTAAATTACAAATAAAATTTTTGTTTAAAAAAATTAAAAAAATTAAATTATTAAATTAAATAGCTTGAACTTAAATTTTTAAAAACTTAAATGCCTACTTATCCTCCAGGGATGAGAGGAATCAAAGCTCATGTAATTCCATTATAATTTTATGATATTTCTCATTGTAATTTTACAATTCTTTAATTATCAATCATCATTATCAGTGCATGTTGATCCTTCAGCTCCAGTTCCGCTTGTACTTGCAAATACATTGTCGAACAAGTCTTCAAATTCATCGGGGACATCTTCTTGTTGCCTCAGATCAGCTCGGGTTCAATCATCCACATATGTTGTTGCTTCTAGAGTGCTTGGATGTAATGAAGACCGCCTAACTTCCAATATATTACCTCCCATGCTGAAGGCTTACTCAACCGTAACGGTGGAAACAGGTGATGTCAATATCTCTTTAGTAATAATTGATAATACAAGATATATATTTTGATATCGGTTCCACCATTCAAAGATTTGAAATTTTTTACTAATTAAACTTTCAGTTGAAAACTCGAAATTTGTAGATAAATAATTATCTAATTACTGGTTATTAATCGTGTTATCCCTATATTTTTTATTTCACTGTAGTAACCAACGATCACTTGCACTAAGTCTTGTTTGCATTACGGGTTCGCTACTACTAGATTGTCCTACTGATAGCAAGATATATCTTCTAATATAATCATTAAATAACTCTATTAAATCAATTTTTATTTTAGCTATTATTCTTGTAATATCAATTTCATCTAATATTCCTAAATATACATAGTAAGCTTGTAAAATACTATTCAAACCTTCTGATTTAAATTTAGGATAAAAAACAGCAGCAATAAGATAAAGTAAAAAGAATGTCTCTAAAATAATGCAACCATTTTTATTTCATAACATTAATAGCTTCAAACAAAACAATATCATTAGGATCAGGACTTTCAACATGCTCATCGAGAGTATAAACTGTTAGGTTCCTAGAACATGCCAAGGATCTAATAAGACATGAAGTTGTGTGAAAAATCAAAGTAAATTTACGGAAAAATACTTACAATGATCGGCAAATATGATGTAGGGATTTCAAAAATTTTGCCTTATAGAAGTGCTCCGGAAAGTATCCCTAACACATTTGTTGTGCTAGCAATCAAGATTTTTTTGAAGCAAAAACATGAACTATGAACCCTAGGTTCATGCCAATGGAGAGTGAGAGAGGGAGAGTGCAGTCGGCAATTGTGAGAGGGAGAGAATGTGCAACTTGTTTTTTTTTTTTTTTTTTCCAAAATCAAAAATATCAAATACCAAATATCCAAAGTTGGTAAATGTCTTACACAAATCAAATAAAATAAAGATTGTGTAATTTACAAGCTAACACCAACTACCAATTTCTACCAACCAAAAGCTAAATAAAGTTGACTAGTGATGTGACTAGGTGGGCCCCACTTTAAATTCAAAATTCGAGTGGGCCTACAAAATACATTTCGGTCTCGGGTTCGTTAATTCTGAATTAACGAATTTTTCATTGCGATGTAATTAAATCAAATTTAATTAAATAATTATGCTTAGCAAAATTACTATTAAAGTCGCTTACAAATTAATTCTAAATTAATTCATTCGCCGAATTAAAACCCAATTTTAATTCCTCTATGAAATTTTATTTCAATTAATATATCGAATATATTATTTAATCGATTAATTCCAAATTAATCGTTCTCTCTACTAATCGAATTTTATCCCAAATAAATTCTCGCTGTAATTAATCCTAGATTAATTTTCTCTCTCTCATAATTAATCCCAGATTAATTATGCTCGAGTCAAACGTTATCGGTGAATCTTCAAGAAGCGACCTATGAGATCTCTGGATATGTTGGCAGTAAATCCGATCGTCGGACTATCCGAACATTTGCGTACCTCCTACCAAGTTCTTACCGATTTACAAGACATGGTTGGCTTCTAGCAAAGCACTGGGCCTACCCAATTCTCCAGAAATATTCTTTTAAGGAATACATAATCTATATCAGGCGTAGTATACTAAGTATTGTGTATTGCGATCCAGTATCAGATGTCACATGCTAGGCCTGGGGCTGGAGTTGTGTCCGACCCGTACGAAGCATATATCGAATCACTAGCTGTTGGACAATTATGACCCATAACATCACTATTTGTACAGATCTTGGTGCTGTTGTACAAATTAACTATGTGACAAAGGAAATTACTCTTTTATCATTTGTAATTAGATTACCAAGATATATAAATGATAAAAGGTCCTTATGATTAGTTCCGGATTGAGATGATATGAGACAGTATCAATCCACGAAGGTTTAATCATTAAATATCCATAGTCGTATTATTATCGAGATTGGACATCGATAATGCGGAATAGACTAGTATTACACTTGTGCGCGTTGTGGGAGCATAACGACATAGTTCTCATATATTTGGGTATATGATACTCATGCAAGTGTAATAGGAGGTTGTGTTTACCGATGGTACGGAAACAGCTTGTCTCTGGATAGACCCCTCGGAATTCCATTGGTAGTGTGACTATGTGTCTATGGAAGTCCGAATCAGGGTAGGTGTATTTGGTCTTAACCTGAGACTTGCACCGCTAATACTTGCGACAATCAATATACTTTGGTTTTGGTCGTCCAGGGCTTTAACAGGTTCTGTGTACGCCTCTTCTGGGTATATTGAGAATCGTAGTGTATTGGGTGTGATGTCAAGATGGAAGTATCACTCCAGTCATAGTGGAGATGATGATCACGTAGGATACGGAACTAGTGCTCTTTTATACTGCAACTATCGGGATATTATGACTAGGTCATGTTTATCCGATTATAGAGACTAGTTACCAGAGATCCGATATGTGCTTCGTACGGGGCAGACACAATTCCAGCCCCAGGCCTAGCACATGACATCTGATGCTGGATCGCAATACGCAATACTACGTATAATATACCTGATAAAGATTACATATTCCTTTAAGAATATTTCTGGAGAATTGGGTAGGCACGGTGCTTTGCTAGAAGCCAACCATGTTTTGTAAAATCGGTAAAAACGTAGTACTAGGTACGTACGTGTTCGGATAGTCCGACGACCGAATTTACTGCCAACATATCCGGGAACTCATGGGTCGCTTCTCGAAGATTGACCAATGACGTATGACTTGCACTTTATTAATCTGGATTAATTATTAGAGAGAGAAAATTAATCTGGGATTAATTACGGATATATTTTATCTGGGATAAATTTTTAGTTAAAGAGAGAGAGAATGATTAATTTGGAATTAATCGATAAAATATTATATTCGATATATTATACGAAATTGGATTTCGACGTAGAATTGAAATTAGATTTTAATTCGGGCGGACCAGTTAATTTAGAATTAATTTGTTAGCGACGTGAATAGTAATTTTGCTCGGCATAATTATTTAATTAAATTTGATTTAATTACGTCGCAACGGAAAATTCGTTAATTCAGAATTAGCGAACCCGAGCCCGGGAGTGTTTGCGGGCCCACTCGCATTTCGAATTCAAGTGCGGCCCACAAGTCACATCTAACGTCAAATCACTAGTCAACCAAATGATGGAAGTCACATAACTTTGAGTGAAGTGATGCTTGTCATCATTGATTGATGTGAATAGTTGATGGGAGTTGTTGGAAGGCATTTATTGCCATTTTGGCTCCAAATTTTGTTGACTTTTTGAAAGGCATTTACAAAATTTTGGTATATCATTTTAATTGATTTTAGAAAAAACAACCAACACTTGACAACTTCATCTCATTCTTCTCTCCAAAGTTTCGGCCAATGACCAATTTTCTTTCTCTCAATTTTCCAACAAAGCCGAGAGTTGGATGAAGGCAATAGAAATTTTGTGGCAAAATTTCTAGAGTGCTAGCACACATTAGGAGTCATCCAAAAGTGATAGGGAAACCCACCAATGGGCATGGAATCACACATAAAGCTTGGAGCTTGGAGATTCACAAATGGAGCACAAAAATTGGTCAATGCCGAGAGCTCAAGGAATGAAGAATTTTTTTTGTTCGTCGCATCCAAAAGCCGATCAATGTAAGTATGATTCCGCCATACTTCTTATTATATTCACACATGATTTCTATGCTTGAATGATCTTGGGACTAACCTAGAAACCCAACAATGGTATCAGAGCCTTGTTTAAGCATGAAATTGGAATTAGGGTAAATTTGGGTAAAATGGATTTGAGCATGTTTGAATGAAATTGATTGTTAGAATATGCTTGAATGATGATTACATAGTGTTATGCATGATCAATTTGATGAAAATTGGATTGGATCGATTTTTCCCCAAATCATAGGCTTGGCCGAAAGTTGGACTACCCTAAATGTCATGGTGATTTTTGTTTTTGATCATTGGATGAATTGAAATCATTTGGGAATTGTTGATTTAGGATTTAATTGGATTGAATTCGGAATTGGACAATAAAATCCCCTAATTATCGTGAGCATAAGCATGGAAAATGATTGATTTTTTTATTCAATTGTGTTGGACATAAGTTGATGATGATAAGCATAATTAATTGAATAAATTGGTGTTTTGGAAATGTTAATTTGGTTAATTAATCATGGCTATACACTTTAATTAATTTAATTGTGAAATTTGGAATTTTTTGTTTTAAATTAATTGGGTTTATTTTGGAATTGGGCTTGAAAAGTTGTATTTGGGCTTAATGGGCTTGGTTGGGCCAAGTTTGGTTTAGGAAAATTGGATTGATCAAATTGGGCCCAAAACCATATACATAAAGTCCAAATATAATTAAATGGACCTTTAATTTTAATTGGGCCTAATGGGCCTAAATTGGTTTCTTGGCAAATAAGGGTGATTCCTTAAATGGGCTTTGGTATTTGGGTTTGACCCATATTGACCAAAAGTCCATGCCTTAAGAAATTAATTGAAAGCCCATTGGACTTTAATTAAATTGACATTGGATGTTAATTGGGCTTTGAGACCCGTAACGATTAGATTTGGAATCTAAGTCGTAAAGGCACATTAAAAAGTGTAATTATTTAATTTAGAATTAAATAAAGAATTATTATTAAATACAAATTAAATTAGATTTAATATTGTAGATTAATATAATTCAAGAATTCGTACTTTGAGTACTTATTCTTAAAACGAGTTTGACTCGTGCAAAATCAAATCGTTGTTTGAACATTGGATGGTCATTAATTTCAGATTAATTAATTGGATTAGATTGATTGATAACATGCTTTGTGTGAATACATAGATGCGATGTATGAATAATGTATATCAGATGGATATTAGATGGGTGGGGGCAATTTTGGAAATTGTTGTAATAAATTTAGAATTTATTAAATTGGACCTGCGTGTCCAGCCTATTACCTCTTGACTCTTTGTATTTCTCTTCTCACCCATTCCCCTCAATGTAAATGAGGTTTCTTTAGAAGTGTTATGTAATTGGGTAGAAGTAATAATTGTGCTAGCGGGAGAGAGGAAAAGGAGAGATTTGTTCTAGGAACAATGTGTTAAGTATCCATCCGCATATCATTATTATTTTATTTATATGCACCTTATTATGTTTTTAGAATGCATATTTAAGGGTGTATGATGATGAGACCTTAACAAAGATAATAAATTGGTTGCCAATTTACGTGAAAAACCCTCAACATATATTAAGCGTTTTTCCTTCCATTGAGTGATTCTTACTCAAGATCCAAGATTGGCACTGGTTTGTTGGCCAAAGTCAAGACCTTTTTTCGTCGCGGATGTGTTTAAATCATGAAAGCGTTGTTCCATATCGGTGTCTTGTCCAAGTTGTGATTTGTTGGCCAAAGTCAAGATCACTTCTTGTCCATCGACATCGATTATGAAGCTTTCCAAAGTCAATGGGTTCCGCTTAACTGGGATCATTAAGTTTGTTGTGCCAAAGCCAAGGCTTAATTGATTCAGAGGAAAAATGTTAGGGAATATATTGGATATATTGGCATATATAAGATATATGCTTCGGACTTGGATGTCCACCTACTGGATCTAGGAATTGGATGAGATCCAATTGATCTTAGAGATCTACCTAGTTAAGTGTCATATATTTTGTTGGCCAAAGTCAAGATTGTGTGTTATTTAACGGGATCCTAGCCCACTAGGAAACAAGGTTTCCCGAGTACTCCACAGAGGGTTAGAGGCTCGCCGAAAAATAGTGGGAGGCAAGTATTAAATTTGCAATATTAGTTTAGTTACTTGCCAATGCACGCTCAATTCAATTTTTCGTCAAATAAATTATTTATTAGTTGGACTAATATTTAATTGTTTTTTTAATTAAACAGTTGGACTGTATTCAAACGATTTCAAATGATAGTGATTATATAATTGGATTATAGTAATCAATATATTTGAATTAACCAATTAAATTATAGTTGATTATATAGTTAGACTATAGTAATCATTATATTTAATAGTAACTGAAATCGTTGATTGGATAATTGGACTATAGCAATCAAGAATAACCGAAAGATTAGTGTTTTGAAACATAATCCTGGGTGAAAATGTCATTAAACGAATTTTAGATTGGGAATAAAATCTCAGGGTAGTCCTGGAGACCGAGAAGTTACTTTATTTGATAGAATGACGTCTCGAGCCTAAGCCCGGAGTTGAGCAAATAGTAGAACATGATATTTGGAATATTCATGTGATGATAACTCTAGTGCTTAATCTGTTATGCTTGCCGCAAAGACTCCTTAATTTCTTAGTCAGAACTAAGGATTAGATCCTTATAGTATGATTTTGAAATTGAAGGATCTTCATAGATCTATCCTTAGATCTTAGAAGTACAAATTACAATAGAAAACTCTTGGAGAGTTAATGGCTATACTCAAAGAGACAAAGCCAGAGTTTGCAATAGGTCAAGAAGCGCAAGGCACATCTTACTTCGACATCCCAAAAGGCCAAGGCTTGGCCAAAGACTTCTTAGGTGTGGAAAAGGGGCAAAGGCAAAATCATTATAATCTTCTGGGAAGACAAATGACATATCCCAAAATGTATGCCTAAACTGTGGCAAATGGGGTCACTGAAGTGTGACTGCCGTATGGACAAGGCAGACATGAAGGAACTGAAGAGGGGCAAGGCTCCAACTTCAAATATGTTTGTTATAAACATGTTCACTACTAGTATTAAAATTGGATTTTAGATACTGGATGTGGTACAAAAATATATGTACTGGTGTGCAGAATCTGCTCATTAGCAGGATACTGACTTCAGTTGAGATTTACCTATGAATTGAAAACGGGACGAGATTCGCTGTTTTAACCGTAGATACCTAAGTTTAGGAACTACCCTTCGGGTGTGTACTTAAATTAGAAAATTATTACAATGTAACTAGTTTGACTAGAAACATTATCTCTATATCAGGGGTTAACCCGTTGTGGGTATACCTTTATATTCTAGAACACTAAAGTGTTTTATTTTATAAAGATGATATTGAAATAAGCACATTAGATGTGAATAACAACATTTATATTTTGAATGTAAATAAATCTCATACATATGACATGACAAACAAATAGCTCAAACTGAGTAAATCAGTTGAGACTTATATGTGGCATTGTTGTCTGGGACACAATTAACAAGACTCGTATATCCACACTTTTGAAGAGTGGATACTAGGATGGATTTGATTCTATTCAAATAATGTCTACGAATCTAGTTTATTGGGAAAAGTGCCTAAAACACCTTTTACTTGGTAAAAGTGAAAGTGCCACCGATCTGTTAGCCCTCGTTCATAGTGACGTAAGTGGGCCAATGTCTAGCTAGGCTAGAGGTGGATATGAATACTTCGAAACCTTTATGGATGTGGCATCGCGTTATGGTTATGTGTTTCTTGTGAAACACGGATCGGAAAATTTTGATGAATTCAAAGAGTTTCGACACGAAGTAGACAGACAGACTGGCAAAAGTATTAAAACCGACACGATTAGACCATGATGGAAAATACTTAAGCAATAAGTTTCTCGAATATTTGAAAGAGTATAGTATTCTTTCAATGAGGACTCTTCCTGGAACACGTTAATTTGACGGTGTGTCCGAACTGAGAAACCGAATTTTGTTGGACATGATAAGGTTAATCATGAGTCACTCTGAGCTACCATTTCCTTCAAGGGATATGCATTAAACAGTGAAAAACTTATTTTGAATAAGGTTCCATAAAAATCTGTTTGACATATTTCATATTAGATATGAACAGGAAAGAAACTGGGTTTTCTCATTCCTGAAGATTTGGGAATGCTGGGCATATGTTTGGATGAGACCAAAGTAAAACCCAAATCAGATAAGTGCCTAAGTTGTGGGTTATCCTAGGGTAACCAAAGTATAGTACTTATACAACTCACAATAGAACAATGTAATTGTTGCTCGCCATGCGGTTTTCCTAAGAGGAATACCGATATGCAGTGGTAAGTGGGAGGAAAGTAAAACTCGATGAAAATCAGAGTAATACTATTCCAGGCACCGATTCCTTAATGGAACACAAATAGTTCATCAAGGATGAAACAATACCAATAATCTTCGAATACACAAAAACCGCGCAAGTCGGAGAGAGTCAGAAAACAACCTGGGAGGTATGGGTTTCTGATCTCACCTCGTAAAGATGTCAATCTTATTGAGGAATACGAACTGACTAGGTCTAAGGAAGTGATACAAGGTATCGACTCCCTATTATGGCAAAGTGCCATGAAGTCCGAAATGGATTCCATGTATACCAACCAAGTTTAGACGCTGGTTGTTGTACCGGAAGGCATTGTGCCTATTGGTACTATATAAGTCTTCAAGGAAGACATACATGGAAGGCAACATACCAACGTACTAAGCTAGGCTTGTAGCAAAAAGGTATCGTTATCAACATTGTGTCGATTACGATGAAAAATTTTACTTGTTGCCATGGTTAAATCCATTTGGATAATGGTTGCCAATGCTGCATGTTTCATTTGTGAAATATGGCAGCTGAATGCCAAAACTGCTTTCCTTAACGGAAACCTTTTGGAGGATGTTTACAACATCCTGACGGTTTTGTCGTACCAAAACGAGCAAACAAGGTTTACAAGTTAATTCGATCCATTTATGGATTGAAGCAAGCATTGCGTTATTGGAACTATCGTTTTGATGTAATCATAATGGTATATAATTTAATTCAAAACGAAAATGATTCTTGTGTATATAAAGAGGTTAGTGGGAGCGTACTGACAGTGAATGTCCTAAATAATGATGAAATATCATTTCTTGGAAATGATATTCCCATAATAAAATCGGTGAAAGCTTGGCTTTCATGAAAATTCTCCATAGAATTCTTGGGAGAGACAACTTTTATTCTAGGAATAAAGATCTGCTGGGATAGATCTAAAAGTTGTTGGCACTCTCCGAGATCTCGTACATTGAAATAAATATACGCGACCTGGTGTCTCATATGCTTTGAGCATATGGAGTCACAATCAGGCCAATCCAAGTGATGGTCACTGGATTGGAGTTAAGAACATCCTTAAGTATCTTAGATGATCTAAGGATGCTTTCTTAAGTTATGGAGAAGGAGAACTTGAAGTGACTGGGTTCACCGTTGCAAGTTTCCTAACCGATAAAAACGACTATAAGTCGTAATAAAGGTACAATATAGTTTGAATAACGGAACAGTGAGCTGGAAATCTTCCAAGCAAGATACTGTTGCCGAACTATAAAAACAAAAAACAGAATATGATGCAGCTAAGGATGCAATAGAAGCCTTTTGGATTGATAATAATCCTAATTAGATTATGAGTAATTCTGTTAGCAGCTGAGCTAGGCTACAACACAGGCTAAAGAATTAATGGTCTCATCAATGATCCAGATATATACTTCAAATATTCATCTGATTCGTTCGGATCATACATCGTGGCGATGTGATGATCGAATAAATCGCATCATGATAACCATGCAAATCCGCTGACGAAAGCATTTTCTCAGCATAAGTTTGAGCGAACCGTACATAGTTCGGGTGTAGGACACTTGAGTGATTGGCTATAGGCCAAGTGGGAGATTTTTGGACAATTATGACACATAGCATCACTATTTGTATAGATCATTATGTTGTTGTACAAATTAACTATGTGATAAAGGAAATTGCTCTTTTATCATTTGTAATTAGATTACTAAGATATATAAATGATAAAAGGTCATTATGATTACTTCCGGATTGAGATGATATGAGACAGTATCAATCCACGAAGGTTTAATCATTAAATATCCATAGTCGTAGTATTATTGAGATTTGACATCGATAATGCGGAATAGACTAGTATTATACTTATGCTCGTTGAGGGAGCATAACGACATAGTTCTCATATATTTGGGTATAGGATACTCATGCAAGTGTAATAGAAGGTTGTGTTTACCGATGGTACAGAAACAGCTTCTCTCTGGATAGACCCCTCGGAATTCCATTGGTAGTATGACTATGTGTCTATGGAAGTCCGAATCAGGGTAGGTATATTTGGTCTTAACCTGAGACTTGCACCGCTAATACTTGCGACAATCAATATACTTTGGTTTTGGTCGTTCAGGGCTTTAACAGGTTCTGTGTACGCCTCTTCTAGGTATATTGAGAATCGTAGTGTATTGGGTGTGATGTCAAGATGGAAGTATCACTCCAGTCATAGTGGAGATGATGATCACGTAGGATACGGAACTGGTGTTCTTTTATGCTGCAGCAATCGGGATATTATGACTAGGTCATGTTAACCGATTATAGAGACTAGTTATCAGAGATCTGATATGTGCTTCGTATGGGGTAGACACAATTCCAGCCCCAGGCCTAGCACGTGACATCCGATGCTGGATCGCAATACGCAATACTACGTATACTACGGCTGATAAAGATTACATATTCCTTTAAGAATATTTCTGGAGAATTGGGTAGGCACGGTGCTTTGCTAGAAGCCAACCATGTCTTGTAAATCGGTAAAAACATAGTACAAGGTACGTACGTGTTCGGATAGTCCGACGACCGATTTACTGCCAATATATCCGGGGATCTTATGGGTCGCTTCCCGAAGATTCACCGATTACGTATGACTCACACTTTATTAATCTGGGATTAATTATTAGAGAGAGAAAATTAATTTGGGATTAATTACAGATATATTCTGGGATAAAATTTTATTTAAAGAGAGAGAGAATGATTAATTTGGAATTAATAGATAAAATAATATATTCGATATATTATACGAAATTGGATTTCGACGTAGAATTGAAATTAGATTTTAATTCGGGCGAACGAGTTAATTTAGAATTAAATTTTATATTTTCTAGGCATAATTATTTAATTAAATTTGATTTAATTACGTCGCAACGGAAAATTTGTTAATTCGGATTAGCGAACCCGAGCCCGGGAGTGTTTGCGGGCCCACTCACATTTCGAATTCAAGTGCGGCCCACAAGACACATCTAATGTCAAATCACTAGTCATTCAAGTGATGGAAGTCACATCACTTTGAGTGAAGTGATGCTTGTCATCATTGATTGATGTGAATTGTTGATGGGAGTTGTTGCAAGGCATTTATTGCCATTTTGGTTCCAAATTTTGTTGACTTTTTGAAAGGCATTTACAAAATTTTGGTATATCATTTTAATTGATTTTAAAAAAAACAACCAACACTTGACAACTTCATCTCCTTATTCTGTCCAAAGTTTCGGCCAAGGGCCAATTTTCTTTCTCTCAATTTTCCAACAAAGCCGAGAGTTGGATGAAGGTAATAGAAATTTTATGACAAAATTTCTAGAGTGCTAGCACACATTAGGAGTCATCCAAAGGTGATAGGGAAACCCACCCATAGGCATGGAATCACACATAAAGCTTGGAGCTTGGAGATTCACAAATGGAGCACAAAAATTGGTCAGTGCCGAGAGCTCAAGGAATAAGAATTTTTTTGTTCGTCCCATCCAAAAGCCGATCAATGTAAGTATGATTCCGCCATACTTCTTATTGTATTCACACATGATTTCTATGCTTCAATGATCTTGGGACTAACCTAGAAACCCAACACTAGCAACTAGTCTCTTTAATCGGATAATCATGATCTTGTCATATTATCTATATAGTTGCAACATAATAGAGTACCAATTATGTATCCCTACGTGATCATCATCTCCGTATGACTGAAGTGATACTTCCATCTTGACATCACACCCAATACACTACGATTCTCAATAAACCCAGAAGAGGCGTACACAGAACCTGTTAAAGTCTCGGATGACCAAAACCAAAGAGTATTGATTGTCCCAAGTATGAACGATGCAAGTCTCAAGTTAAGACCAAATACACCTACCCTGATTCGGACTCCCATAGACACATAGTCATACTACCAATAGGATTACGAGGGGTCTATCCAGAGCGACGCTGTTTCCGTACCATCGGCAAACACAACCTCCTATCACACTTGTATAAGTATCCAATACTTAAATATATGAGAACTATGACGTTAAGCTTCCATAACGCGCACAAGTACAATACTAGTCTATTCCGTATTATCGATGTACATTCTCGATAATACTATGACTAGGGATATTTAATGATTAAACTTTCGTGAATTGATATTTTCTCATATCTTATTAATCCAGAACTAATCATAAGGACTTTTATCATTTATATATTCAAGTAATCTAATTACAAAATGATAAACTAGTAATTTCCTTTGTCACATAGTTAATTTGTACAAAAACCACAATGTCTTTTACAAATAGTGATGCTATGGGTCACAATTGTCCAACAATCTCTCACTTGGCCTATAGCCAATCACTCAAGTATATAACACCTGAACTATGTACATGTCACTCAAATTTTTACTGAGAAATAGCCTTCATCAGCGGATCTGCAATGTTGTCATCTGATGCGACCTTCTCGATCTTCACATCTCCACGATGTATGATCTCACAAATTAGATGGAAACATCGAAGTACATGCTTGGATCGTTGATGAGACCGCGGTTCCTTAGCCTGCACTATAGCCCCGTTATTGTCACAATACAAAGGAACGAGCTTAGCTGCTAATGGAACTACTCCTAATCCAATTAGGAATTTACGGATCCAAACTCCCTCTTTTGCTGCTTTAGCTGCATCAATATATTCCGCTTCTATTGTTGAATCGGCAACAGTCTCTTGCTTGGAAGATTTCCAGCTCACTGCGCCGTTATTCAAAAAAAATAAGTTCCAGATTGTGACTTACAGTCGTCTTTATGGGTTTGGAAACTTGCATCGGTAAACCAGTTACCTCAAGTTCTCATTCTCCATAGATTAAGAACGCATCCTTAGTTCGTCTAAGATACTTAAGGATGTTCATAACTGCAACCCAGTGACCATCACCTGGATCGGCCTGATAGTGACTACACATGCTCAAAGCATACGAGACATCAGGTCGTGTACATATCATGGCATACATGATCGATCCGACTTTAGAAGCGAATGGGATCTGACTCATATTGTCTCTCTCATCTTGAGTTTTAGGACACATGTCCTTAGATAGAGAGACGCCATGTGACACTGGCAATAGTCCCATCTTAGACTAATCCATGTTGAATCTATCCAACACTTTGTCAATGTACATGCTCTGGGAGAGTCCAAGAAGCTTTCTATATCTATCCCGGTAGATATTTATTCCAAGAATAAAGGCTGCTTCTCCCAGATCTTTCATGGAGAATTTTAATGAAAGCCAAGCTTTCACCGATTGTAGCATGGGAATGTCATTGCCAATAAGCAATACATCATCAACATAAAGGACAATGAATGTCAGTGCGCTCCCACTAACCTTCTTATATACACAAGGATCATCCTCTTTTTGAACGAAA
The DNA here is from genome assembly GCA_019454045.1 of Zanthoxylum bungeanum. NCBI lineage: Eukaryota > Viridiplantae > Streptophyta > Magnoliopsida > Sapindales > Rutaceae > Zanthoxylum > Zanthoxylum bungeanum. The sequence goes on along the minus strand of SKCR01029322.1, from coordinate 53,187 downwards.
TCATATTATTTTATGATCTCATCAAAACATTGGTTCTAAGAACGCGATGTTTGCTTCAATCCATAAATGGACCGATTTAACTTGCAAACCTTGTTTGCATGTTTTGGTATGATAAAACCGTCAGACTGTTGCATATAAATATCCTCCAAAAGGTTTCCGTTAAGGAAAACGGTTTTGACATCCATCTGCCATATTTCATAATCGAAATATGCAGAAATAGCAAGCATTATCCGAATGGATTTAATCATGGCAACATGTGAAAAAGTTTCGTCGTAATCGAAACCATGTCATTGACAATACCTTTTTGCTACAAGTCTAGCTTTGTACGTTTGTATGTTGTCATCTATGTCAGTCTTCTTCTTCAAGACCCATTTACAACCAATAGGCTTTACACTTTCTAGTGCATCAACCAGTGTCCAAACTTGGTTGGTATACATGGAATCCATTTCGGACTTCATGGCTTCTTGCCATAAAGCGGAGTCGATATCTTGTATCGCTTCCTCATACGTAGCCGGCTCATTATCCTCAATAAGATTAATATCCACATAAGGTGAGATCAGAAACCCATACCTCTCAAGTTATTTTTTGACTCTGATCTACGCGGTTCTTGTGTATTAGAAGATTGTGGTGCAATCTCATCCCTAATGAACTGTTTTGTTCCGTTAAGGAATCTGTGCCAGGAACAGTATCACTCCAACTTTCATTGAGTTCTACTTTCCTCCCACTAACCACTGCATTTAGGAATTCCTTTTCGAGGAAAACCGCATGTAGAGCAACAAATATTTTGTTCTCTTGTGGGTTGTAGAAGTAATATCTTTTGGTTTCCCTAGGATAACCTACAAATAGGTATTTATCTGATTTGGGTTCTAGTTTGGTACTATCCAAATGTTTAACGTATGCCCAGCGTCCCCAAATCTTCAGGAATGAGAAACCCGATTTCTTTCCTGTCCATATTTCATATGAAGTCTGTTGAACAGACTTTGACGGAACCTTATTCAAAATAAGTATTGCACTGTTCAATGCGTATCCCCAGAAGGAAATTGGTAGCTCAGTTCGACTCATCATAGACCTTACCATGTCCAACAAAGTTTGGTTTCTCCGTTCGGACACACCGTTTAATTGAGGTGTTCCGGGAGGAGTCCTTTGTGAAAGAATGCCATACTTTTTCAAGTAATCGAGAAAATCATTGCTTAAGTATTCTCCACCACGGTCCGACCGTAATGTTTTAATACTTTTACCAGTCTGTTTTTCTACTTCATGTCGAATCTCTTTGAATTTCTCAAAGGTTTCCGACTTGTGTCTCATAAGATACACATAACCATAACGCGATGCATCATTTTAAAGGTTGCAAAGTATTCATATCCACCTCTAGCCTGGCTAGACATGGGCTCATATACGTCACTATGAACAAGGGCTAACAGTTCGGTGGCATGTGCACCTTTACCGCTAAAAGGCGTTTTAGGCATTTTGCCTAATAAACAAGATTCCCAGACGTCATATGAATTTGGATCAAATCCGTCCAAGTACCCACTCTTCGAAAGTATGGATATACGAGTCTTGTTTATGTATCCCAGACGACAATGCCACATATAAGTTTCATATTTGTTACTTAATTTAAGACTTTTGTTTTTCATGTTATATGTTTGAGATTGATTTATATTCAAAATATAAAGACCATTATTTACATCAGCAGTGCATATCTCAATATCATTTTTATAAACAAAACACCCGGTTTTCCGGAATACAAAAGTATACCCACATTAGGCTAAACATGATACATATATAATATTTCTAGTCAAACTAGGTACATAATAAACGTCTGATAAATTAAGTACATGCCCAGAGGGCAGTTCCAAAATATAGGTCCCAACAGCCAAAACTGCGACTCTAGTCCCATTTCCAACTCGGAGGTCAATCTCTCTTGAAGCTAGTCTCCTGTTAATCTGCAGATCCTGCACATCAGTACATATATGAGTACCACAACCAGAATCAAAAATCCAATTTTAAAAACTAGAAATAGACATGTTTATTTCTATAACAAACATACCTGAAGCTGGTGTCTTGCCCACTTTCACTTCCTTCATGTGCGCCTTGTACTCACGACAGTCATGCTTCCAGTGACCCCGTTTGCCACACTGTAGGCAGACATCTTGGGATTTGTCTCTTGCCTTCCCAGAAAACTTTGATGATTTGGTCTTGCCTCTTCTCTTCTTCTTCTTCTTCTTCACACCTCTAGAAGCCTTCGGCCAAGCCTTGGCAATCTGAGATGTCGAAGCGAAGTGCGCCTCGCGCTTCTTGCCCTTCAAAAACTCTTTTTCTGCTTCTTTAAGCATTGCCATCAACTCTCCAAGAGTATTTTCTTGGTTCATCATATTGTAGTTCATGATGAACCCGCTCCAGCTGTCAGGAAGAGACTGTAAGATCAAATCTATAGAAGTCTCAGCCTCGAAGACTATGCCTAGCTGTCCCATCTGTTCGATGTCAACAATCATCTGTGATACATTATGCTCAACAGATGTACCCTCTGACATGCGAGAGCGAAAGAGCTTCTTCTGCAATTCATACCTCCGCGATCTAAGGTTAGATCGGTGAAGGTCCCTCAATTTCAAAATCATTTCATAAAGATCCAATCTCTTGTTTTGACGATGAAATTGTGGGATCATTGCGGCAAGCATGACAGATTCAGCAGTTGAGTTGTCATCAATATGAGTCTTCCAAAGCTCAAGCTCAAGCAGCTGCTCATTTCCGGGCTTAGGCCCTAGAGGTCTCTCTATCGTATAGAGCAATCTCTCGGCCCCCATGACAATCCTGAGGTTCATAAAGGACAATCCTGAGGTTCATCCCAGTTAGGAAAGTTTGCACCATTAAAGGAATTTTTCCCCCATGATAATGTCTCTAACGTTGATCTTTCTGGCCATCTTAATTACAATAGTCTAACTATTCAATTAACGATTTTGGGTACAGTCCAACTGTTAAAAGAAAATAATAAAATATTAGTCCAACTAATAAATACATAAAACAACAAAAATAATTTTAAAGAGTGTATTCGGAAAGTATTAAACGAAATTACAAATTCAATACTGGCCTCTCACTATTTTTCGGCGAGCCTTTAACCCTCTGTTGAGTACTCGGGAAACCTAGTTTTCCTAGTGGGCTAGGATCCCGTTAAATAACAAACAACTTTGACTTTGGCCAACAAGCTGTATGATATTTAAATAGGTAGATCTCTAAGATCAATTGGATCTCATCCAATTCCTATATCTGGTAGGTGAACCTCCAAGTCCGAAATATATATAATATATATGTCAATATATCCAATATATTTCCTAACATTTTTCCTCTGAATCAACTAAGCCTTGGCTTTGGCTCAACAAGCTTAATGATTCTAGTTAAGCGGGACCAATTGACAGTGGGAAAGCTTCGTAATCCACGTCGATGAATAAGAAGTGACCTTGACTTTGGCCAACAAGTCACAACTACCTAAGACATGCGATATGTAACAAAGCCTTCATGGTTCAAAAACATTCGCGATGGACATTGATCTTGACTTTGGCCAACAAACCAATGCCAATCTTGGATCTTGTGAGAGAACCACTCAATGGAAGGAAATCGCTTAATATATGTGGGAGGGTTTTTCGTGTAAATTGGCAACAAATTTATTATTTTTGATTAGGTCTCATCATACACCCATAAGCATGCATTCTAAAAGCATAATAAGACGTGATTTAAATAATAATGATATGCGGATGGATATTCAAAAATTGTTCCTAGAACAAATCACTCAATTTCCTCTCCCCGGCTAACACTATTCTAACTTCTACCTAATTACATAATACAGTAAAGAAACCTCATTTACATTGAGGGGAATTGGTGAGAAAAGAAGTACAAAGAGTCAAGATATATAAGGCTGGAGACGCAGGTCCAATTTAATAAATTCTAAATTTATTACAACAATTTCGAAAATTGCCCTCACCCATCTAATATCCATCTAATATACATTATTCATACAATACATCCATGTATTCATACAAAGCATGTTATTCAATCAATCTAATCCAATTAATTAATCTTTGAATTAATGATCATCCAATGTTCAAACAACGATTTGATTTGCGCGAGTCCAACTCGTTTAAGAATAAGTACTCAAAGTGCGTATTCTTGAATTATATTGAACTACAATTTTAAATCCAATTTAATTTGTATTCAATACAAATTCTAATTTAATTTCAAATTAAATAATTACACTTATATTTGTGCCTTTTAGACTTAGATTCTAAATCCAATCTAAATGGGTCTCAAAGACCCAATTAACATCCAATGTCGTTTTAATTAAGTCCAATGGGCTTTTAATTAATTCTTAAGGCATGGACTTTGGCAACCAAAGCCCAATAAGGAATCACCATTTGCCATAAAATTAATTTTGGCCCATTAGACCCAATTAAATAGTTAAAGGCCCAATTATTCTATTTGGACTTTATGGAATGGTTTTAGGCCCAATTTGGATCCAATCTAATTGTCCTAAACCAACTTGGCCCAACTAAGCCCATTAAGCCCAAATACAATAATTTTAGCCCAATTCCAAATTGAAGACTAATTTATTTAATTACAATATTCCAAATATCACAATTTTTAATTAAAGTGTATTAGCCATAATTAATTAGTTAAATTAATATTTCCAAAACACCAATTTACCTAATTAATCATGCTTTAACATATTCAATTCATGTCCAACACAATTGAAGCAAAATCAACCTCATTACATGCTTCTCATCTCACGGTAATCAAGCATAATATTAACCAAATTTGATTTCAATCCAATTAAATCACAAATCAATATATCTCATGCATTTAAACACATCCAATGGTCCAAAAAATCAAAAATCACCATGAGATCCTAATGTCCATACATTCGGCCATGACTAACAAATTGGGGAAAATTAATCTAATCAATTTTTCTCAAAATTAATCATGCATAACTCTAAGTTATCATAATCTAAGCATAACCAAATAATCAATTTGGACAAAACAAGCTCCAAGCAAAAATACCCAAATTAAAGTATATAAACCCTAAAATATTTCATGCTTAAAATTGGCTCATGATACTATTGTTAGATTCCTAGAACATGCCAAGGATCTAATAAGACATGAAGTTGTGTGAATAATCAAAGTAAATTTGTGGAAAAATACTTACAATGATCGGAAAATAAGATGTATGTATTTCAAAAAATTTTCCTTTGAGAAGTGCTCCAAGCCTTCATTTGAATTCCAAACTCAATAGATAAGTTTCCCTAACACCTTTGTTGACTCCTTTGTTGTGCTAGCAATCAAGATTTTTTTGAAGCAAAAACATGAACTATGAACCCTAGGTTCACGCCAATGGAGAGTGAGAGAGGGATAATGCAATCGACAATTGTGAGAGGGATAGAATGTGCAACTTGTTTTTTTTTTTGTTTTGATTTTCCAAAATCAAAAATATCAAATACCAAATATCCAAAGTTGGTTAATGTCTTACACAAATCAAATAAAATAAAGATTGTGTAATTTACAAGCTAACACCAACTACCAACTTCTATCAACCAAAAGCTAAATAAAGTTCACTAGTGATGTGACTAGGTGGGCCCCACTTTAAATTCAAAATTCGAGTGGGCCTGCAAAATACATTTCGGTCTCGGGTTCGTTAATTACGAATTAACAAATTTTTCATCGCGAAGTAATTAAATCAAATTTAATTAAATAATTATGCTTAGGAAAGTTACTATTAAAGTCGTTTATGAATTAATTCTAAATTAATTCATTCGCCCGAATTAAAATCTAATATTAATTCCGCTATGAAATCTAATTTCAAATAATATATCGAATATATTATTTAATCGATTAATTCCAAATTAATCGTTCTCTCTCTACTAATCGAATTATATCCCAGATAAATTCTTGCTGTAATTAATCCTAGATTAATTTTCTCTCTCTCATAATTAATCTCAGATTAATTCTGCTCGAGTCAAATGTCATCGGTGAATCTTCAGGAATTGACCAATGAGATCATGGATATGTTGGTAGTAAATCCGGTCGTTGGACTATCCGAACACGTGCGTACCTCCTACCACGTTCTTACCGATTTACAAGAAATGGTTGGCTTCTAGCAAAGCACCGTGCCTACCCAATTCCCTAGAAATATTATTTTAAGGAATACATAATCTATATCAGGAGTAGTATACTAAGTATTGCGTATAACGATCCAGTATCGGATGTCACATGCTAGGCCTGGGGCTGGAGTTGTGTCTGCCCCGTACGAAGCATATATCGGATCACTAGCAACTAGTCTCTTTAATCAGATAATCATAACCTTGTCATATTATCCCGATAGTTGAAACATAATAGAGTACCAGTTCTGTATCCCTGCGTGATCATCATCTCCATACGACTGAAGTGATACTTCCATCTTGACATCACACCCAATACACTACGATTCTCAATAAACCCAGAAGAGGCATACACAGAACCTGCTAAATCCCCGGACGACCAAAACTAAAGCGTATTGATTGTCGCAAGTATTAGCGATGCAAGTCTCAAGTTAAGACCAAATACACTTACCCTGATTCGGACTCCTATAGACACATAGTCATACTACCAATGAGATTCCGATGGGTCTATCCAGAGCAAAGTTGTTTCCGTACCATCGACAAACACAACCTGCTATCACACTTGCATAAGTATCCAATACTTAAATATATGAGAACTATGCCGTTAAGCTTCCATAATGCGCACAAGTGCAATACTAGTCTATTTCGCATTATCGATGTCCATTCTCGATAATACTACGAATATAGATATTTAATGATTAAACTTTCGTGGATTGATATTGTCTCACATCTTATTAATCCGAAACTAATCATAAGGACTTTTATCATTTGTATATTCAAGTAATCTAATTATAAAATGATAAAATAGCAATTTCCTTTGTCACATAGTTAATTTGTACAAAAACCACAATGTCTTTTACAAATAGTGATGCTATGGGTCACAATTGTCCAACATAAACAATATTCAAACTTTCACGAATAAATAAATATATTGTAGGATAATAAACTCCGGTAAAAATATTTGTAGCATCATTAAAAACTTTTAAAATATCTAAAATTTTATCACAAATTTCCCATTGACTAGGAAAAAGTGTGATATGTTGAGAAAAAATCCTAGATTAATTTTCTCTCTCATCTAATTAATCCCAGATTAATTATGTGCGAGTCATACGTCATCGGTGAATCTTCGGGAAGGGACCCATGAGATCCCCAGATATGTTGGCAGTAAATCCGGTCGTCGGACTATACGAACACGTACGTACCTAGTACTACATTTTTACCGATTTACAAGACATGGTTGGCTTCTAGCAAAGCACCGTGCCTACCCAATTCTCTAGAAATATTCTTAAAGGAATATGTAATCTTTATCAGGCGTAGTATACATAGTATTGCGTATTACGATCCAGCATCGGATGTCACGTGCAAGGCCTAAGGCTGGAATTTTGTATGCCCCGTACGAAGCACATATTGGATCTCTGGTAACTAGTCTCTATAATCGGATAAACATGACCTAGTCATAATATCCCGATAGCTGCAACATAAAAGAGCATCAGTTTCGTATCCTACGTGATCATCATCTCCAACTATGACTGGAGTGATACTTCCATCTCGACAGCACACCCAATACACTGCGATTCTCAATATACCCAGAAGAGGCGTAAACAGAACCTGTTAAAGCCCTGGACGACCAAAACCAAAGTATATTGATTATCGCAAGTATTAGCGGTGCAAGTCTCAGGATAAGACCAAATACACCTACCCTGATTCGGACTGCCATAGACACATAGTCATACTACCAATGGAATTCCGAGGGGTCTATCCAGAGTGAAGCTGTTTCCGTACCATCGGTAAACACAACCTCCTATTACACTTGCATAAGTATCCTATACCCAAATATATGAGAACTATGCCGTTATGCTCCCACAACGCGCACAAGTGTAATACTAGTCTATTCCTCATTATCGATGTCCAATCTCGATAATACTACGACTAGGGATATTTAATGATTAAAGTGGATTGATAATGTCTCATATAATCTCAATCTGCAACTAATCATAAGGACCTTTCATCATTTATACATCTTGGTAATCTAATTACAAATGATAAAAAAGTAATTTCCTTTGTCACATAGTTAATTTGTACAACAACACCATGATCTGTACAAATAGTGATGCTATAGGTCATAATTGTCCAACAATCTCCCACTTGGCCTATAGCCAATCACTCAAGTGTCCTACACCCGAATTATGTACGGTTCGCTCAAACTTCTGCTGAGAAAAAGCTTTCGTCAGTGGATTTGCAGTGTTATCATCTGATGCGATTTATTCGATCATCACATCGCCAAGATGTATGATCTGAATGAATCAGATGAATATTAAAGTATATTTCTGGATCGTTGATGAGACCATTAATTCTTTAGCCTGTGCTGTAGCCTAGCTCAGCTGCTAACAGAATTACTCCTAATCTAATTAGGATTATTATCGATCCAAAAGGCTTCTATTGTTGCCTCAGCTGCAGCAATAATCCACTTTTGTTGTTTATTCGGTAACAGTATCTTGCTTGGAAGATTTCCAGCTCACTGTTCCGTTATTCAAACTATATAGTACCTTTGTTACGACTTATAGTCCTCTTTATCGGTTAGGAAACTTGCAACATTGAACCCAGTCACTTCAAGTTCTCCTTATCCATAGTATAAGAAAGCATCCTTAGTTCATCTAATATACTTAAGGATGTTCTTAACATCAATCCAGTGACTATCACTTGGATTGGCCCGATTGTGACTCCATATGCTCAAAGCATATGAGACACCAGGTCGCGTACATTTTGCAATGTACGAGTTCTTGGAGAGTGCTAATAACTTTTAGATCTATCCCAGTATATCCTTATTCCTATAATAAAGGTTGTCTCTCCAAAGAATTCTACGGAGAATTTTTCATGGAAGCCAAGCTTTCACCGATTGTATTATGGGAATATCATTTCCAAGAAATGACATATGTCATCATTACTTAAGACATTCATTGTCAGTGCTCTCCCACTGACCTCCTTATATATACAAGAATCATTTTCGTTTTGAATTAAATCATATACCATTATGATTAAATCAAAACGATAATTCCAAGAACGCAATGCTTGCTTCAATCCATAAATGGATTGAATTAACTTGCAATCCTTGTTTGCTCGTTTTGGTACGACAAAACCGTCAGGATGTTGTAAACATCCTCCAAAAGGTTTCCATTTAAGGAAAGCGGTTTTGACATTCAGCTGCCATATTTCATGAATGAAACATTCAGCCTTAGCAAGCATTATCCAAATGGATTTAACCATGGCAACAGGTAAAAGGTTTCGTCGTAATCGACAGAATATTGATAACGATATCTTTCCGCTACAAGCCTAGCTTAGTACGTTGGTATGTTGCAATCCATGTATGTCTTCCTGGAAGACTTATATTGTACCAATAGGCACAATGCCTTCCGGTACAACAACCAGTGTCTAAACTTGGTTGGTATACATGGAATCCATTTCGGACTTCATGGAACTTTGCCATAATAAGGAGTCGATACCGTGTATCACTTCCTCATACGTAGTCAGTTTGTATTCCTCAATAAGTTTGACATCTTTCTGAGGTGAGATCAGAAACCCATACCTCTCAGGTTGTTTTCCGACTCTCTCCGACTTGTGCGGTTCTTGTGTATTCGAAGATTATTGGTATAGTTTCATCCTTGATGAACTATTTGTGTTCCATTAAGGAATCGGTGCCTGGAATAGTATTACTTCGATTTTCATCGAGTTTTACTTTCCTCCCACTTACCACTGCATATCGGTATTCCTCTTAGGAAAACCGCATGGCGAGCAACAATTACATTGTTCTCTTGTGAGTTGTATAAGTACTATACTTTGGTTTCCCTAGGATAACCCACAACTTAGGCACTTATCCGATTTGGGTTTTATTTTGGTATCATCCAAACATATGCCCAGCATTCCCAAATCTACAGGAATGAGAAAACCTTGTTTCTTTCCTGTTGATATCTAATATGAAGTCTGTCTAACAGATTTTTATGGAACCTTATTCAAAATAAGTTTTGCACTGATTAATACGTATTCTTTGAAGGAAATGGTAGCTCAGAGCGACTCATGATTAACCTTGTCATGTCCAATAAAATTTGGTTTCTCTGTTCGGACACACCGTCAAATTGACGTGTTCCGGGAGGAGTCCTCATTGAAAGAATACTATCCTCTTTCAAGTATTTGAGAAACTTATTGCTTAAGTATTTTCCATCATGGTCTAATCGTGAAGGTTTTAATACTTTAGTCGGTCTGTTTGTCTACTTCATGTAGAAACTCTTTGAATTAATCAAAAGTTTCCGATTTGTGTTTCAAAAGAAAAACATAACCATAACGGGATGCCACATCCGTAAAGGTTACAAAGTATTCATATCCACCTCTAGCCTAGCTAGATATGGGCACACTTACTGTTGGACAGTTATGACCCATAGCGTCACTATTTGTACAGATCATGGAGTTGTTGTACAAATTAACTATGTGACAAAGGAAATTGCTCTTTTATCATTTGTGATTAGATCACCAAGATGTATAAATGATAGAAGGTCCTTATGATTAGTTCCTGGATTGAGATGATATGAGACAGTATCAATCCACGAAGGTTTAATCATTAAATATCCCTAGTCAGAGTATTATTGAGATTGGACATCGATAATGCGGAAAACACTAGTATTACACTTGTGCGCATTGTGAGGGCATAATGGCATAGTTCTCATATATTTGGGTATAGGATACTCATGCAAGTGTAGTAGGAGGTTGTGTTTTACCGATGGTACGGAAAACAGCTTCGCTCTGGATAGACCCCTCGGAATTCCATTGGTAGTAAGACTATGTGTCTATGGAAGTCCGAAATTAGGGTAGGTGTATTTGGTCTTAACCTGAGACTTGCCCCGCTAATACTTGCGACAATCAATGTACTTTGGTTTAGGTCGTCCAGGGCTTTAACAGGTTCTATGTACGCCTCTGCTGGGTATATTAAGAATCGTAGTATGTTGGGTGTGATGTCGAGATGGAAGTATCACTCCAGTCATAGTGGAGATGATGATCACGCAGGATACGGAACTGGTTCTCTTATGTACTGCAGTCATCGGGATAATATGACTAGGTCATGATTATCCGATTATAGAGACTAGTTGCCAGAGATCTGATATGTGCTTCGTACGGCGCAGACACAATTCCAGCCCTAGACTTTGCACGTGACATCTGATGTTGGATCGAAATACGCAATACTACGTATACTACAACTGCTATAGATCACATATTCCTGTAAGGATATTTCTGGAGAATTGGGTAAAAACGTAAATCGGTAAATCGGTAAAAACGTAGTACTAGGTACTTACGTGTTCGGATAGTCCGACAACCGGATTTACTGCCAACATATCCGGGGATCTCATGGGTCGCTTCCCGAAGATTCACCGATGACGTATGACTCACACTTGATTAATCTGGGATTAATTAATTATGAGAGAGAAAATTAATCTGGGATTAATTACAGAGATATTTTGTCTGGGACATAATTAAACAAGACTCGTATATCCACACTTTTAAAGAGTGGGTACTAGGACATATTTGATACTATTCAAATAAAGTCTACGAATCTAGTTTATTGGGCAAAGTGCCTAAAACACATTTACTTGGTAAAAGTGTAAGTGCCACCGATCTGTTAGCCCTAGTTCATAGTGAAGCAAGTGGGCCCATGTCTAGCTAGGCTAGAAGTGGATATGAATATTTCGTGACTTTTACGGATGTGGCATCGCGTTATGTTATGTGTTTCTTTTGAAACACAAATCGGAAAATTTTAAAGTTTCGACACGAAGTAAACAAACAGATCGGCTAAAGTATTAAATCATCACGGTAAGACCATGATGAAAATACTTATGCAATAAGTTTCTTATATACTTGAAAGACTATAGTATTCTTTCAATGAGGACTCATCTCGGAACACGTCAGTTTGACGTTGTGTCCGAACAGAGTAACCGAATTTGGTTAGACATGATAAGGTTAATCATGAGTCGCTCTGAGCTACCATTTCCTTCAACGGATAAACATAAATAGTGCAGAACTTATTTTGAATAAGGTTCCATAAAAATCTGTTTGACAGACTTCATATTAGATATGAACAGGAAAGAAACTAGGTTTTCTCATTCCTGAATATTTGGGATGCTAGGCATATGTTTGGATGATACCAAACTAAAACCCAAATCGGATAAGTGCCTAATTTGTAGGTTATCCTAGGGAAACCAAAGTATAGTACTTATACAACTCACAAGAGAACAATGTAATTATTGCTCACCATGCGTTTTTCCTAAGAGGAATACCGATATGCAGTGGTAAGTGGGAGGATGGTAAAACTCGATGAAAATCGGAGTAATACTATTCCAGGCACTGATTCCTTAATGGAACATAAATAGTTCATCAAGGATGAAACTATACCAGTAATCTTCGAATACACAAGAACTGCGTAAGTCGGAGAGAGTCAGAAAACAACCTGGGGTATAGGTTTCTGATCTCACCTTATAAAGATGTCAATCTTATTGAGGAATTCGAACTGACTACGTATGAGGAAGTGATACAAGGTATCGACTCCCTTTCATGGAAAAGTGCCATGATATCCAAAATGGATTCCATGTATATCAACTAAGTTTGGATACTAGTTGATGTACCGTAAGGCATTGTGCCTATTGGTACTATATAAGTCTTCAAGGAAGACATACAAGGAAAGCAACATACCAACGTACTAAGCTAGGCTTGTAGCGAAAAGGTATCATTATCAACATTGTGTCGATTACGATGAAACCTTTTACATGTTGCCATGGTAAAACCATTTGGATAATGCTTGCTAATGCTGCATGTTTCATTTATGAAATATGTCAGCTGAACGTCAAAATCATTTTCCTTAAACGAAAACCTTTTGGAGGATGTTTATAACATCCTGACGATTTTGTCGTACCAAAACTAGCAAACAATGTTTGCGGGTTATTCGATCCATGGATGGATTGAAGCAAGCATTAGATTCTTGGAATTATCGTTTTGATGTAATCATAATGATTTATGATTTAATTCAAAACGAAAATGATTCTTGTGTATATAAGGAGGTTAGTGGGAGCGCACTGACAATAAATGTCCTATTAATAATGATAACATATCATTTATTGGAAATGATATTCCCATAAAATACAAACAGTGAAAGCTTGGCTTTCAAAAAAAATTCTCCGTAGAATTTTTGGGAAAAACAACCTTTATTCGAGGAATAAAGATATACTGGCATAGATTTAAAGTTGTTGATACTCTCCGAGAACTCGTACATTGAAAAATGTATGTGACCTGGTGTCTCATACGCTTTGAGCACATGAAGTCAGTACCATGACAATCCAAGTGATAGTCATTGGATTGAAGTTAAGAACATCCTTGAGTATCTTAGAGGAACTAAGGATGCTGTCTTATACTATGGAGAATGAGAACTTGAAGTGACTGGGTTCACTGATGCAAGTTTCCTAACCGACAATAGCGACTATTAGTCGTAACAATGGTACTACAAAGTTTGAATAACAGAACAGTGAGCTGGAAATCTTCCAAGCAAGATACTGTTACCGAATAGACAACAAAAGTGGATTATTTGGGTCGATAACAAATCTAATTAGATTATATATAGTTCTGTTAGCAGCTGAGCTAGGCTACAGCGCAGGCTAAAGAATTAATGGTCTCATCAATGATCCAGATATATACTTCGATATTCATCTGATTCGTTCGGATCATACATCATGGCGATGTGATGATCGTATAAATCGCATCAGATGATAATCATGCAAATCCGCTGACGAAAGTCTTTTCTCAGTAATTTGAGCGAACCGTACATAGTTCAGGTGTGGGACACTCGAGTGACTGGCTATAGGCCAAGTGGGAGATTGTTGGACAGTTATGACCCATAGCGTCACTATTTGTACAGATCATAGTTGCCAGAGATCCGATATGTGCTTCGTACGAGGCAAACACAATTCCAGCCCCAGGCCTTGCACGTGACATCTGATGCTGGATCGAAATACGCAATACTACATATACTACGCCTGATATAAACCACATATTCCTGTAAGGATATTTCTGGAGAATTGGGTAGGCATGGCGCTTTGCTAGAAGCCAACCTTGTCTTATAAATCGGTAAAAACGTAGTACTAGATACTTACGTGTTCGGATAGTCCGACGACCGAATTTACTGCCAACATATCCGGGGATCTCATGGGTCGCTTCCCGAAGATTCACCGATGACGTATGACTCGTACTTGATTAATCTGGAATTAATTAATGATGAGAGAGAAAATTAATCTGGGATTAATTACGGAGATATTTTATCTGGGGTAAAATATTAACTCAAAGAGAGATAACGATTAATTTGGAATTAATCGATAAAATTAATATATTCGATATATTAAACGAAATTGGATTTCAACGCGGAATTAAAATTAGATTTTAATTAGGGCGAACGAGTTAATTTAGAATTAATTCGTTAGTGATGTGAATAGTGATTTCGCTAGGCATAATCATTTAATTACGTCGCAACGGAAAATTCATTAATTTGGAATTAGCGAACCCGAGCCCGGGAGTGTTTGCGAGCGCACTAGCATTTCAAATTCAAGTTCGGCCCGCAAGTCACATCAAGTGTCAAATCGCTAGTCGCATCAAGCGTCAAATCATTAGTCACTTTGAGTGATGTGACAACTTGTCACTTGATTGATTGAGTGATGTGAATAGTTGATGTAGTGGTTGTAGGCTTTAATTGGTTTGACTTTTGAAAGCCAAAAATTGTGTATATGATTTTTGGAAAATCAATTACCAAATATACAACACATAACACTCTCTCCTCTCTTTCTTCTTCCCTCTCTCTCTCCCAAAAGGGCTGGTTTTTCTTCTGGTTTTTGGCTCACTGCCGAGAGCAAAGAGAAGCAAAACCTAGTGATTTTTGTGGCAAAAATCAAGAGTGCTAGCACACAATGGAGACATACAAAGGTGATAGGGAACCGCACATGTGAGCATGGAATTTCCACACAAAGCTTGGAGCTTGGAGGAATCACCATTGCAGAAAATTTGAAGTCCAAAATCAGTGCACTGCCGAGACCAACAAGTAAGCAGAAAAGATTTTTGTTCTTCACCGCATCGCCTTAACCGATGTTATACATTTGAGATTTATTTAAATTCAAAATATAAATACTGTTATTCACATCTAATGTGTCTATTTCAATATCATCTTTATAAAATAAAACACTTTAGTATTCTAGAATATAAAGGTATACCCGCAACGGGTTAAACCCTGATATAGAGATAATGTTTCTAGTCAAACTAGTTATATTGTAACAGTTTCCTAATTTAAGTACACACCCGAAGAGTAGTTCCTTAAATTAGGTATTTACGGTTAAAACATCGATTCTCGTCTCGTTTTCAATTCTTAGGTAAATCTCAACTGAAGTCTGTATCCTGCTAATGAGCAGATTCTGCACACTAGTACATATATTTATGTACCACATCCAGTATCTAAAATCCAATTTTAATACTAGTAGTGAACATGTTTATAATAAACATATTTGAAGTTGGAGCCTTGCCCCTCTTCAGTTCCTTCATGTCTGCCTTGTCCATACGGCAGTCACGCTTCAGTGACCCCGTTTGCCATAGTTTAGGCAGACATTTTGGGATATGTCATTTGTCTTCCTAGAAGATTATAATGATTTTACCTTTGCCCTTTTTCCACACCCCAGAAGCCTTTGGCCAAGCCTTGGCCTTCTGGGATGTAAAAGTAAGATGCGCCTTGCGCTTCTTGCCCCATTGCAAACTCTGGCGTTGTCTCCTTGAGTATAGCCATTAACTCTCCAAGAGTTTTCTATTGCAATTTGTACTTCTAAGATCTAAGGATAGATCTATGAAGATCCTTCAATTTTAATATCATACTATAAGGATCTAATCCTTAGTTCTGACTAAGAAATTAAGGAGTCTTTGCGGCAAGCATAACGGATTAAGCATTAAAGTTATCATCACATGAATATTCCAAATATCATGTTCTACTATTTGCTCAACTCCAGGCTTAGGCTCGAGACGTCACTCTTGTTGGGTTTCTAGGTTTAGTCCCAAGATCAAAATAAGCATAAAATGTGAATGAATAATCAACGAAGAGTGGCGGAAACACACTTACATTGAGCGGCTATAGAATGCGTCAAACAACAAAAATTTTCCTCCAAGAAGCTTTGTTGAATTCGACCAAGGGATCCTCCAAGCTCCAAGCTATGTCTTGTGATTCCAAGCTCTTGAATTAGTTTCCTAACACCTTGTATGATTCCTTTGATGAGTGCTCGCTCTATGAATTTTTTGCAACCAAAATTTCACACTTCCTTCCTTGTATTTTCGGTGAAGAAGAAAGAAAATGGGGAGAGTATTTCTTACTTCTAGTTTCGGTAATGAGTGAGTAAGATTAGGCTTACATTTTGATTTTCAAAAATCAATTTATATCTAATACCAAATGTTTGGTATAAGGTCACTCAAGCCATCACTTTGGAGTGTATAATAAGTCACCACCAACTTCACCAAAACACATCACAATAAAGCTACTTTAAAGAGACAAGTGAAGTGACATTTGATGTGACATGTGGGCCCCACTCGATTCCAAATGCGAGTGGGCCCGTAAATAAAACTCCTGGGCTCGGGTTCGCTAATTCCGAATTAACGAACTTCCGTCGCGACGTAATTAAATCGAATTTAATTAAATAATTATGGCTAGCAAAATTACTATTCACATCGCTAAAAAATTAATTATAAATTAACTCGTTTTTCCGAATTAAAATCTAATTTTAATTCCGCGTCGAAATCTAATTTCGTTTAATATATCAAATATATTATTTTATCGATTAATTCTAAATTAATCTTTCTCTCTCTTCAAATAGTATTTTATCCCAGATAAAATCTCTCCGCAATTAATCCCAGATTAATTATGCTCGAATCATACGTAATCGGTGAATCTTCGGGAAGCGACCCAAGAGATCCCTGGATATGTTGGCAGTAAATCTGGTCGTCAGACTATCCGAACACGTCCGTACCAAGTACTACGTTTTTACCGATTTACGAGACAAGGTTGGCTTCTAGCAAAGCGCCATGCCTACCCGATTCTCCAGAAATATTCTTAATAGAATATACGATCTACATCAGGCGTAATATACATAGTATTGCATATTGCGATCCAGTATCAGATGTCACATGCAAGGCCTGGGGCTGGAATAGTGTCTGCCCCGTACGAAGCATATATCGGATCACCAGCAACTAGTCTCATTATAATCGGATAATCATGAACTAGTCATATTATCCCGATGGTTGCAACCCTTAGAGAACGAGTTATGTATCCCTGCGTGATCATCATCTCCATATGATTGAAGTGATACTTCCATCTTGACATCACATCCAATACACTACGATTCTCAATAAACCCAGAAGAGGCGTACACAGAACCTGTTAAAGTCCTGGACGACCAAAACCAAAGCGTATTGATTGTCGTAAGTACTAGCGATGCAAGTCTCAGGTTAAGACCAAATACACCTACCCTGATGCGGATTCCCATAGACACATAGTCATACTACCAATGGGATTCCATGGGGTCTATCCAGAGCGAAGCTGTTTTCCGTACCATCGGTAAAACACAACCTCCTATCACACTTGAATAAGTATCCAATACTTAAATACATGAGAATTATGCTGTTACGCTTCCATAACACGCACAAGTGCAATACTAGTCTATTCCGCATATCGATGTCCAGTCTCGATAATACTATGACTAGGGATATTTAATGATTAAACCTTTATGGATTGATACTGTCTCATACCTTTATGGATTGATATTGCTACATAATTAATTTGTACAAAAATACAATGTCTTTTACAAATAGTGACGCTATGGGTCATAATTGTCCAACAATCTCCCACTTGGCCTATAGCCAGTCACTCAAGCATCTAATACCTAAACTATGTACATGTCGCCCAAACTTCTGCTGAGGAATTGCTTTCGTCAGCGGATCTGCAATGTTGTCCTCTGATGCGACCTTCTCGATCTTCACATCACCACGATGTATGATCTCACGAATCAGATGGAAACATCGAAGAACATGCTTGGATCGTTGATGAGACCGCAGTTCCTTAGCCTGCGCTATAGCCCCGTTATTGTCACAATTCAATGGAACGGGCTCAGCTGCTAACGGAACTACTCCTAAATCAATTAAGAATTTTTGGATCCAAACTGCCTCCTTTGCTGCTTCAGCTGTAGCGATATACTCCGCTTCTGTTGTTGAATCTGCAACAGTCTCTTGCTTGGAAGATTTCCAGCTTACTGCTCCGTTATTCAAACATAATATGTCCCAGATTGCGACTTACAGTCGTCTTTTTCGGTTTGGAAACTTGCATCGGTATACCCAGTTACCTCAAGTTCTCCATCTCCATAGATTAAGAAAGCATCCTTAGTTCGTCTAAGATACTTAAGGATATTCTTAATCGCCATCCAGTGACCTTCACCTGGATCGGCCTGATAGCGACTACACATGCTCAAAGCATGGGAGACATCAGGTCGCGTACATATCATGGCATACATGATCGATCCGACTGCTGAGGCGAATGGTATCTAACTCATGCTGTCTCTCTCATATTGAGTTTTAGGACACATGTCCTTAGATAGAGTGACGCCATGTGACACTGGCAACAGTCCCATCTTGGACTGATCCATGTTGAATCTCTTCAACACTTTGTCAATGTACGTACTCTGGGAGAGTCCAAACAGCTTTCTAGATCTATCCCGATAGATCTTTATTCCTAGAATAAAGGCTACTTCTCCCAGATCTTTCAAGGAGAATTTCAATGAAAGCCGTGCTTTCACCGACGTTAACATGGGAATGTCATTGCCAATAAGTAATACATCATCAACGTAAAGGACAATGAATGCCAGTGCTCTCCCACTTACCTTCTTATATACACAAGGATCATCTTTGCTTTGAACGAAATCATATTCTTTTATGATCTCAAACGTTGGTTCCAATAACGCGATGCTTGCTTCAATCCATAAATGGATCGATTTAACTTACAAACCTTGTTTGCAAGTCGCGGCACGATAAAACCGTAAGGTTGTTGCATATAAACATCCTCCAAAAGGTTTAAGTTAAGGAAAGCGGGTTTGACGTCCATCTGCCATATCTCGTAATTGAAATATGCAGCTATAGCAAACATTATCCGAATGGATTTAATCATGGAAACGGGTGAAAAAGTTTCATCGTAATCGACACCATGTCGTTGACGATACCCCTTCGCTACAAGCCTAGCTTTGTACGTTTGTACATTGCCATCCATGTCGGTCTTCTTCTTGAAGACCCATTTGCATCCAATAGGCTTTACGCCTTCTGGTGCATCAACCAGTGTCCAAACTTGGTTGGTGTACATGGAATCCATTTCGGACTTCATGGCATCTTGCCATAAACCGGAGTCGATATCTTGTATCGCTTCCTCATACGTAGCCGGTTCGTTATCCTCTATGAGATTGATATCTACATGAGGTGAGATCAGAAACCCATACCTCTCAGGTTGTTTTCTGACTCTCTCTGACCTACGTGGTCCTTGTGTATTCGAAGATTGTGGTACAGCTTCATCCTTGATGAACTGTTCATGTTCCATTGAGGATTCTATGCCAGGAACAGTATCACTCCGATTTTCATCGAGTTCTACTTTCCTCCCACTAACCACTGCATTTAGGAATTCCTTCTCAAGGAAAACCGCATGTAGTGCAACAAATACTTTTTTCTCTTGTGGGTGATAGAAGTAATATCCTTTGGTTTCCCTAGGATATCCTACGAATAGGCATTTATCCGATTTGGGTTCAAGTTTGGTACCTTCCAAACGTTTGATGTATGGCTAGCATCCCCAAATCTTCAGGAATGAGAAACCCGGTTTCTTTCCTGTCCATATCTCATACGGAGTCTGTTGAACAGACTTTGATGGAACCTTATTCAAAATAAGTATTGCACTGTTTAATGCATATCCCAGAAGGAAATAGGTAGCTCAGTGCGACTCATCATAAACCTTACCATGTCTAACAAAGTTCGGTTTCTCCGTTCGGACACACCGTTTAATTGCGGTGTTCTGGGAGGAGTCCACTATGAAAGAATACCATATTCTTTCAAGTAGTCAAGAAACTCATTGCTTAAGTATTCGCCACCATGGTCCGACCGTAATGTCTTAATACTTTTACCGGTCTGTTTTTCAACTTCGTGTCGAAACTCTTTGAATTTCTCAAAAGTTTCCGACTTGTGTCTCATAAGATACACATAACCATAACGCGATTCATCATCCGTAAAGGTTACGAAGTATTCATATCCAC
This sequence comes from Zanthoxylum bungeanum, assembly GCA_019454045.1. Lineage (NCBI taxonomy): Eukaryota > Viridiplantae > Streptophyta > Magnoliopsida > Sapindales > Rutaceae > Zanthoxylum > Zanthoxylum bungeanum. Next base: position 32,667 of record SKCR01029322.1, on the reverse strand, counting down.
CTCTAGCCTGGCTAGACATTGGCCCACAAATGTCACTATGAACAAGGGCTACCAGTTCGGTGGCGCGTACATCTTTACCGCTAAAAGGTGATTTAGGCATTTTGCCTAATAAGCAAGATTCGCAGACGTCATATGAATTTGAATCAAATCCGTCCAAGTACCCATTCTTCGAAAGTGTGGATATGCGAGTCTTGTTTATGTGTCCCAGACGACAATGCCACATATAAGTTTCATCTTTATGACTTACTTTAAGCCTTTTGTTTGTTACATTTTGAGATTGATTTATATTCAAAATATAAAGACCATTATTTACAACATCAATGTAAATTTCTATATCATTTTTATACATAAAACACCCACATTGGGTTAACATAGATACAGAAATAATATTCCTAGTCAAACTAGGTACATAATAACAGTCAGTAAGTTCAAGTACATGCCCCGAGGGAAGTTCCAAAAAAAAAAGTGCCAACGGCCAAAACGGCGACAAATGTCCCATTTCCAACACGCAGGTCAATCTCCCCTGACGCCAGTTTCCTACTAATCCGCAGATCATGCACATCAGTACAAATGTGAGTACCACAACCAGAATCAAAAATCCAATTTTTAAAACTAGAAGTAGTCATGTTTATTTCTCTAACAAACATACCTGAGGCCGGTGCCTTGCCCGCCTTTATCTCATTCTGGAGCACCTTGTACTCGTGACAGTCACGCTTCTAGTGACCCCGCTTCCCGCACTGTAGGAAAACATCCTGAGACTTGTTCTTAGGCTTCCCAGAAGCCTTTGACGCTTTACCTTTGCCCTTCTTTTTCTTCTTCTTCTTGATACCTCCAGTCGCCTTGGGCCCAGCCCTCAGAGTCTGAGATGTAGAAGCGAAGTGCGCCTCGCGCTTCTTGCCCTTAAGAAGTTCCTTTTCTGCCTCACGCAGCATGGACATCAGCTCTCCAAGAGTCTGCTCTTGGTTCATCATATTGTAGTTCATGATGAACCCACTCCAAGTGTCGGGGAGAGACTGCAAGATCAAATCTATAGAGGTCTCTATCTCAAAGACAATCCCCATTTGTCTAAGCTACTCAATATCGGCAATCATCTGTGTCACGTGATGTTCAACAGACGTACCCTCCGACATTCGAGCACGGAAGAGCTTCTTCTGTAACTCATATCTTTGCGATCTAAGGTTAGATCGGTGTATATCATTCAACTTCACCAACATTGTATAGGGATCCAATCCCTTGTTTTGTCGATGGAATTGTTGAGTCATAGGAGCAAGCATGATAGATTGAGCAGTTGCGTTGTCATCACTATGTGTCTTCCAAAGATCTAGCTCGAGCAACTGATCAGATCTGGGCTTAGGCCAAAGAGGTCTCTCTATAGTATATAGCAGCCTCTCGGATCCAAGGACTATCCTTAGATTCATGTCCCAATCGGAAAAGTTAGTCCCGTCCCGTTGAAGACATTATCGCCCATGATGATGTCACAGACACTACTCTTTCCAGTCATTTTAATTGCGATAATCTAATTATCCAATTAACAATGTAGGGTACAGTCCAACTGTTACAAGAAAAATAACATTATATTAATCCAACTAATAAAATAATTTTGACGAAATATTTGAAAGCGCATAAAGCTAAGTATTTGAACAAAATTGCAAATTCAATACTAGCCTCCCACTATTTTTTGGCGAGCCTCTAACCCTCTGTCAAGTACTCGGGAAACCTAGTTCCCTAGTGGGCTAGGATCCCGTTAAATAACGCACAACCTTGACTTTGGCCAACAAGCTGTATGATATTTAACTAGGTAGATCTCGAAGATCAATTGGATCTCATCCAATTACTAGATCCGGTAGGTGAATCTCCAAGTCCGAAACATATATACAATATATATACCAATATATCCAATTTATTTTCCTAACCTTTTCCTCTGAATCAACTAAGCCTTGGCTTTGGCACAACAAGCTTAATGATTCCAGTTAAGCGGGACCCATTGATGTTGGAAAGCTTCATAATCAATGTCGATGGACAAGAAGTGATCTTGACTTTGGCCAACAAATCATAACTTGGACAAGACACCGATATGGAACAAAGCTTTCATGATTCAAACACATCCGCGATTGACAAAGGTCTTTACTTTGGCCAACAAACCAGTGCCAGTCTTGGATCTTGAGTAAGAATCACTCAATGAAAGGAAATATCGCTTAATATATTTTGAGGGTTTTTCGCGTAAATTGGCAACTAATTTATTATCTTTCTTAGGTCTCATCATACACCCTTAAGCATGCATTCTAAAAGCATAATAAGGCGCGGAAAGTAAATTAATAACGATATACGGATGGATATTTAACAACTTGTTCCTAGAACAAATCACTCCATTTCCTCTCCCCGGCTAGCACTATTCTACTTCTACCCAATTACATAATACAATAATAGAAACCTCATTACATTGAGGGGAATTAGGTGATAAGAGAATACAAAGAAATAATGAGAGATAAGGCTGGACACGCAGGTCCAATTTATAAATTCCAAATTTACAACAATTTATAAAATTGCCCTTTCCCTTATAATATCCATCCGATATACGCTTTTCATTCAACACATCCATGTATTCATTCATAGCATGCAATTCAATCGATCTAATCCAATTAATTAATCTTTGAATTATGTGATCATCCAATGTTCAAACAATGATTTGATTTTGCGCGAGTCCAACTCGTTTGAGAATAATTACTCAAAGTATGAATTCTTGAATTATATCGAACTACTCGTTAAATCTAATTTAATTCGTATTCAATACTAATTCATTTATTTAATTCCAAATTAAATAACTACACTTTTAATGCGCTTTAACGACTTAGATTCCAAATCTAATCTAATCGGGTCTCAAAGCCCAACTAACATCCAATGTTGTTTAATTAAAGTCCGATGGGCTTTCAATTGATTTCATAAGGCATGGGCTTTGGTCAATATGGGTCAAACCCAATTACCAAGCCCAGTTAAGGAATCACCCTCATTTGCCAAGAAACCAATTTCGGCCCATAAGACCCAATTAAACTTTTAAAGCCCATTTCTTATATTTGGACTTAAAGGAATGATTTAGGCCCGATATGGATCCAATCCAATTGGCCTAAACCAACTTGGCCCAACCAAGTCCATAAGGCCAAAATACAACAATTTCAAGCCCAATTCAAAATCAAGCCCAATTAATCAAATTTTAAAATTCCAAATTTTATAATTCAATTAACTAAAGTGTAATACATCAATTAATTATCTAAATTAATATTTCCAAAATAAAATTTAATTAATTAATTATATATCAATTTGTTCAACTCATGTCCAACATTTTTGAATCAAAAAATCAAGTCATTACATGCTAGATTGGTCACAGCAATGGTGGGTTATTTTGTCCGATTTCGTTTTTCAATCCAATTGAATTTTAAATCAATATTTCCCAATCGTTTCAAGTCATCCAATGATCAACGAAACAAAAAATACCATGACCCTAGGGTAATATAGCATTCGGCCAAGCCTATCAATGGGCAAAAAATTGATCCAATCAACTTTTCATGAAATTGATCATATACAACTTCATAACATCATCATTCAAGCATACTCAATCAATCAATTTTATCAAATCATTCTCAAATTGATTTTACCCAAATTTTACCCTAATTCATTTCATGCTCAAATTGGCTCATAGATACCATTGTTGGGTTTCTAGGTTTAGTCCCAAGATCAAAATAAGCATAAAATATGAATGAATAATCAAGGAAGAGTGGCGGAAACACACTTACATTGAGCGGCTATAGGATGCGTCAAACAACAAAATTTTCCTCCAAGAAGCTTTGTGAATTCGGCCAAGGGATCCTCCAAGCTCCAAGCATTGAGTGTTTTTCAAGCTCTTGAATTAGTTTCCCTAACACCTTGTATGATTCCTTTAATGAGTGCTAGCTCTATGAAATTTTTGCAACAAAAATTTCACACTTCATTCCTAGTATTTTCGGTGAAGAAAAAAGAAAATAGGAGAGCATTTCTTCCTTCTAGTTTCGGTAATGAGTGAGTAAGATTAGGCTTACATTTTGATTTTCAAAAATCAATTTATATCTAATACCAAATGTTTGGTATAAGGTCACTCAAGCCATCACTTTGGAGTGTATAATAAGTCACCACCAACTTCACCAAAACACATCACAATAAAGCTAATTTAAAGTGACAAGTGAAGTGATATTGATGTGACATGTGGGCCCCACTCGATTCCAAATGCGAGTGGGCCCGTAAACACTCCCGGGCTCGGGTTCGCTAATTCTGAATTAATGAACTTCCGTCGCGACGTAATTAAATTGAATTTAATTAAATAATTATGGCTAGCAAAATTACTATTCACATCGCTAACGAATTAATTCTAAATTAACTCGTTTGCCCGAATTAAAATCTAATTTTAATTCCGCGTCGAAATCGAATTTTGTTAATATATCAAATATATATTTATCGATTAATTCCAAATTAATCTTTCTCTCTCTTCAAATAGTATTTTATCCCAGATAAAATCTCTCCGCAATTAATCCCAGATTAATTATGCTCGAATCATACGTCATCGGTGAATCTTCGGGAAGCGACCCAAGAGATCCCTGGATATGTTGGCAGTAAATCCGGTCGTCGGACTACCCGAACACTTACGAACCAAGTACTACGTTTTTACCGATTTACGAGACAAGGTTGGCTTCTAGCAAAGCGCCATGCCTACCCAATTCTCCAGAAATATTCTTAATGGAATATACGATCTATATCAGGTGTAGTATACGTAGTATTACGTATTGTGATCCAGTATAGGATGTCACACGCAAGGCCTGGGGCTGGAATAGTGTCTGTCCCGTACGAAGCATATATCGGATCACCAATAACTAGTCTCATTATTATCAGATAATCATGACCTAGTCATATTATCTCGATGGTTGCAACCCTTAGAGAACGAGTTCTGTATCCCTGCGTGATCATCATCTCCATATAACTGAAGTGATACTTCCGTCTTGACATCACATCCAGTACACTACGATTCTCAATAAACCCAGAATAGGCGTACACAGAACCTATTAAAGTCCTGGACGACCAAAACCAAAGCGTATTGATTGTCGCAAGTACTAGCGATGCAAGTCTCAGGTTAAGACCAAATACACCTACCCTGATGCGGATTCCCATAGACACATAGTCATACTACCAATGGGATTCCGCGGGGTCTATCCAGAGCGAAGCTGTTTTCCGTACCATCGGTAAAACACAACCTCCTAACACACTTGTATAAGTATCCAATACTTAAATACATGAGAATTATGTTGTTACGCTTCCATAACACGCACAAGTGCAATACTAGTCTATTCCGCATTATCGATGTCCAGTCTCGATAATACTACGACTAGGGATATTTAATGATTAAACCTTTATGGATTGATACTGTCTCATATCTTATCAATCTGGAACTAATCATAAGGACTTTCATCATTCACACATTTAAGTAATCTAATTACGAAATGATAAAAAGCAATTTCCATTGCTACATAATTAATTTGTACAAAAATACAATGTCTTTTACAAATAGTGACGCTATGGGTCATAATTGTCCAACAACTCTATCAAATAAAGTAACTTCTCGGTTTCCAGGACTATCTTGAGATTTATTCCCAATCTGAAAATTAAAGCCGTTAAAGACATTTTCACCCAGGATTATGTTTTAACACAAATCTTTCATTTATCTTGATTCCAATAGTCCAACTATCGAATCAACGATTTTAGGTATTATTGATTATAATGATTACTATAGTCTAACTATATAATCAACTATAATTTGATTGGTTAAATTCAATTATATTGATTACTATAATCCAATTATAAAATCAACTATTATTGAAGTAGTTTGAATACAGTCCAACTGTTTAATTTTAAACAACATTAAATATTAGTCCAACTAATATATTAATTTATTGACGAAAAATGAAATGAGCGCGTATTGGCAAGTAACTAAACGAATATTGTAAATTTAATACTTGCCTCCCACTAATTTTCGGCGAGCCTCTAACCCTCTGTGAGTACTCGGGAAACATAGTTTCCTAGTGGGCTAGGAGCCCGTTAAATAACACACAATCTTGACTTTGGCCAAAAAATTATATGATACTTAACTAGGTAGATCTCTAAGATCAATTGAATCTCATCCAATTCCTAGATCCAGTAGGTGGACATCCAAGTCCAAAACATATATCTTATATATGCCAATATATCCAATATATTCCCTAACCGTTTTCCTCTGAATCAATTAAGCCTTGGCTTTGGCACAACAAACTTAATGATCCCAGTTAAGCGGAACCCATTGACCTTGGAAAGCTTCGTAATCGATGTCGATGGACAAGAAGTGATCTTGACTTTGGCCAACAAATCACAACTTGGACAAGACACCGATATGGAACAAAGCCTTCATGATTCAAACACATCTGCGATTGACAAAGGTCTTGACTTTGGCCAACAAACCAATGCCAATCTTGGATCTTGAGTAAGAATCACTCAATGAAGGAAAAACACTTAATATATGTTGATGGTTTTTTTCGCGTAATTGGCAACCAATTAATTATCTTTGTTAGGTCTCATCATCATACACCCTTAAGCATGCATTCTAAAAGCATAATAAGGCGCGTATAAATAAAATAATAATGATATGCAGATGGATACTTAATACATTGTTCCTAGAACAAATCTCTCCATTTCCTCTCTCCCGCTAGCACAAATATTACTTCTACCCAATTACATAACACTTCTAAAGAAACCTCATTTACATTGAGGGGAATAGGTGAGAAGAGAAATACAAAGAGTCAAGAGGTAATAGGCTGGACACGAAGGTCCAATTTAATAAATTCTAAATTTATTACAACAATTTCCAAAATTGCCCTCACCCATCTAATATCCGTCCGATATGCATTATTCATACATCGCATCCATGTATTCACACAAAGCATGTTATCAATCAATCTAATCCAATTAATTAATATGAAATTAATAACCATCCAATGTTCAAACAATGATTTAATTTTGTGCGAGTCAAACTCGTTTTAGAATAAGTACTCAAAGTATGAATTCTTGAATTATATTAAACTACAATATTAAATCCAATTTAATTTGTATTTAATACTAATTCTATATTTAATTCCAAATTAAATAATTACACATTTTAATGTGCCTTTACGACTTAGATTCCAAATCTAATCGTTACGGGTCTCAAAGCCCAATTAACATCCAATGTCAATTTATTTAAAGTCTAATGGGCTTTCAATTAATTTCTTAAGGCGTGGACTTTTGGTCAATATGGGTCATACTCAAATACCAAAGCCCATTTAAGGAATCACCCTTATTTTCCAAGAAACCAATTTAGGCCCATTAGGCCCAATTAAAATTAAATGTCCACTTAATTATATTTGGACTTTATGGATATGGTTTTGAGCCCAATTGGATCCAACCAATTTTCCTAAACCAAACTTGGCCCAACCAAGCCCATTAAGCCCAAATATAACTTTTCAAGCTCAATTCCAAAATAAGCCCAATTAATTTAAATCACAAAATTCCAAGTTTCACAATTAAATTAATTAAAGTGTATAGCCATGATTATTAACCAAATTAACATTTCCAAAACCCAATTTACTCAATTCATTATGATTATCATCATCAACTTATTGTTGGACAGTTATGACCCATAGCGTCACTATTTGTACAGATCATGGTGTTGTTGTACAAATTAACTATGTGACAAAGGAGATTGCTCTCTTATCATTTGTGGTTAGATCACCAAGATGTATAAATGATAGGAGGTCCATATGATTAGTTCCTGGATTAAGAATGACATGAGACAGTATCAGTCCACTAAGGATAAATCATTAAATATCCCTAGTCAGAGTATTATCGAGATTGGACATCGATAATGCGTAAAAGACTAGTATTACACTTGTGCGCATTTGTGATGGCACAACGAAATAGTTCTCATATATTTGGGTATAGGATACTCATGCAAGTGTAATAGGAGGTTGTGTTTTACCGATGGTACGGGAAACAGCTTCGCTCTAGATAGACCCCCTCGAAATTCCATTAGAAGTATGACTATGTGTCTATGGAAGTCCGAAATCAGGGTAGGTGTATTTGGTCTTAACCTGAGACTTGCAACGCTAATACTTGCGACAATCAATATACTTTGGTTTTGGTCGTCCAGGGCTTTAACAGGTTCTATGTACGCCTCTTCTGGGTAAATTGAGAATCGTAGTGTGTTGGGTGTGATGTCAAGACGGAAGTATCACTCCAGTCATATGGAGATGATGGTCACGTAGGATACGGTACTGGTTCTCTTATAAGCTACAGCTATCAGGATATTATGACTAGGTCATGTATATCCGATTATAGAGACTAGTCACCAGAGATCCGATATGTGCTTCGTACGGGGCAGACACAATTCCAGCCTCAGGCCTAGCACGTGACATCCGATACTTGATCGAAATACACAATACTATGTATACTACGCCTGATATAGATCGATTATTCCTGTAAGTATGTTTCTTGATAATTGGGTAGGCATGGCACTTTGCTAGAAGCCAACCTTGTCTTGTAAATCGGTAAAAACGTAGTACTAGGTACTTACGTGTTCGGATAGTCCGACGACCGAATTTACTGCCAACATATCCGGGGATCTCATGGGTCGCTTCCCGAAGATTCACCGATGATGTACGACTCGCACTTTATTAACTTGGGATTAATTAGATGAGAGAGAAAATTAATCTGGGATTAATTACGTAGATATTTTCTCTGGGATAAAATATTATAAAAAGAGAGAGAACGATTAATTTAAAATTAATCGATAAAATAATATATTCGATATATTATACGAAATTAGATTTCGACGCGGAATTGAAATTAGATTTTAATTCGGGCGAGCGAGTTAATTTAGAATTAATTCGTTAGCGACGTAAATAGTGATTTTGCTAGGCATAATTAATTAATTACGTCGCAACGAAAAATTTGTTAATTTGGAATTAGCGAACAGGAGCCCGAGAGTGTTTACGAGCGCATTCGCATTTAGAATTCGAGTGCGGCACGCAAGTCACATCAAGCGTCAAATCATATGTCACTTTGAGTGATGTGACAATTGATTGATTGAGTGATATGACTTGATGGAAGTTGTTGAAAAGTTTTTTGAAAGGTTGTTGAAAAGACATATATCATTTTTAATGGTATTTGACTTTTAATTTTTGGTATTTGATATACAAAAAAAATAAAACAACACTTTGATCTCTCTCTCTCTCCTTAGTTCATGAAAATGGGAGCCAAAATTGCTCTTCTTCTCTCTCGGCCAACAGGCCAAATTTTCTTCTGTTTTCTTTTCTGGTTGGACCGAATATGAAGAGGAAGAAAAGAGGGAAATTTGTAGCAAATTTCTTGAGTGCTAGCTCACCATTTGAGACATACAAAGATGATAGGGAACTCACTTCATGAGCATGGAATCACCTTGATAAGCTTGGAGCTTGGAGCATCAATGGAGGACCAAGATGGCCGAATCCATGGAGGACAAAAAGTGGACTGCGCGTGACTTCTCAATGGGTAGAAAATAGTTTTTTTGTCTTCACCCGTATCTCTCAACCGATCGATGTGAGTATTCCACAACTCTTGATGTATTCGCATGTTTATTTTCATTGCTTGATATGATCTTGGGATGCTTAGACAATTCCAACAATGGTATCTATGAGCAAGTTAAGCATGAAAATATATTAGGGTTAAAATTGGGTAAAATGATTTTGAGCATGATTTGGTTGAATTGTTTGATTAAGTGTGCTTAAATCATGTTGAATTGAAGTATGATTGGATCAATTTCAAGAAAAATGATTTGGAACAATTTTCCCCAAAATTGGTATTCTTGGCCGAATACCACATGAACCCTAATGTCTTGGATTTTTGATTTTTGATTCATTGGATGAGTTGGAATCATTCGGGAAATGTTGATTGTGGATTTAATTTGATTGAAACCGAGAAAATCCCCTTTTGCCGAGACTTGTTGAGCATGTTTGGGTTTGATTTTTGATAAAATGTGTTAGACATGCTTTGTTGTAATTGAGCATGATTAGTTGTGTAAATTGATGATTTGGAAATATTGATTTATGTAATTAATTATGCTATACATTTTAGTTTAATTAAATATGAAATATGAAATTTTTGTGTTTAATTAAATTGGGCCTATTTTGGAAATTGGGCTTGTTAAGTTGTAAATGGGCTTATTGGGCTTGGTTGTACTAAGTTAGGTTTAGACTAAATTGGTTGGATCCAATTGGGCCCAAAACCGTTTCCATAAAGTCCAAATGCGACTAATGGACCTTTAAAATTTAATTGGACCTAATGGGCCTAAATTGATTTCTAGGCTTATGGGGTTACTCCTTGATTCGGCTTTGGTTATTGGGTTTGACCCGAGTTGACCAAAAGTCCATGCCTTAAAGAAATTAATTAAAAGCCTATTAGACTTTAATTAAATTAACGTTGGACATTAATCGGGCTTTGAGACCCGTTACGATTAAATTTGGAATTTAAGTCGTAAATGTTTATTAATAAAGTGTAATATTTAATTTGGAATTAAATAATTGAATTAGTATTAAATACATATTAAATTGGATTTAATGTTGTAATTTAATTTAATTCAAGAATTGGTACTTTGAGTACTTATTCGCAAAACGAGTTGACTCGCTCAAAATCAAATCATTGTTTGAACATTGGATGGTCATTAATTATCAGATTAATTAATTTGATTAGATTGATTGATAACATGCTTGTGTGAATACATGGTTGCGATGCATGAATAATATATATCGGATGGATATTAGATGGGTGGGGCAATTTTAGAAATTATTGTAATAAATTTGAAATTTATTAATTGGACCTGCGTGTCCAGCCTATTACCTCTATACTCTTTGTATTTCTCTTCTCACCTATTCCCCTCAATGTAAATGAAGTTTCTTTAGAAGTGTAGTGTAACAGGTAAAAGTAAAAACTTGTGCTAGCGGGAGAGAAGAAAGGGAGAGATTTGATCTAGGATCAATGTGTAAAGTATCCATCCGCATATCATTATTATTTTAATTATACGCTCTTTATTATGTGTTTAGAATGCATGTTTAAGGGTGTATGATGATGAGACCTTAACAAAGATAATAAATTGGTTGCCAATTTGCACGCGAAAAACCCTCACAAAATATTAAGCATTTTTCCTTCCATTGAGTGATTCTTACTCAAGATCTAAGACTGGCATTGGCTTGTTGGCCAAAGTCAAGGCCTTTGTCCGTCGAAGATGTGTTTGAATCACGAGAGCTTTGTTCCATACTAGTGTCTTGTCCAAGTTGTGGTTTTTTGGCCAAAGTCAATACCATTTCTTGTCCATCGACATTGATTACGAAGCTTTCCATGGTCAATGGGTTCCGCTTAACTGTGATCACTAAGTTTGTTGTGCCAAAGCCAAGGCTTAGTTGATTCAGAGGAAAAAGGTTAGGCAATATATTAGATATATTGGCATATATAAGATATATGTTTCGGACTTGGATGTCCCCCTACTGGATCTAGGAATTGGATTGGATCCAATTGATCTTAGAGATCTACCTAGTTAATTATCATACAATTTGTTGGCCAAAGTCAAGATTGTGTGATATTTAACGGGATCCTAGCCCGCTAGGAAACACGTTTCCCGAGTACTCGACAGAGGGTTAGATGCTCGCCGAAAATAATGGGAGGCAAGAATTAAATTTGTAATATTCGTTTAATTATTTTCCATACACGCTCAAACAAACATCATTCGTCAAATAAATTAAATGTTAGTTGGACTAATATTTAAACGTTGTTTTATGAAAACAGTTGGACTGTATTCAATCTATTAAATTATAATTGAATATATAGTTGGACTATAATAATCATTATAAAAAATAGTACCTAAATCATTGATTAAATAGTTGGACTATTAGAATCAAAATATAATTGAAAGATTCACATTTAAAACATAATCCTAGGGAAAATGTATTTAAATGGCTTAATTTTTCAAATTGGGAATAAAATTTCAGGATGGTCCTGGAAACTAATAAGTTACTTTATTTGATAAAATAACATATTAAGCCTAAGCCCGGACTTAAGCAAATAGTAGAGCATGATCTTTGGAAGATTCATGTGATGATAACTTTAGTGCTTAATCCATTAAGCTTGCCGAATAAACTCCTTAATTTCTTAATCAGAACTAAGGATTAGATCCTTAAAGTATGATACTGAAATTGAAGGATCTTCATAAATCTATACTTAGATTTTAGAAGTACTAAAATTGCAATAATAACTCTTGGAGAGTTAATGACTATTCTCAAGGAGACAAAGTCAAAATTTGCAATAAGGCAAGTAGCGCAAGGCGCACCTTTCTTCGATATTCTAGAAGGCCAAGGCTAGGCCGAACGCTTCTAGAATGTGGAAAAGGGAAAAGACAAAATCATTATAATTTTCTAGGAAGATAAAGGGCATATCCCAAAATGTCTGCCTAAATGTGGTAAATGGGATCGCGGAAGCATGACTGCCGTTTGGACAAAGCAGACATGAAGGAATTGAAGACGGGGCAAGGCTCTGACTTCAAATATGTTTGTCATAGATATGTTCACTATTAGTATTAAAATTGGATTTTAAATACTTAGTGTGGTACATAAATATATACTGGTGTTCAGAATCTGCTGTGAGCATGATACTGACTTCAGTTGAGATTAATCTGCGAATCGGAAACGGGACGAAAGTCGCTGTTTTAACCTTAGATACCTAATTTTAAGAACTACCTTCGGGTGTGTACTTAAATTTAGAAACTGTTATAATGTAACTAGTTTGACTAGATACATTATCTCTATATCAGTGTTTAATCCGTTGCGGATTTACCTTTATATTCTAGAACACTAAAGTGTTTTATTATATAAAGATGATATTGAGATAAACACATTAGATGTGGATAACAGAATTTATATTTTGAATATAAATAAATCTCAAACATATTACATGACAAACAAATAGCTCAAACTGATTTGATCAGATGAAACATATTGTGGCATTGTTCTCTGGGACACAATTAAACAAGAATCGTATATCCACACTTTCAAAGAGTGGGTACTAGGACTAATTTGATTCCATTCAAATAAAGTCTACGAATCTAGTTTATTGGGAAAAGTGCATAAAACACTATTTACTTGGTAAAAGTGTAAGTGCCACCGATCTGTAAGCCCTAGTTCATAGTGAAGCAAATGGGCCAATGTCTAGCTAGGCTAGAGGTGGATATGAATATTTTGTGACCTTTACGGATGTGGCATCTCATTATGGTTATGTGTTTCTTTAGGAACACAAATCGGAAACTTTTATAGTTTTCGACACGAAATAGATCGGCTAAAGTATTAAATCGTCATGGTTAGATCATGATGAAAATACTTAAGCAATAAGTTTCTAATATACTTGAAAGAGTATAATATTCTTTCAATGAGGACTCCTCCCGGAACACGTCAATTTGACGGTGTGTCCGAACAGAGAGTAACCGAATTTTATTGGACATGATAAGGTTAATCATGAGTCGCTCTGAGCTACCATTTCCTTCAACGGATACGCATAAATAGTGCAAAACTTATTTAGAATAAGGTTCCATAAAAATCTGTTTGATAGATTTCATATTAGATATGAACAGGAAAAAGAAACCGGGTTTTCACATTCCTGATAGATTTGGGTATGCTAGACATATGTTTGGATGATACCAAACTAAAACCCAAATTGGATAAGTGCCAATTGTAGGTTATCCTAGGGAAACCATAAGTATAGTACTTATACAACTCACATGAGAACAATGTAATTGTTGCTCACCATGCGATTTTCCTAAGAGGAATACCGATATGCAGTGGTAAGTGGGAGGATAGTATAACTCGATGAAAATCGGAGTAATACTATTCAAGGTACCGATTCCTAATGGAACACAAATAGTTCATCAAGGATGAAACTATACCATTAATCTTCGAATACACAAGAACCACGTAAGTCGGAGAGAGTCAGAAAACATCCTGGGTATGGGTTTCTGATCTCACCTTATAAAGATGTCAATCTTTTGAGGAATACCAACTGACTACGTATGAGGAAGTGATACAAGGTATCAACTCCCTATTATGGCAAAGTGCCATGAGTCCGAAATGGATTCCATGTATATCAACAGGTTTGGATACTAGTTGATGTACCACAAGGCATTGTGCCTATTGGTACTTATAAGTCTTCAAGGAAGACATACATGGATGGTAACATACCAACGTATAAAGCTAGGCCTTTAGGGGAAAGGTATCGTTATCAACATTGTGTTGACTACGAATAAACCTTTTACATGTTGCCACGGTAAATCCATTTGGATAATGCTTGCTGATTCTGCATGTTTCATTTATGAAATATGAAAGCTGAATGGGAAAATCGCTTTCCTGAAAAGGAAACCTTTTGGAGGATGTTTACAACATCCTGGCGGTTTTGTCGTACCAAAACTAGCAAACAAGGTTTGCAGGTTATTCGATCCATGTTTGGATTGAAGCAAACATTAAGTTCTTGGAATTATCGTTTTGACATAATCATAATGGTATATGATTTAATTCAAAACGAAATGATTCTTGTGTATATAAGGAGGTTAGTGGGAGCGCACTGGCTGTAAATGTCCTATATAATAATGATAATATGTCATTTCTTGGAAATGATATTCCCATAAAATAATCGGTGAAAGCTTGGCTTTCATGAAAATTCTCCGTAGAATTCTTGGGAGAAACAACATTTATTCTAGGAATAAAGATCTACTGGGTTAGATTTAAAATTGTTAAAACTCACCGAAAAAATCGTAGTTTGAAAAATGTACATGACTTGATGTCTCATACACTTTGAGCATATGGATTCACAAACAGGCCAATCCCAGTGATGGTCACTGGATTGATATTAAAAACATCCATTAGTTTCTTAGAGAACTAAGGATGCTGTCTTAATCTGTGGAGATGGAGAACTTGAAGTGACTGGGATCACTGTAGCAAGTTTCATAACCAATGAAAACGACTATAAGTCACAAACGGTACTATACAGTTTGAATAACGAAACAGTGAGCTGCAAATATTCCAAGCAAGATATTGTTACCGAATAAACAACAAATGCGGGTTATTGCTGCAGCTGAGGCAGCAATAGAAGCCATTTGGGTCGATAACAAATCTAATTAGATTAGATATAGTTCTTTTAGCAACTGAGCTAGGCTACATCGCATGCTAAAGAATTAATGGTCTCATCAACGATCCAGATACATGCTTCGACTATTCATCTGATTCGTTCAGATCATACATCGTGGCGTTGTGATGATCGTATAAATCGGATCAGATGATAATCATGCAAATCCGTTGACGAAAGCCTTTTCTCAGCAGTTTTAGCCAACCGTACATAGTTCGGGTGTCAGACACTCGAGTGACTGGCTATAGGCCAAGTGGGAGATTGTTGGACAGTTATGACACATAGCGTCACTATTTGTACAGATCATGGTGTTGTTGTACAAATTAACTATGTGACAAATGAGATTGCTCTCTTATCATTTGTGGTTAGATCACCAAGATGTATAAATGATAGGATGTCCATATGATTAGTTCCTGGATTGAGAATGATATGAGACAGTATCAGTCCACGAAAGATAAATCATTAAATATCCCTAGTCAGAGTATTATCGAGATTGGACATCGATAATGCGTAAAAGACTAGTATTACACTTGTGCGCGTTTGTGAGGGCACAACGACATAGTTCTCATATATTTGGGTATATGATACTCATGCAAGTGTAATAGGAGGTTGTATTTTACCGATGGTACGGGAAACAGCTTTGCTCTAGATAGACCCCCTCAGAATTCCATTGGTAGTATGACTATGTGTCTATGGAAGTCCGAAATCAGGGTAGGTGTATTTGGTCTTAACATGAGACTTGCACCGCTAATACTTGCGACAATCAATATACTTTGGTTTTGGTCGTCCAGGGCTTTAACAGGTTCTGTGTACGCCTCTTCTGGGTATATTGAGAATCGTAGTGTGTTGGGTGTGATGTCAAGACGGAAGTATCACTCCAGTCATATGTAGATGATGGTCACGTAGGATATGGTACTGGTTCTCTTATATGCTGCAGCTATCGGGATATTATGACAAGGTCATGTATATCCGATTATAGAGACTAGTCACCAAAGATCCGATATGTGCTTCGTACAGGGTAGACACAATTCCAGCCCCAGGCCTAGCACGTGACATTCGATACTGGATCGAAATACACAATACTACATATAATATGCCTGATATAGATCGCTTATTCCTGTAAGCATGTTTTCGGTACAAACGTAGTACTAGGTACTTAGGTGTTCGGATAGTCCGACGATCGAATTTACTACCAACATATCCGGGGATCTCCTGGGTCGCTTCCTGAAGATTCACCGATGACGTATGACTCGCACTTTATTAATCTGGGATTAATTAGATGAGAGAGAAAATTAATCTGGGATTAATTACGGAGATATTTTATTTGGGATAAAATATTATAAAAAGAGAGAGAACGATTAATTTGGAATTAATCGATAAAATAATATATTCGATATATTATAGGAAATTAGATTTCGACGCGGAATTGAAATTAGATTTTAATTCGGGCGAGCGAGATAATTTAGAATTAATTCGTTAGTGATGTGAATAGTGATTTTGCTAGGCATAATTAATTAATTACGTCGCAATGGAAAATTCGTTAATTTGGAATTAGTGAACCCGAGCCTGAGAGTGTTTGCGGGCGCATTCGTATTTCGAATTTGAGTGCGTCACGCAAGTCACATCAAGCATCAAATCACAAGTCACATCAAGCGTCAAATCACATGTTACTTTGAGTGATGTGACAATTGATTGATTGAGTGATATGATATGATGGAAGTTGTTGAAAAGCTTTTTGAAAGCTTGAAAGACATATATCATTATTTTAATGGTATTTGACTTTTAATTTTTTGTATTTGATATACAAAAAAAATAAAACAACACTTTGATCTCTTCTCTCTCTTTGGTTCATGAAAATGGGAGCCAAAATTACTATTTTTCTCTCTCGGCCAACATGCCAAATTTTCTTCTGTTTTCTTTTCTGGTTGCACCGAATATGAAGAGGAAGAAAAGAGTGAAATTTGTGGCAAATTTCTTGGGTGCTAGCACACCATTTGAGACATACAATGGTGATAGGGAACTCACTTCATGAGCATGGAATCACCTTGATAAGCTTGGAGCTTGGAGCATCAATGGAGGACCAAGATGGCCGAATCCATGGAGGACAGAAAATGGACTGCCGTGACTTCTCAATGGGCAGAAAAATGTTTTTTTGTCTTCACCCGCATCTCTCAGCCTATCGATGTGAGTATTTCGCAACTCCTTGATGTATTCGCATGTTTATTTTCATTGCTTGATATGATCTTGGGATGCTTAGACAATTCCAACACTTATGTCCAACACAATTGAATAAAAAAATCAATCATTTTCCATGCTACTAAGTCACGACAATATGGGAGTTTTGTCCAATTCCAAATTCAATTAAATTAAATCTCAAATTAACATTTCCCAAGTCTTTCAAACTCATCCAATGATTAAAAAAAAAAATACCATGACATTAGGGCACCTCCACATTCGACCAAGCCAATGATTTGGGGAAAAATTGATCCAATCTAATTTTCATCAAATTGATCATGCATAACACCATGTTATCATTATTCAAACATATATCAACAATCAATTTTACCCAATTTTACCCTAATTCCAATTTCATGCTTAAATCATGGCTCTGATACCATTGTTGGGTTTCTAAGGTCTAACCAAGATCGATTTAAGCGTAAAACATGTGTGAATACAACAAAGTTAAGTTTCGGAATACTCACTTTGACCGGCTTTTGTGATGCGACGAGCACATAATTTTCTTGCTCATTTGAAGCTCACGACCAAGCCCTCTTTGTGCTCATTTGATTTCGGTCAAGCTCCTCCAAGTTTGATCTTCAAGCTCCAAGCTTGGTTTGTGATTCCATGCTCAAGGGTTTGTTTCCTTATCACCTTTAAATGACTTTTCATGTGCTAGCATTAGAAAAGTTTGCCGATGATGTATGACTCACATATAATTAATCTGGGATTAATTAGATGAGAGAGAAAATTAATCTGGGATTAATTACGTAGATATTTTATCTGGGATAAAATATTATTTAAAGAGAGAGAACGGTTAATTTAGAATTAATCGATAAAATAATATATTCGATATATTATACGAAATTTTTCGACGCGGAATTAAAATTAGATTTTAATTCAGGCGAACGAGTTAATTTAGAATTAATTCGTTAGCGACATGAATAGTAATTTTGCTAGGCATAATTATTTAATTAAATTTGATTTAATTACGTCGCAACGGAAAATTCATTAATTCGGAATTAGCGAACCCGAGTCAGGAAGTGTTTGCGGGCCCACTCAAAGTGACAAGACATTCATCACTAGAATGACTAATGATGTGACGCGCGATGTAACTTGTGGGCCATATTTAAATTCGATCGGACTATCCAAACACGTACGTACCTAGTACTACATTTTTACCGATGTACAAGATATGGTTGGCTTCTAGCAAAGCACCGTGCCTACCCAATTCTCTAAAAATATTCTTAAAGAAATATGTAATCTTTATCAGGCGTAGTATACGTAGTATTGCGTATTACGATCCAGCATCAGATGTCACGTTCAAGGCCTGGGGCTGGAATTGTGTCTGCCCCGTACGAAGCACATATCGGATCTCTGGTAACTAGTCTCTATAATTGGATAAACATGACCTAGTCATAATATCCCGATAGCTGCAGCATAAAAGAGCACCAGTTCCGTATCCTACTTGATCATCATCTCCACTATGACTGGAGTGATACTTCCATCTCGACATCACACCCAATACACTACGATTCTCAATATACCCGGAAGAGGCGTACACAGAACCTGTTAAAGCCCTGGACGACCAAAACCAAAGTATATTGATTGTCGCAAGTATTAGCGGTGCAAGTCTCAAGTTAAGACCAAATACACCTACCATGATTCAGACTTTCATAGACACATAGTCATACTACCAATGGAATTCCGAGGGGTCTATCCAGAGCGAAGGTGTTTCCGTACCATCAGTTAACACAAGCTCCTATTACACTTGCATGAGTATCCTATACCTAAATATGTGAGAACTATGCTGTTATACTCCCACAACGCGCACAAGTGTAATACTAGTCTATTCCGCATTATCGATGTCCAATCTCGATAATACTACGACTAGGGATATTCAATGATTAAACCTTCGTGGATTGATACTGTCTCATATCATCTCAATCTGAAACTAATCATAAGAACCTTTCATCATTTATACATCTTGGTAATCTAATTACAAATGATAAAAGAGCAATTTCCTTTGTCACATAGTTAATTTATACAACAACACCATGATCTGTACAAATAGTGATGCTATGGGTCATAATTGTCCAACACTTCCTTCTCTGGTTCTGCTTCTGGCATGTCTTGCACCTCATCATCATCTGTGGCTACTGGTGTTGGTGCTGGGGTTGTGTCTGGATTTGCATCAGCTTCGTTGGCACTGGTTTTAGAAGATATCTTGGGCTTTTCAATGTCTTCTATTGTCTGGTCTTCGAGAAACACTACATATCTACTTCTGATGACCTTCCTTTCATTCGGGTCCCATAGCTTGTATCCCAATTCCTCGTCTCCATAGCCTATGAAGATGCATGGAGTAGTCTTTGCATCGAGCTTCTGACTGAGCTCCTTGGATACATGCGCAAATGTTAAACATCCCAATATTCTGAGGTGAGAATATGAGGGATTCTTACCAGACCACACTTTCTCCGGAATCTCAAAGTTCAATGGTACAGATGGTGATCTATTGATCAGGTAGTAAGCGGCACAGACAGCTTCTCCCCATAATGGCTTTGGCAGCTTAGCCATGCTGATTATGCTTCTGACTTTCTCTATAATGGTGCGGTTCATCATTTCAGCGAGATCATTGTTTGTGGGGTGCGTAGAACTGTCCTCTTGTGTCGAATGTCGTGGATTCCATAGTAGGCATCGAACTCCTTGGAAGTGTATTCACCTGTTTGAAGGCACTTCGGTTTCTTCCCCGTTTCACGCTCGACCATGGCATGAAACAGTTTGAAATAGTCCATGACCTGATCCTTTGATTTCAGAAAATACACTCATACTTTCCGAGAAGCATCGTCAATGAAAGTCAGAAAATATTTATTACCGCCTAGTGAATTTACCTCCAAGAGACCACATACATAAGAGTACTTCAGACTGAGAAACTCTGATTTCTTTGTAGAAGAGAAATTAAAAGAGACTCTGTGTTGCTTACCGAAGAGACATTGATTGCAAGGATCCAGAGCAGCATTTTTGGAGACAGAGATTAGATCCTTCTTTGTCAAGGTAGACAACCCTTTTTCACTCATGTGACCAAGTCTCTGGTGCCACAGATTCTGAGAAGCCTGCGGTTCAGCTACATTTAGGCTTTCTGCACAAATCTTCACATGAGTCATGTATAAGGTTCCACAGATATGTCCTCGGGCGATGACCATGGCACCTTTTATCATCCTCCAAGTGCTATTGCTGAAGTGGCTAGCATAACTCTATTTGTCAAGGGCTACCCCTGATAGTAAGTTGAGGTGAAGTTCTGGAAGATGTCTGACCTCCTTTAGGGATATTGTATACCCTGTATTTATCCGCAACTGTATTTCGCCAATTCCCACAATCTGAGAAGAACTGGTATTCCCCATCTTCACTACTCTAAATTCTCATGCTTTGTATGTTGTGAAGAAATCCCTGTGAGGAGTGACATGGTAGGATGCTACAATATCTACCACCCATTCGACATCCTGAGTTGCGGTGTGAAGGCATGCTTATTCTTGGCCGGAGCATATAGCTACATCTACCGTGGTAACTACTAGTGTCTCTGCATCATTATTCTTCAGCTGGTTATTGCTTGTCTCTGCTCCCATTGCAGTTTCCGGCAATTCTTCTTTAAGTGGCCTTCTATGCCACAATGGAAGTACTTGTATGTCTTTTTCCCGTCCTTGGATTTGCCTCTGCTTTTGCTTCTGCCTCTCCTCCCACCTTGATGTTTCTCTTGTGGTCTTCCTCGTTGCTCCGAAGTAAGGGCTTCTGTTTGATCTGAACCCACGTCTTTTCTTCTGGCTTCTTCATTTGACAAGGCATCTTTTAACATAGGCATGGTAAGTTTGCCTCCTGGAGCTGAGTTGCTGAGAGTAACCACCAGCGTTTCCCAGTTATCAGGAAGAGAACTGAGTAGCAAGATGGCTTGAACTTCGTCTGCCAGTTGCATGTCTACTGCAGACAACTGGTTCACCAGGCTTTGGAACTCGTTGGTGTGTTCTGCAATGAAAGTTCCACTCCGTAGCTTCAGGTTCACAAAACGCCTCATGATTAAGGCCTTATTCCGATCTGTTTTTTCCTGGAACATGTCTTCTAATTTCCTCCACATTTCATAAGCATTTGTGTCCTGTGCTACGTGGTGGAAGACAATGTGACCGATCCACTGCCTAATCTGACCCAAAGTTCTGTTGAGTTTATTCTAATCATACTTCTTAACAGATTCTGGTTTCACTCCCTTCAACTCGATGACATCAAACAAATTTTTGCAATGCAAAAAATCTATCATCCGAGGTCTCCAAGGGGAGTAATTAGTTGCAGCCAGTTTAATCATTGCACTAGAAGATGAATCTTCCATTTCCATTTTAAGTTTTAAAGTTTAAAATGAAAATAGGTTAAAATCGGGGCTGAATTACACAAATCCGAGGTCACCGTTGTGTCCGGACTAATCGAAAATGGTGGAATAGACACTTCGTTGGTCTAAATCCGACACCGAGGCTAATTTGTAAATTCCTAAAAGTTATGGGGTAAAATTGTAAATTTCTAAAACTTCAAGGGGCTAAATGAAATTTACCAAGCTACTGACGTGGCATTACTGATGTGGCAGCTAACTTGGCAGCTGACATGGCAGTGGTGGGACCGGATATACTGATGTGGCAGACACGTGGCGGCTGACGTGGCTGATGACGTGGCGGCTGACGTGTCTGCTGACTGTGCGATGTTGGCTGACGTGGCTGATTATGTGGCGCTGACGTGGCGCCATGTAATCGTCTTCTACCTTGGAATGGCGCGTGACGCTCGTGTTGAGACTGAAAAATAAGTTCTATTTTCTCGAATCAAATTTGGAAAATAAGCGCGTGTCGGCGCGTGGGGCATCTTCTGGTCTCCGTTTGATCACCGGAAAATTCCACCAAGCTCGTCTCGACGAGAACTAGCTGATGGTACCCTCAAATTAGATTTTTGACAACTTTCGTCAGAACCGGTTTTCCGAAAGGAAGCTCTGTTACTCAGTTTTATGACCCCAAAGAATAACTGAAGCTCATAATACCACTTGTTGTGATTCACCGATCACTTTAGAGAGTGTTTGAGGAAAAATCGAATCAATATCTATTACTATCAAGAATAGATTACAAAGTTTACACAAATGAAATTGTACAAAACCTCACTTTCTCTTTTTTTTTTTGCTCTCATTGGGATGGATTTACACTCATTGAATGGCTGAATTTATAGCCAAAGTTTGGCTACTGTTCACCCATATAATTGCTTCTGATTTCATGGAGTCTTGCTAGCACCACCTTGGAGTCTTGTTGGCACCACCGAAAGGTGGTTTGGCTGCTTCTCTTCAAATGTCAAGGCACCGAAAGTAGGTTGATAGTTTTCTGCATGCTGGATTCATTACAAAAATAAGATCCAAATAGTTATAAGTTAGGAAATATTGGTTGTGCAAAGAATAGTTCTGCTTACAGGTTTCTAAATTTAGAATCCCGTGATATTAGTGAGTCAACTAATGTTGAGTTTTTTTTTTTTTCATTTAAATACGTCTAGTCATGAACAACATAATAATTCTAATATTATACCTTGTATTGTTCTTCCAAGAAAAATCTTGATGATACACTTGTTCAACCTCAATATGGGAATTTAGAACAATGTAGAAGCAAGAGACAAAGGATTAAAAAGTGTTTGGTCCCGAGTTTGTGACAATTTTGGTAGAGGGTGATGTAAATCAAGTTACACACCATATTAAAATTAAGCTTAGTATTGATAGTGATAATGTCACTTATGTTAAAGTTGTATCTTAACGTGATGCTTTGTTTTGTAAAGCAATGGACAATAAAATAAGTTCTATTTTCTCGAATCAAATTCGGAAGTTGGTTGACTTACCTCATTTGTTAAAATCGATAGGAAGCAAATGGATTTTAGAATGCTAATGGTTCTATGATTAAATTCAAAACATGATTGGTTTCTAAAGATTTCAAGCAACACCATTGTATTGACTACTATGATACTTATGCTCATATAGTAAGGATTTATTCTATACGTGTATTATTGTCTATCGTAAATTTATCAAATCTCTTTATGGCCTAAAACAAGCTCCAATGCAATTGCAGGAAACATCGTCCCTCATGCGGCAGAATAGCCTTAGGAATCGAGATCGACCTTGATAAATTTTTATGCCCTATACTCTTCTGCCGAATCTGACCAGCCCCTGGTTTGACGTTGTACATCTATTTTTAACAATATTTCAACCCCGGAACAGCCCCTTGACCGGCGTAAACACACACGTATAACGCAAGCGCACGTATCGTTCAAATAGTATAAAAATATCGATCCCATGAGGACTTAATTCCTACTGTTGTTATTAATTGTTGAATCTATTTATTTACAAATATCTAATTAAATGGAGAAGAGAATGATTGTTTGATTGGTTGAAAGTGGTTTTACAAAATAAAAATACAAAAGAAAATACTAAGGAAAAATAACAAAAGACACAAAGATCTAGGGTTGTGAATCCTTCTAATATCTTTTAAAAGATGAAGTGATTATTTTATTTTTGTGTAATAAATCAGTTTACTGACCTGGAACACTAAATTATGCAAAAGCCTCTGTCGATGGTCAGATTCAAATACCCAGTTTAACCCAATTGAACCATATGTCTATGTCAACCAAATTATCTGGATTCATTAAGTTTAAGTTCCAATTATGGCTACCCCCGCCCGGCAGGTATATGTCTATCCTGTAAGGAAATCTATTAAAGGGTTATCTATCCTCAAGGAAGATCGTGGGCTATTAAGTCTAAGGCTGAAACCTAAAATCCCTATGTCTAGTTCATTTTAGATTTACCACATCAATCTTATTAGTGATCAGACAACAAGAAACATTAAGCTTAAGACTTATAAGTAAACCTTTAAATTACCCAAACTATAAAATAATCCCTTATAAACCGGTGATATTAGAATTCATCACAACCCCAGATAACTAACACATAACTAGGGCTAGTAAAAACTTAAAAGTAAAAGACATAAAGTAAAAATACTGAAAAGTAAAAGACATAAAGTAAAAGCTGAAAAGTAAAATAAAATAAAATAAAATGCTAAGGTAAAAGAAATTACTTTTACTATTTACTATTTTAGATATCTCCCATAAAATAATATATAAACTTGTGATTCTTTTTCCAACCAGCCATAAAGGCGGTAACTTGATTAAGTCAAATTAAGTCCAACCAACCATAAAGGCGGAACAAAAAATAAATTACCAACCGACCAATCTGGCGGTATCCTTGATTAGTCAGGTTTAAACCAGATTAAAATGAATTACCAAACGACCAATCTGGCGGTATCCTTTTTAAGTCAATATTTTAAATAGTGAATATATTATTTTTAAGGGAGATTAATCTAAATAGTAACAGTAAAAGAATTACCTTTCACCCTAGCTTGGGAAGTTACCTCCTCATGGTAAATAGTAAAAACTGTAAAAAGTAAAAAAAGTAAATTACTATATTAACAAAACGTAATTAAAATTATTTACAAAACTAAAAAACTAAAAAACTAAAAGAATCTAGAGAGAGAAACTCTCTCTTTAGATAGAATAGAAGAGAGAGAGTGGTACAATGAATTCTGAAATCTCGAGCTCAATTATAGGCCTCGATAGGCTTCCAGCGTCGCGACGCCAAGGCCTCTGGCGTCGCTACGCCAGCTTTTGTAGACGTGGCACGCTCTGGTTCGCCGGTTTGAAGATTCTGGATAAGCTTATAAGGTGACACGTGGCGAGGTAGTTGGGCTTCAATTATTGTGACACGTGGTGGCTTCTGATTGGTCGATGAGATTCTTATCCGCCACGTGTCAGATAAGGATTAGATACTCAATGATTGATGGTGATGTGGCGGTGACATGGCGACACGTGGGAAAGAGACCGTCGGCACCGTAGGATTGCGACACGTGGCACTTCTTGATTGGCTGATGATGATGTGGCAAGACACGTGGCAATGTTGACTTGTTGACTTGCTAACGTGGGTGATGACATGGAGACATGTAGGATGCCACGTGGCACACGTGGCGATGATGACTGTCGGCACCGTAGGATGCTGACACGTGGCATGGCGCATGTTAGCAGATCGGCTGTGATGGTGACACGTGGCACGGCGCACGTTAGCAAAGTCAAACTTTTCTCAGATTCTGGTTTGTGGACCTGGCGCACATTAGCACTATTCAGCGCATTTTAGGCGTCGTGATGCGGAATGTCTTGGCGTCACGACGCGGGAATTTACCAAAATGTCCTTTTTCGTCCAATTTTCACTGTTTTGGCCCAAATCACCTCCAGAATGTCCTGAAACTTTATTTATCTACAAAATAACACAAAACACATCAAAATATTCACAAAACTCAAGAAACTATACAAAATATTTGGTTAAATGAGTGGGAAATATTGATATAAATACCACTCATCACCCCCGTTCATGAGGTGAACCAAGCTCATTTTCGTTTAAGCCCCGGGTCACGACGCTCGATGTCACAACTTTATCTCTGGTTCTTATTCTTGTGTGTGTAGTGTCCCGAAAGAGTTGACATCGTGACTCGCTAGTCTCCAAGTCATGAGGAGATGGCGCTATCGTTGCGAAGCACAGGACCTGAAAATTTCTACCTGATTTTTATTCTTTGGCGGGTCGCGACGTTGTGTGGGAGTCGCGACGCGCTAGCTTGTCCTGAAAGTTTGTGTGTTGTCTAGAGTGCTTTCTTGGTGCTATATCCAAGCTCCAAACACAAAACTTGTCATGTGTATATAGATAAGAAAAAAGAAAAAAGTTTTTTGCAACTTTGAATGATCTTCAAAGCTATATCTCGCTACCAACATAAAGAAGTGGGGGCTTCACTCAAAAAACCAAATCTCTAAACTCTTTAGAGATTCAAACAAGGTTTTGAAACCAACTCCCTAAACACTTTAGAGATTGAGTTAAGATTTGTCACACCCGATTTTTTCTTTTCTTTTTTGTTCTTCTTCCTTTTCATTCAACACTTGAGAGAAAACAAGATCAATGGTGGCTAGTTTTTTCAAGAATGAAAAATCCATCTCTCAAGAAAAAACTCAATTTTTTTCTTTTTATACTTGGGGTTAATGTTAAACAAAAAACTAAGCATATTTATCTCATAAATTCAGCCACTCATATTTTCTACACCTAATATTTTCAAAAACCAACTTATTAATTGTCATCATAATGATAATTAAATATAATGTTGAAAAGATGTAAAAAAACAAATATTAATGAAAAGTTGAATTTTTTTACAAATCATATTTGAAAAATTCATCATCACAATAAATGATATATCAAACAATTTAATATATATATATATATATATATATATATATATATATTAAATGATTATCTCATAATCATTCATTAAATAAAAAAAAGTATGTTAATTATAATATAAAGTTACATGTGTGACTAAATATATTATTAATCTCATTAATAATAGTATATGTATGTGAGTATATAATTGGACTATCCAATTATATTTAATTTGCTACAGTATATCGAGCTAGTAAGGGGACCAAATGAACCTACGGTTTCGAGCTCCAATAATCCCGGAATATTAATTAAACATTTTACTAAATATTCTGAATTATTAACTTCGGGTTATTCCACTAAAAACTCGAAGTTGCACTCTCATTGTCGTAGATGGATAATATAAGTCGAACTACATCGATGTCCATTGATATAGTCATTGCATATGGACTGACCCTTCACGAATATCTTATAATTAGAATCGGGTCATAATATCTGTTATACCTCTATAATTATTTTTACCTTAAGTACCATTGATTCTCTAATGAATAATTTATTCATATTACGAATATTAATCTTTCTAATCGCTATAGAAAGATTTGAGCGCTCTAATCGTTCAAGTACCGAATCAACCCTTAAAGAAGATACTCCCCTACTTCTCGCCAGAATAAGTGAACTTCATATCTATGTAAAACGTCCCTAGCTACACTCCTAACACTGTCCCCAAAGTACGTAGCTATTAGTCTGGATTGCTACACCAACCTCACCTTTGTAAATCAAATGACGTAGTCTATCATGCATGAGTTCGTAGTATACTCAGGATTCAGATCAATATATTTATGATCATCTAGTAGATCGAAATGAATTTCTTCATTTAATAGATATTATAAGAAATTCATTTTTATCTGGGTCCAGCCCTATATGATCACATCATATAAGGTTCCTACATTCTCATGTCACCACATGGATGATTCCGTATCAAAGTCGCCAGCTATAGATAAATCATAAATAAAATACCCATCTTATTTGCTCTCTATGGACTATTTTAGATTAATAACTTAAGACTTAAATTCTCTTGTTGATAAGCAGTAAATATATCAGTATTTACTGTATCTTTTGACTTAATATTTTATATAGTTTCTTGGGTTTTGTGAATTTTTTGATGTGTTTTGTGTTATTTTGTAGATATATAAAATAACAGGACTCTCTGGAATCAAATCAGGGCAAAAACATCGAAAAACAGACAAAAATGGCAAAAATATAAATTTTCTGCTAAAATGCGTTGTTTACTAAAATGCACCATTTGCTAAAATACGACGTCTGCTAAAATGCGCCGACTGCTATCATGCGCAACTAATGTGCGCCAGACATATGTCAAAATCAGAGAAACTTGCTATCATGCGCACTTGCTAACATGCGTCTGCCACGTGTCAACATAACAACAATCTTGCTAAAATACGTCGGACACGTGTCATCATCCCATGCTACCAACAATACACGTCATTATTGATTCAGCATCGTGACGTGCACAACCTTCTGCATCGTGATGCAAAGCAAATAATTCGGATGATGGACATGTGTCATCGTCGCATTGAACTGGTGGCACGTTGCGACGCGCAAGTGCTTTGTCACGTGACGCGCGGGGGCAGAAAATTACCTATAAATTGAAGCTGAAATCAGAAGGAAAATTCATACATTCTTCTGGGGAATTCCTTAAGAATATTAAGAATATTGTATCTTGTTTGTTTATGTATAGCTTTCTGTATTTAATTATTTATTTTATGAAATAGTATTTTCTTTATTTTATTTTTCAGTCTTTATTTTTACTTTTCAGTATTTTCTGTTGGGGTGAAAGGTTAAGCTTTTATTAATAATATTTAGATTAATCTCCTTTAATTATAATATATAAACTATTTAAAACCTGACTTAATGGGATACCGCCTTTATGGTCGGTTGGACTTAATTAAATTGATTTTAACCTGACTAAATTGGATACTGCCTTTATGATCGGTTGGAATTAATCATAATCTGACTTAATCAGGATACCGCCTATATGGTTGGTTGATAATTATCACGCAAAGTTAATATATTATAATAAGGGAGATATCTAAAATATAAGTAATAAAAGTGGATCATCTAACCCCATCATTTTCTTTATTGCTTTATTATTTACCTTTTACTTTCAAGTTTTTACTTTATGTCATTTACTTTATTTACATTTTTAATAGTCCTAGATATTTGTTGTAACTAAATACCATATCTGGGGTTGTGATAAATTCCAATATCACCGATTGATAAGTGCCAATTTTATATTTTGGGTAATGTAAAGGTTTATTTATTAAGTCTTAAGCTTAATGGATCTTGTTAACTGGCCATTAATAAGATTGATGTGGTACACTTAAAATGAACTTGACGAAGGGATTTTAGGTTTCAGCCTTAGACTGAATAGCCCACGATCTCCCTTAAGGATTAGATACCCTTTAATAGATTTCCTTCCAAGATAGACATATATTTGTTAGGCGGGGGTAGCCACAATTGGAACTTAATCTTAATGAATTCAGGTAACTTGGTTAACATAGATATATGATTAATAGGGTTAAACTGAGTATTTGCATCTGACCATCGACATAGGCTTTTGTATAATTTCGTGTTCCAGGTTAATAACCCGATATATTGCACAAACATGAGATAACCACTTCATCTTTAAGAGATACTATAAGGATTCACAACCCTAGATAGTTTAATAATATTGAATTTTCCCTTAATTTACTCTCGCACTGTTTTATTTACTTATTTTTAGACAAAAATCACCATCCAATCTATTAGATACTCGTAAACATTTAACTTCATAAATTGATAGCTTAAGTATTAAGTCCTCGTGAGATCGACACATTTTATACTACTTGAATTATATGTGCGCTTGTGTTACGTGAGTGATTTCACTGATCAAGTTTTTGGCGCCGTTGCCGGGGACTTATTTATCTTTCACTATTAATTTTGGGGTTAGATACTTTTACTTGTGTCTAATTTCTTTTTAGTTAATAATTTTTCATTTTCTTGTGTTTCAGGTTTTCAGACACTATATGAGATGAAGCAGAAGCTTTGAAATCCGATCGCTTGACCTAGAAATTGAAAGAACCATCAGACAGTTGAGAATGGAAAGGCGAGAAGGACAAGAATCAATGATCAACATGGAACTTGAACCTTTGGAGGTTGCACCACCAATTACTATTCGAGACAGAACTATTACTGTGGTTGACGGCTTCATTTCATGTATTGTACTTCCTCCCTTACTAGCAAATGTGTGTGACATCAAAACATGCATTCAGATGATACAACAATCAGTTCAGTTTGGGGGGAATGAAACTGAAGATCCTAATGCTCACATCAGCAATTTCCAAGAATTTTACGACATTTCAATTACAACCGAGCAGCTAAAGAAGCAATGAGACTGCGTATTTTTCCATATTCTTTAAAAGACAGAGCTAAGGCTTGGTTACATTCAATACTAGCAGGTTCCATCACAACTTGGAACACTCTAGCCACCAAATTCCTTGCAAAGTACTTCCCACAGCCAGAACTGCAAAGCTAAGGAATGACATCATATCATTTGTACAACATGATTCGAAATCCCTTTGTGAAGCTTAGGAAAGATACAAGAAGTTTCTCAGAAAATTTCATCACCATGAGATTGCAAAGTGGCTACACGTCCAAACCTTCTATAATAGACTTTCTGGACCAGTGAGAACCACAATTGATGTTGTTGCTTCTGGAGAAGCTTTAATGGAAAAAGGAGAAGATCAGGCCTGAGACCTAATAGAAGAAATGGCCAACAACAATTCTTAGAGGCCAACAGAAAGGAGCACAATTCAACGAATTACAAGAATTTATGAAGTTCGAGCCAACAAAGCAATGATTGTCAAGTTGGATCAGATATGCGAATTCATGGAAACTCTTAGCATGCAAGGCAATATTGGATCCACAAGTTCATCATATGGAGGAGCACTAGAGACAAATCAATATGATGAGATGGTGAATTATGTCAACAACTTCAACAAACAAGGGAATAATCCATATTCCAACACTTACAACCCAGGGTGGAGGAATCATCCCAATTTCGCATGGAGCAACAATTCAAGGCAAAGGGACAATCCACCACCCGGATTCCAACAACAAAACAAAGGCCAGGAGTATGAAAAATATTCAGGAATAACAGAAGTGGTGGCTCACTTGAAAAAGCTGAAAGCAAAATACAACTCTCAAGCAGCATCATATAATGCTATGTTTCAATCCTAAGCAACATTAATTCAAGCATCATTTTTGAAAACTCTGGAAAATAAAATGGGACAACTGGCCAATGCTCAGAGTTACAGACCGCAAGGTAACCTTCCTAGCAACACATAACCAAATCCTAGGAATCGAGGGACGAAGTAATGTCAAGCCATTACTTTGAAAAGCGGTACTGAAATCAACAAAGATATTGGAATCAAAGCATCTATTGAGGAAGTTCCAAAAGAAACAGAGCCACAGATGGAGGAAAAAGAGACAAAAGAGACTGATCGAGAAAAATTCACTCCACCTCTACATTTTCCACAGCGTCTCTAGAAAAACAAACTAGACAAGCATTTTGCTCCATTCCTGGAGATCTTCAAAAAGCTGCATATCAACTTTGCATTTGCAGAAGCATTGGAACAAATGCCCAGTTATGTCAAATACATGAAAGACATTCTGTCACGAAAGCGGAGATTGGGAGATTACGAGACAGTAGCATTAACATAAGAATATAGCGCCATCATTGAAAGATCCCGACAGTTTCATCATCCCTTGCACCATAGGCGAACATTACTTCGGTAAGGCTTTGTGTGATTTAGGTTCCAACATTAACTTGATGTCTTTGTCTATTTACAGGAAACTGTAGATTGGAGAAGCAATGCCCACCTTAGTTACTTTACAGCTTACTGACAGATCGCTCACATTTCCGAGAGGTATAGTGGAAGATGTATTGGTTAAAGTCAAAAAATTCATTTTCCCTGTAGATTTCATTATCCTTGACATAGAAGAAGACAAAGATG
This sequence comes from Zanthoxylum bungeanum, assembly GCA_019454045.1. Classification (NCBI taxonomy): domain Eukaryota; kingdom Viridiplantae; phylum Streptophyta; class Magnoliopsida; order Sapindales; family Rutaceae; genus Zanthoxylum; species Zanthoxylum bungeanum. The sequence goes on along the minus strand of SKCR01029322.1, from coordinate 810 downwards.
TACATATCATCCTTGGGAGACCATTTTTGGCTACAGGTTAAACTATTATTGATGTACAAAAATGAGAACTAATCATGAAAGTACAGGATCAAGAAGTTACATTCAATATGTTCAAAGCCATGAAATTCTCGAGTGATGAAAATGAGGAGGGATGTTTCAGAATTGATGTTGTAGATAGTATCATCCAGGATACTAATGCAGTGCAACTTTCCACGGATAAACTTGAGGCTTGCATCACTAACATTACTGACAGCGAGCTAGATGATGAAATTCTGGAATGTATCAACTATCTTGACAGACCTTTTCGCTTCAAATCTACACCATAGGTGGAAAGTTTGGAACTACCGAAAAAGGAGCGAATTAATCCTTCAATTGAAGAACCACCACAGCTAGAACTAAAACTACTTCCAAACCATCTCAGATATGCATTCTTAGGAAACTCTTTTGATTTACTTGTGATTATTTCTTCTTCGATAACGTTGGAGCATGAAGATAAGTTGCTGAGAGTGTTACGAGAACACAAGAAAGCCATTGGCTGGACTATAGTAGACATTCGAGGCATTAGTCCATCAATTTGCATGCAAAATTATGATGAATGATGAATACAAAGCCACAGTGGAGCATCAATAAAGACTAAATCCAATCATGAATGAGGTCATGAAGAAAGAAATTATCAAATGGTTGGATGTCGACATCATTTACCATATCTCTGACAGCACGTGGGTGGGTCCTATGCAATGTGTGCAAAAGAAAGGAGGAATTATTGTAGTCACAAATGAAAAGAACGAGCTGATTCCAACAAGGATATTG
>SKCR01029321.1:0-190335 GCA_019454045.1 Zanthoxylum bungeanum | reverse complement strand
TTATACTCCTCCACACAATGGCTCCACCACCTAAGGTAAACATAGATCTAGATATTAATTTCCTAGAATCAATATCCGTCTAAAAATTAGAGTCTGTATATCTCCGGAGGATCATATCCTCACCAGAATACACAAGCATATAATTTCTCATCCTCTTAAGGTACTTGAGAATGTATTTCACAGCCACCCAATGATCTAATCTTGGGTTAGACTGAAACCTACTGACTACTCTTACTGCAAAATAGATGTTCGATATCTTGCATAACATAACATACATGAGACTACAAACTGCTGAGGCATATAGGATATGTATGATTTCATTAGCTCATTGAGGTGTCTTAGGAGATTGTTCCTTTGACAAATGAATTTCATGTCAGAAAGGTACATTACCTTTCTTGGAATTTTGCATTCCAAATCGCACAAGGAGATTGTCGATATATGATGTCTGAGACATAGCTAACAGTCGTCTCTTGTGATCCCAAGTACATAACTGGCCTCTCTCAAATCTTTCATTTTGAATTGGTTAGCTAGCGAGGATATCACGTTAGATAATATTTTTACATCATTCCCAATGAGTAAAATATCATCAACATATCAAACGAGAAAAATCACATTTCCATCAATAACAAGATGCATAAGGCTCATTGATATTTTGCTCAAACTTATAAGACTTGATCATGGTATCAATTCTTATGTTTCAAGGTCGGGATGCATGCTTAAGTCCATAAATGGACCTTTGTAGCTTCAAAACGTTTGCTATTGACATTGGGCTACGAACCCATTTGTTTTACCATATAGATACATTCATCAAGATTGCCATTCAAGAATGCAGTCCTGCCTTCCATCTGCCAAATCTCATAGTCATAATATGCCGTCCATCAAATTTTATGAATATAATATCTATGCATCTATTACATGTTATGGCATGTGAAAATACAATAGTAGGCACCATATTCAATATGACATGTTATTCAAATATTTTGAATAAAACAGACACATAAAAATTACATTGACTGTGCTAATATTTTTCCTATACTAATCTAATTAGTACACAAAATACCTAAGGTATTAATTGGTCTTTAACTCTTGACTCCATGAATTTTCATGCAGTAATTTTGCTTCTCGAGTAGTAATATTCGCAATATATGGATATAATACTTCAAGTAGTCGTGTGTTCACTACGGACCACATTAGCACTTTAGCTTGTAAGCCATACTTTCGTGGGGTAATCACCTCCACATATCGTCGTCGAACTCACCACGCCTATGCTTACCATAGCTTCCCATAACCACGATCCACATTTACCAAACATTGCTCAATCACTATCTTACTGTCCTCCTCGACAATGTTACAGATAAACATCAAATACACAGCATTTGAAATTAATTCCTTAAATGGCCTTACAGCTTTATATTCCCATTAACACAAATGAAAGAAAAATAAGAGTACTAAAATTTACGACAAATGCAATTCATTCATCACATGAACTAAAACAAAAATATTCATCATATGAACATTAAATTCGTGCACACTCATCACAACATGCAAAAATATTTATATCAAATATAAATAAAATAAAAAAAAAACTTTTAAATTAAATAAGAAGGGTTAAGAATACTTTTCAACCTCTCTATTGATACCAATTGTAGGAAATAATTTCCTACGCTGCGGAAAGCGTGTTAGGCACCGAGATCGACCTTGAAATTTGTTTTGCCTTTTCCCTTATTAGTCGAAACTATCCAATCCCTTTGGAATTGTTTTGCTTCTATTTTTGATAATTTTTCCAGCTCCGGAACAACAGCCCAAAAATGAACTATTTTTTACAACGAAAACTCCAATTACACGCTAAGGGTGTTCGCGGTGCGGTTCGGGTTGGTTTTTTCATTTTAACCTTCAAATGACGTGGGTTGGCGGTTTGGAAAATTAGAAACCGAAACCGTAAATTTGATAAGGAAAACCACGACGGTTCGGGTTGGCGGTTTAGTGGTTTGGGTTGGCGGTTTGGATTATAAATTTTTTAAGGAAATTTTGTGTGTTTTCACTTAATAATTGAAGAGAAAATTACCTAATTTTCATTTATATATTACATATTGTCATATGATCATTAAATATCTTAAATTTCATGGTTAAAGAAGAAGAAAAATATAAAATAATATCTAATTTGAATGCGGGTTGGCGGTTTAGGCGGTTCGGGTCGTGGTTTGAGTGAAAATTTACGGTTTTGGGCGGTTCGGGTCGTGATTGGGTCAAAATCGCACACCGACCCGAAATTTACGTTTCGGTTCCGATTGACCCGAAATCATTTTTAATTTTTTTTTCAAACTAGGTTAGTGCGGTTCGGGTCTGGTTACGGTTTAACTCGAAACCGTGATCACCCATATTACACATGCACAACTCACTGTTTTGTGCTTACTGTTTCCTTATTGTTATTTAATAAAATTTTATTATTATTAAATTACTTGATAATTTAATATACAATTTTTGAAATGAATATACTTGAAATTTGATTTCAAGTATTTTCATTTAGAGAATTAGAAGTTACATTATTTATAATAGTAACTTCTAAATGTCTTAATGAAGACATTTAACAAAATAAATTTTTGTTGTGGAAATGGCCCTTGGCCGATTTTTTGAGAGAAAAACGGGAATGGTCTTGTTAATTTTTTGACAACCTAAACCTTAAGTATTAAAAGGAAAATATGATTTTCTTTTGTCACTCTCTCACTTGGTAAAAACCCTAGCCACCCTTGGTCTTATTTTTCTCTCAAGAGTTGAAAGAAAAAGAGAAAATAACAAAAAGAAAAATTAATATGTGACAATTTTAATCTCTAAATCATTTAGGGATTGTGATGAAAGTCTAGCTGACTCTAACTTTTGATGGTTGCGAGTCATAGCATCGAAGATCATTTGGCATTGAAGCAAAATCTCCATTCTTCCCTACCTTTGTACTCATGGCAGCGAGCAAAAAATTATGCTCACTTCCGCCACTTTTGCTAGTCGTTTACGAGTTATTTGTGTCATATTTTTTCTAGAAAATTTGGAAACACAAAGGGATATTTTTTGATTTTCTAGGGGATGTTTTGAATAGACTATATTGTCCAAATAGTGGCAAAGAAATCAGCAAACAACTAGTACAAAACAGTGAGTTGTGCATGTGTAAAAGGAGTTTTTGGTGTGCAAAACAGTCCAGTTTTTTTGTTGATATTTCGTGGCTAGAAAAATTATCAAAAACAGAAGCAAAAGAATACCAAAGGGGCTGGACAGTATCGGCTAAGAAAGGGAAAAGGCAAAAAAATTTCAAGGTCGATCCCGGTGCCTAACACGCTTCCGCTACGCTGGAAAACATTTCTTTCAAAATAAACTCATCAAGATTGCCATTCAAGAATACAGTTTTGACGTCTATTTTCCAAATCTTATAGTCATAATAAATGGCAATAGAGAGAAGAATGCGGGTGGATTTGAGGATGGCTACTGGCAAGAAAGTCTCCCCATAGTCGACTCTCTCTTTCTAGGTATAACCCTTTGCCACTAGCCTATCTCTGAAGGCTCGTACCTTCTCATATGCTCTTCTATTTATCTAGTAGATCCACTTAAAAACTATGGGCTTTACCCCATCAGGTTAGTCTACAAGTTCTCGGACTGAGTTGGAGTACTGACCGGTGCTTACACACACGCGTATAACGTAAGCGCACGTATCGTTCAAGTAGTATAAAAAGTATCGATCCCACGAGGACTTAATACCTAATCTATTAATTTTATGAGGTCAAATGATTGCTAGTATCTAACAGGTTGTTTGATTGATTTGAAATGGTGATGATTCTAAATTTAAAAACAAGTAAATAAAATTGCACGAAAATAGGTTTAAGAAAATTCAATATTAGGAAACTATCTAGGGTTGTGAATCTTCTAATATCATTTTAAAGATGAAGTGGTTATTTCATTTTGTGTAATATATCGGTTTACTAACTTGGATCACTAAATTATGCGAAAGCCTCTGTCGATGGTCAGACGCAAATACCTAGTATAACCCTATTGAACCATATGTCTATGTCAACCAAATTACATGGATTCATTAAATTTAAGTTCCAATTATGGCTACCCCCGCCCGACAGGTATATGTATATCCTGTAAGGAAATCTATTAAAGGGTTATTTATCTTCAAGGAAGATCGTGGGCTATTAAGTCTAAGGCTGAAACCTAAAATTCCTTTGTCAAGTTTATTTTAGATTTACCAGATCAATCTTATTAGTGGCCAATTAACAAGACGTATTAAGCTTACGACTTAATAAGTAAACCTTTAAATTACCCAAACTATAAAATAACCCCTTATAAACCGGTGATATTAGAATTCATCACAACCTCAGATAACTAACTTAATTACGACACATAACTAGGGCTAGTAAAAACTTAAATAAAATAAAAAAACATAAAGTAAAATGTTGAAAAGTAAATTGCTGAAAAGTAAATGATGGAAAGTAAATGCTGAAATTAAATACAGAAAATTAAATGCTGAAAAGTAAATGCTGAAAGTAAATTACTGAAAAGTTAATGCTGAAAGTAAATTGCTGAAAGTAAATTGCTGAAAAGTAAATGCTGAAAGTAAATTGCTGAAAAGTAAATAAAGTAAAAGTACAATAAAAGAAAATGCTGAGGTAAAAGGATCCACTTTTATTACCTCTATTTTAGATATCTCCCTTAATATAATATATTAACTTTGCATGATAATTACGAACCAGCCATATAGGCGGTATCCAGATTAAGTCAAATTAATAATTAATTACCAACTGACCAATCAGGCGGTATCCAGTTTAGTCAGGTTAAAACCAATTTAAATAATTACCAACCGACCAATATGGCGGTATCCTCGTTAAGTCTGGTTTTAACTAGTTTATATATTATAATTAAAGGAGATTAATCTAAATATTAGTAATAAAAGTTATACCTTTTACCCCAGCAAAGGGGAGTTACCTCCTCATTACTGAAAAGTAAAAAATGAAAATTAAAGAAAGAAAAGTATTGTGCGTAAAAGTAAATTGCGGAAAGTAAAAACTGAAAAGTAAAGAAAAGAAAGTGCGAAAGCGGAAATTAATTTCTGAAAGCTGTAAATAAACAAACAAGATACAATCTTCTTAGTATTCTTAAGGAATTCCTTAGAAGAAAGTATGAATTTACAAATGAAATGGCTTGGTATTTATAGGCAAAATTTTGCCTCCATCAAATCATCCACCAAATCCATTATTAATTGCTCCACTAATTGCTCCACTAATTGCTCCACCAAATCCATTATTAATTGCTCCACTAATTTCTTATCATGTTTGGTGGTGATTTGATAATTTTTATTATTTATTTATTTATTAATTTATTTGTTTCCTTTGAAAATGATTGAAAATGACTTTAATAATTACACACAACACACTTCTGGAGGGTTCATCAATGTCGGGCATGAAATCTTCAGAATTCGAAATTATTTTGTCTTTTAAAGTTGTAGATCTTTAGTCTTCCTTAATCTGGAACTTGAATCAGCTCAATCTTATATCGGAGTAAAAAGTTATGCCCAAAATACGACAGATGCGCAAAATTGGAATTTCCAAAACTGCATTTCGTTAAAACGCCCTTTCAAGTTTCCAATCTCCAAAATTAATATGTAAAGTCCAATTTTTACTCTTATTTGACCCAAATTTCGTCCTAAATGATTTCATTGTGTCCCAATATTATTTTATATGCAAAATAAACTAAAACACATCAAAACGTTCATCAAACCCGAGAAACTAAACAAAATATTAAGTAGAAGGGACGGTAAATATTGATATATTTTCCGCTCATCAAGTACATCGACTTCATCTTGAGATTCATGGATTTTAGCCATTCATCTTTATCACAATCATTCATTGCACTATGATTGGTCAACTGTGTTGGGATGTATGCCCTAGAGCTACATGTAATGTAAACGACTTTATATGTTTTGAAATAAAATGATGCATTAATCATTTATCAAAGTGTTTGTTTAATTTTCGCATATTATAAATTATCTTGATAACTCTAGATTACTTATGTGCCTTCAAACTTAGTGTATGAGTGTCATACACGAGAGGATTTAAGTCTAAAGTTAGTAATCTTAAACAGTCCATAAAGAGAAAACAAAGCAGGTACTTTGTTTGTGGTTTATCTATAGCTGCGGTCCATTCTATATTTGAATGGCAGCCTTAATCCGAGATCGTTCATGTAGAGACATTAGAATGGAGACACCTTGTATTATGTGATCATTTAAGACTGGACCCAGATGGAAATGACATTCCTATAAAATCCGTTAAACAAAGAAAGTCATTTCAATCTACTAGATGGTCATATATGGATTAATCTTAATCCTGAGTGTACTACGAACTCCTGCATGACAGGCTATGTCCTTTGATTTACAAAGGTGAGGTTGGTGTAGCAGTCCCGACCAATAGCTACGTACTTTGGGGGCATGGTCTGTTGTGTAGCTGGGAACGTTTTACATAGATATGGAGTTCACTCATTCTTGCGAGAAGTGGAGGAGTATCTTTCTTAAGGGTTGATTCGGTACTTGAACATTTTGAGTGCTCAAGTCTTTCTATTACGAATAGAAAGATTAAAATTCATAATGGTTAAGAATAAATCGTTCATTAGAGAATCAATGGTACTTAAGGTAAAAATAATTAGAGGGGTATAACGGACATAATGACCCGACTCTAATTACGAGATACGCGTGAATGGTCAATTCGTATGCAGTGACTATCGATGGACACCGACTTGGTTCGGCTTAATATATCATCTGCGGCAACGAGAGTGAAACTTCGGATTTTTAGTGGAATAACCCGAAGTTAATAATTTAGAATATTTAATTAAGAGCTTAATTAATATTTCGAGATTATTGGAGCTCGGAACCGTAGGTCCATTTGGTCCCCGTGCTAGCTCGATATACTATAGCGGATTTAGTATAATTGGATAATCCAACTATATACTCACAAAGGTATAAATATTATTAATATGATTAATAATATCGATATGTCACTCTTGATACTATATATTAAAAGGTTAGTATATAGTTTTTTGATTATTATTAATTACATATTATTAAATTATATTATTTATATAATTTAATAAATATAAAATTTGATTTTTGATTTTCCAAAAATGGTTTTTGGAAGGTGTTTGATTGGTTTGAGTAATTGCTCTTTATGAAAGGCAATTACTTCTTTTATTTTTGTAAAGGATTAATGTTACAAAATTAAATAAAAAAAAACCATCATGGCCGAATTTGGGCTTGGAGGAATAGGTAGGGTTTTATATTATTTTGTAAAATTAAAACCCTAATTATAAAAAGGAAAATATGATTTTTCTTTTGACAAGCCTATCATTCTAACCCTAGCCTCCATCTTATTCTTCTTCATTCTCTCTCAAGTATTGAGAAAACTAAAAAGAATAGAACAAGAAGAAAATCAATAAAAATTACAAGTGTGTTTAAATCTCTAAAATATTTAGACATTATTTAGTGAGTCTTGCCCACACAAGTTTCCGTTGGTAACGAGATATAGTTTGGAAGACTTTATGGTGTCGAACAAATCATCATCTTCATCTCTTTCTTATTGCTCATGGCAGTGAGGGTTTGTTTTACTCATTGCACCCCTTTACTTAGTGAAACAGAACTCGGCTTGGTTTCGTTTTAATCTAGTTTTTTTGGGGAATATTTTGTGGTGTTTTGGGGCTGTGTTGGGGCTGTTTTCAAGTGAAAAATCAAAACCAATACGCAGCCATAGTCCACACATTTCAGGGGCTGTTTCTGCAGTGCGTTGGGCGCGAATCGAGTCCAAAACAGTCCAGTTTTTATCCAGCTGTTCCGGGGCTGTTTCGGGGCTAGAATTTTGTCTAAAACTAAAGCAAAATTTCAGTGGTGGTGGCAGTTGCTTTCGGAAATACAAATGGAAGGGCAGAAAAAGTTTTCAAGTTCGATCTATGTGCCTAAGATGTTTCCGCTGCGCAAGGAAAATGTTTCCTACAATAGGCATCGAGAGCAAGGTTGAAAAGTGTTATTAACCCTTCTCTTTTTCATTTAATGTTATTGTTTTTAATATGTTTATATGAGTTATAAATATTGATTTGCATGTTTAGATGAGTAGGCACAAAATAATATTCATATGATGAATAGTTATTATTTTTCATGTGATGAATGGATTTTGCATTGGTCATAAATTTTTCCGGCTCTTATTTTCATGTTGGTTTTTTTTTTGGGATGTAAGGCCATAAAGCCATTGTTTACAATTGTTGTAATTTTATTTTCCAATGAAAATTTTCAATTGTTGTAATTGGGAGCACCGAAGTCCCAAAAGGAGCCAACACCACATTAGAGCGTGATTTGAAGACCAAGGGATGCCTTGGGTAATTTTTGTACTAATTAGATTAGTATAGGGAAAAATAAGAGCCCGGTCAATGCAAATTTTTTTTTTTGTTGTATGTATGTTTAATTTGAATTGTTTGAATAACATGTCATATAGCTTAGGGTGCCTACTCTTGCATTTCACTTTCCATAACATATTTTAGATACATTATCATTATAGACATGAAATATGATTTTATGTGATTTAAAATATTTAAATTAGAATATGATATGCATGGAAAAACAATTAAATGGACTATTTGGTTTTAAGGTTTAAAATTTGAATTCTAATATATTGGGCTTAATTAGTGTATAATAAATTCCATTAGTATATAGGATGGAAACCCGGACATAAATTCCATAGTCAAATCCGAATGGACAGTAATGTGGTCTGTACTCGGGATACAATTCCACATACCATTGGATTTTATAACGCACTAAGATTAATTAAATAGTTTAATATAAATCTGGACCATTTTAGGATTCTAAAGTTTTAAACCAATTAGTGTTCTAGTATTTTAAAAGTTAAAATATAATAGGCCATTAATACCACTCTAATTAAATTAGTTTAATTGAGTAATACAATTAGTAGAGACTAATGGAAATTAGTGATATAATTTTTTAAGAGTTAAAATTGGTTAGGTCACTAATAGTGTACTAGTGTAAATAAGAGTTATGATTTTGTCGTCATATATTTTTTCACACTAGTTATATTAAAATATTATATATTTTATATATAGAAACCTTAATTTTAAATTAGTGAGTGGGAGAGGGATATACAACAATATACCCCGCGATCTCCGTTGTTAGTCCGAAAATGTGAGATTCAAAAGGCGTCTTGAGACGGCTTTGCTTTCGTCCCCTTTATGGATGGTGTCCTTTTTGGGTCAATATCAGGTTTGGATTCCGAGAGGATAGGGATTCTATATTATCTTATGAACTGACCTACCCTACGGCGACACTTCACTTGTTAAGTCCAAGGATCCCGAAACGGCGGGTCACACTCACAAAAGAATAATTATCTGTTAATGAAATTCCTTGATTGAATCTAATGGTAGTTATTTAATATAGGAAAAAGAGTTATTCCCGTATATATTAATCGACTGAGATTGTCTCGATCTATCATGCAAGTACTTGACCTACCCTACGGCGGCACTTACTTGTGGGGTGATAGATTTCTGTGGCATAGTAATTCTCTTAGGTTTCTTATTTGTTATTCATGGTCCATGCATCATGTTTAATTTTATGCCAAAATTCTTTGATGATTTTAATATGCGATGAATGTTAAATGCATGCTTATTTCATTTTTCAGCCATGGTTTCTCCAATTATTTCAATACTCTCAAATGATAAATTAACGGGAGAAAATTATATTTAGTGGAAAAGTAACATGAACATTATCATGGTCTGCGAAGACCTAAAGTTTGTCATGACGGAGGAGTGTCCTTCCGAGCCGGCCAGAAATGATGGCCAAGTTGTGCGCGATACCTACCAGAAATGGGTCGCAGCAAATGAGAAAACCCGCTGCTACTTGCTAGCAGGGATGTTTGAGGTTGTTGCTGCAAAGCACGAACCTATTGCTTCACCATCTCAGATGATGGAGTCATTGTAGGGCATGTTCTGGCAGCCTTCGGAGCGTCAACATCATGAGGCCATAGTCTCAGTGATGACTGCTAGGATAAAGGATGGGAGATCAGTCCGAGAGCACGTCTTGAGGATGATGACCTATCTCAACACTGATGAAACCCATGGAGCTCGTATTGACGTGCGTAGCCAGGTGAACATGATTATGGAAACTCTTTCGAAGAGTTTCCTACAGTTTAAAAGTAACTATATTATGAACAATTGACTTTTACTTTGACCCAGCTGCTTAATGCGCTCACCTATTACGAGTCCATGCTTGTGGATCCTCGTAAGTCCAGTACTGAGGTAAATATTACTGGGTCTTCTAAATCTGCAAAGATGAAGAAGAATAGCACTGGGAAGGCTAAGTCTAAGCCCATGAAGAAGAAGAACAAGAAAGGCTCCAAGGATACCAAGCCCAAGGGAATGTGTTTCCACTGTAACAAGAATGGGCATTGGAAAAGGAATTATCCTAAATACCTTGTTGAGCTGAAGGAGAAAAATGATACAGGTAAATATGATTTACTCGTTATCGAAACTCTATTAGTGGAGGATGATAAATCCATTTGGATTGTTGATTCTGGAGCCACTAACCATGTATGTTCTTCTTTGCAGCTACTTGACTCATTGAGGGACCTTGCTGAAGGTGACTGCACCATGAGGATTGGGATAGAGGATGCCGTTTCAGCAAGAGCAATGGGAGAATCTAGTTTAATTTTTACAAATAATAGTTATTTAAATTTGAACAATGTGTTATTCATTCCTAGTTTTCGCAGGAATTTGATTTATGTTTCTAAACTTTTGGATGATGGTTATTCAGCTTCTTTTAATAGCAATTTAGTTATTATTGGTAGAAATGGATTAACCATATGCACAAGAAACTCAGAAAATAACTTATATGTGTTAAGACCGTTAACACATAGGTCACTGCTCAACGCTGAAATATTTAAGGTTGAGAAACCTAAGACTAAACGGTAAATGATTTGTCACGATGACGTATACCTATGGCATCTTAGACTTGGTCACATCAACCTTGACCGATTAGACAGATTGATAATGAACAGAGCCTTAAACCAGGTAAAGCTCTGAACTTTACCAGTGTGTGAATCATATTTAAAAGGAAAAATGACCAAGAGAACTTTTACTGGAAAAGTTATAAGAGCCAGTCAACCACTTGAGCTAATACATTCGGACGTTTGTTGACCGATGAATGTAAGAGCCCAATGTGGTTATGAATACTTCGTCAAATTCATTGACGATTATTCTAGATATAGGTATGTTTACCTAATGCAGCACAAGTCAGATACTTTTGAAAAGTTCAAATAGTATCGTGCTGAGGTTGAGAACCAGTTAGGTAAAACAATCAAAACTCTACGATCAGATCATGGAGGAGAATACCTTGACAAAAATTTTGAGGAATTCTTAGTTGAGCATATGATAGTATCCCAAATCACAGCACTAGGAACACCACAACAAAATGGTGTTGCAGAGAGGAGAAATCAGACCCTACTAGACATGATGAGATCTATGTTTAGTTATAGCTCACTACCTAGTTCGTTCTGGGGATATGCACTGCAAACTACAATGCATACCCTTAATGTAGTTCCATCTAAGTCTGTTCATAAGACTCCCTTAGAGTTGTGGAGTGGTCATAAAGCCAGTTTGTTATATTTTTGCATATAGGGGTGTCCAGCACATGTGCTGAAGAATAAGACTACAAAGTTGGAACCACGTTCTCAGGTGTGCCTATTTGTAGGCTATCCTAAGGACACTAGGGGTGGATTCTTCTATAGTCCTGAAGATAACAAAGTGTTTGAATCAACAAATGCTACGTTTCTAGAGGAGGACTATATGAGGGAGTTCAAGCCTCGAAGTAAAATTTTACTCGAGGAGTTACTTGCTGGTTCGACCAGCATACCATCGTCAATGACAATTGAAAAATACATAGCAACTTCGACATCTGAGCGTCAGATGTAAGTTCGTCAGAATAATCTACCACCTAGACACAGTGGGAGGGTTGTACGACAACCTGATCGCTACCTTGGGGTTGGAGAGGTACAAGTTGTTGTTAGTGTCTTATGCATGCCACAAGATCACTAAGATGATTTGTGTGTGATTAATTTAATATAAGTTGCAGAATATACTTACAATGAACGGTTGAGATTTTCAAAAAAAAATCCTTTGAATGATGGAAGCTCCAAGCTTGAAGATGAGTTCTAAACTCTTGGGTGAGTTTCCCTATCACCTTGATCCAACTCTATTAGTGCTAGCTTGAAGAATTTTTACAACAAAAATTCAAGAACCAAGAGGGAGAGGTTCGGCCATGTGAGGACAGAAAAGAGAAATTTTGTGTTTTGTGTCTTGTTGACTTGTCTTCCAAAAACAAGGTTGTTGTGTTTTTGTTTTCCAAAAAGCAAAACAAGGTAGGTAAAAAGTAAGTGGTTTTGTGTAAATGAAACAAACACCTTTTCCAACTACCACCATCACATGTGTGATATGTGTGAAGTGGGCCCCACCACTTTAAATTCAAAATTCAAGTTGGCTCACACAACTAGACTTTGGGCCCGGGTTCGTTTAATCCGACTAAACGAATTTTCTGCCGCTAAATAATTAAATTCAATTTAATTAAATAATGATGCCTCACAAAATTATTACGAAAGTCGCTTACGAATTAATTCCAAATTAATTCGTTCGCTTGAATTAAAATCCAATTTTAATTTCGTATTGAAATCCAATTTCAATTAATATATCCAATATATTATTTTAGCCCAAATAAATTAATTAAATAGAAAAATCCAATTTAACTATTAAATTTATTTTATCGATTAATTCTAAATTAATCGCGTTCTCTCTTCTGTACGAATTTAATCCCAGATTAATTCTTGCAGTAATTAATCCCAAATTAATTTTCTCTCGCATAATTAATCCCAGATTAATTATATTCGAGTCAAATGTCATTGGTGAATCTTTGGGAAGCGACCCAAGAGATTCCTGGATATGTTGACAGTAAATCCGGTTGTAGGACTATCCGACACGTGCGTACCCCATACCATGTTCTCACCAATTTACAAGACATGGTTGGCTTCTAGCAAAGCACCGTGCCTACCCAATTCTCCAGAAATATCCGCGGAGGAATATTATCTGTATCAGGTGTAGTAATACTATGTAATGCGTAATACGATCCAGTATCAGATGTCACATGCTAGGCCTGGGTTGGCTCCATGTTTGCCCCGTACGAAGCATATATCGGATCACGAGTAACTAGTCTCTGTAATCGGAAAGTCATGACCTAGTCATACTTTCCCGATAGCTGTAGCTTTTAAGAGTACTATTATCGTATCATGTGTGATCATTATCTCCATATGACTGAAGTGATACTCCCATCTTGACATCACATCCAATACACTACGATTCTCAGTAAACCCAGTACAAGCGTACACAGAACCTGTTAAAGCTCCGGACGACAAATACCAAAGGAAATTGATTGTCACAAGTACTAGCGACGTAAGTCTCAAGTTAAGACCACATACACCTACCCTGATTCGGATTCCCATAGACACATAGTCATACTACCAATGAAATTCTGATGGGTCTATCCAGAGCGAATTGTTCCCGGTCCAACGGCTAATAGAGCCTATTATCACACTTGCATAAGTATCCAATACTTAAACATATGAGAACTATGTCGTTAAGCTTCCATAACGCGCACAAGTGCAATACTAGTCTATTCTGCATTATCGATGTCCAGTCTTAATAATACTACGACTAGGGATATTTAATGATTAAATCATTCATGGATTAATATTGTCTCATATCTTATTAATCTGATTTAACCATATGAACTTTTATCATTAATAAATATCCAAATAATCCAATTACAATAATGATAAAATAGCAATTTCCTTTTATCACATAGTTAATTTGTACAAAAAATACAATGTTTATTACAAATAGTGATGTTATGGGTCATAATTATCCAACAATCTCCCACTTGGCTCATAGCCAATCATTCAAGTATCTAACACATGAACTATGTACATGTCGCTCAAAATTTTGCTGAGAAATAGCTTTCGTCAGTAGATCTACAATGTTGTCATCTGATGCGATCTTTTCGATCTTCACATCGCCACGATGTATGACCTCATGAATCAGATGAAACCGTTGAAGTACATACTTGGATCGTTGATGAGACTGTGGTTACTTAGCATGTGCTATAGCCCCGTTATTGTCACAATACAAAGGTACGGGCTCAGCTGCTAACGGAACTACTCCTAATCCAATTAGGAATTTATGGATCCAAACTGCTTCTTTTGCTGCCTCAACTGCAGCAATATATTCTGATATGTTGTTGAATCGGCAACAGTCTCTTGCTTGGAAGATTTCTAGCTCACTAGTCCATTGTTCAAACAAAATATGTACCTTGATTGCGACTTACAGTTGTCTTTATCGGTTTGGAAACTTACATCGGCGTACCCAGTCACCTCAAGTTCTCCTCCTTCATAGACTAAGAAAGCATCCTTAGTTTGTTTAAGCTACTTAAGGATATTCTTTACAGCAATCCAGTGACTATCACCTGGATCGGCCTGATAGCGACTGCACATGCTCAAAGTATATGAGACATCAGGTCGCGTACATATCATGTCATGCATGATCGATCCGACTGCGGAAGCATACGGGATCCGACTCATTACATCTCTTTCATCTTTAGTTTTAGGACACATGTCCTTAGATAGACAGATGCCATATGACACTGGAAGCAGCCCCCTCTTGGACTGATCTATGTTGAATCTCTTCAACACTTTGTCAATGTACGAGCTCTGGGAGAGTCCCAGCAGCTTTCTAGATCTATCCCGGTAGATCCTTATTCCTAGAATAAAAACTGCTTCTTCCAGGTCTTTCATGGAGAATTTTAATGAAAGCCAAACTTTCACCGATTGTAGCATGGGAATGTCATTGCCTAAAAGCAATACATCATCAACATATAGGATAATGAATGTCAGTGCACTCCCACTAACCTTCTTATATACATAAGAATCATCTTCATTTTGAATGAAACCATATTCTTTTATGATCTCATCAAAACGTTGGTTCCAAGAACGCGATGCTTGTTTTAATCCATAAATGGATCAGTTTAACTTGAAAACCTTGTTTGCATGTGTTGGTACGAAAAAACCATCAGGTTGTTGCATATAAACATCCTCCAAAAGGTTTCCGTTAAGGAAAGTGGTTTTGACGTCCATCTGCCATATTTCATAATCGAAATATACAGCTATAGCAAGCATTATCCGAATGGATTTAATCATGGCAACTGGTGAAAAAGTTTCATCGTAATCGACACCATGTCGTTGACGATACCCTTTCGCTACAGGCCTAGCTTTGTACGTTTGTATGTTGCCATCCATGTGAGTCTTCTTTTTGAAGACCCATTTACAACCAATAGGCTTAACGCCTTCTGGTGCATCAACCAGTGTCCAAACTTGGTTGGTATACATGGAATCCATTTTGGACTTCATGGCATCCTGCCATAAAGCGGAGTTGATACCTTATATCGCTTTCTCATACGTAGCCGGTTCATCTTCCTCAATAAGATTAATATATACATGAGGTGAGATCAGAAACCCATACATCTCAGGTTTTTTCTGACTCTCTCCGACCTACGCGGTTCTTGTGTATTAGAAGATTATGGAACAGTCTTCTCCATGATAGACTGTTCATGTTCCGTGAGTGGGTCAGTGCCAAGAACAGTATCACTCCGATTTTCATCGAGTTCTATTTTCCTCCCTCTTGCCACTGCATTCATGAATTCCTTTTCTAGGAAAACGTATGGAGAGAAACAAATGTTTTGTTCTCTTGTGGGTTATAGAATTAACATCCTTTGGTTTCCCTAGGATAACCAACAAATAGGCACTTATCCGATTTGGGTTCTAGTTTGGTACTATCCAAACGTTTAACGTATGCCCAGCATCCCCAAATCTTCAGGAATGAGAAACCCGATTTCTTTCTCCATATTTCATATGGAGTCTGTCCAACAACTTTGACGGAACCTTATTCAAAATAAGTATTGCACTGTTTAATACGTATCCCCAGAAGCAAATTGGTAGCTCTGTGTGACTCATCATAGACCTTACCATGTCCAACAAAGTTCGGTTTCTCTATTCGGACACACCGTTCAATTGAGATGTTCTGGTAGGAGTCCACTGTGAAAGAATACCATACTATTTCAAGTAATTTTGAAACTCATTGCTTAAGTATTCTCCATCGCGGTCCGACCTCAATGTTTTAATACTTTTGCCAGTCTGTTTTTCTACTTCGTGTCGAAACTCTTTGAATTTTTCAAAAGTTTCCGACTTGTGTTTCATAAGATACACATAACCATAACGCGATGCATCATCCGTAAAGGTTATGAAGTATTCAAATCCACCTCTAGCCTAGCTAGACATGGGCTCGCATACATCACTATGAACTAGGGCTAACTGTTCGGTGGCACGTACACATTTACCACTAAAAGGTGTTTTAGGCATTTTACCTAATAAACAAGATTCACAGACATCATATGAATTAGGATCAAATCTGTCCAAGTATCCATACTTCGAAAGTGTGGATATGCGAGTTTTGTTAATGTGTCCCAGACAATAATGCCACAGATAAGTTTAATCTGTTTTACTCATTTTGAGCCTTTTGTTTGTCGTGTTATATGTTTGAGATTCATTTATATTCAAAATATAAAGACCATTATTAATATCTGCCGTACATATCAAAACATCATCTTTATATACAAAACACTCAGTGTTCCGGAATACAAATGTATACTCGCATCGGGTTAAACAAGATTCAGAGATGATATTCCTAGTCAAACTAGGTACAAAATAACAGTCTCCTAAATTAGGTACATGCCCTGAGGGCAGATTCAAAATATAGGTGCCAACGGCCAAAACGGTGACTCTTGTCCCATTTTCGACTCGCAGGTCGATCTCTCCTTAAGCCAGTCTCCTGCTAATCTGTAGATCATGCACATCAGTACATATGTGAGTACCACATCCAGAATCAAAAATCCAATTTTTAAAACCAGTAGTGGACTTGTTTATTTCACTAACAAACATAACTGAAGCCGGAGCCTTGCCCGCCCTCACTTCCCTCAAGTCTGCCTGGTACTTAAGGCAGTCACGTTTCCAGTGACCCCGTTTGCCACAATATAAGTATACATCTTGGATATGTCATCAGTCTTCCTTGAAGACTGTGATGATTTGGCCTTGCCCTTTTTTCTTCTTTTTTTCTTCACACCTTCAGAAGCCTTCAGCCAAGCCTTGGCCTTCTGAGATGTCGAAGTAAGATGCGCCTCATGCTTCTTATCCTTCAGAAGCTCTGGCTCTTCCTCTTTCAGCATTGACATTAACTCTCCAAGAGTCTTCTCTTGGTTCATCATATTATAGTTCATGATGAACCCACCCCAGCAGTCGGGCAGAGACTGTAAGATCAAATCTATAGAAGTCTCGGCCTCGAAGGTTATGCCCAACTGACCTAGCTGTTCGATGTCAGCAATCATCTGTGACACATAATGCTCAACAGATGTACCATCTGACATACGCGAGCGAAAGAGCTTTTTTTGCAATTCGTACTTCTGAGATCAAGGGTTAGATCTGTAAAGGTCCTTCAATTTCAAATCTTTTGGTAGAGATCCAATCCTTTGTTCTGACGATTAAAAATTGAGGGGTCATTGCAGCAAGCATGATGGACTGAGCAGTGAAGTTGTCATCTCGATGAGTCTTCCAAAGCTCATAATCAACTGCTCGCTCTGGTCCGGGCTCAGGCCCGAGAGGTCTCTCTATGACATAGAGTAACTTCTCGGATCCCAGGACTATCCTAAGATTCATCTCCCAATCTGGAAGATTCGAGCCGTTAAAGACATTCTTGCCCATGATTATGTCTCTAATGCTAATTCTTCCAGCCATCTTGATTGCTATAGTCCAACTATCCAATCAACGATTTCGGGTACACTCAAAATGTAATGATTACTATAGTCCAACTATATAACCAACTACAAATGGAGTAGAGTTTGAGTACAGTCTAACTGTTCAAAGAAAATAATAAAATAATTAGTCCAAGTAATTTTTATAATGACGAATAAATAATATAAAAGTGCGTGTATTGGCGAGTATTAAACGAAATTATAAATTTAATACAAGCCTCCCACTAATTTTCGGCGAGCCTCTAACCCTCCGTTGAGTACTGGGGAAACCTATTTTCCTAGTGGGCTAGGATCCCGTTAAATAATACACAACCTTGACTTTGGCCAACAAGCTGTATAAGATTTAACTAGGTAGATCTCTAAGATCAATTGGATCTCATCCAATTCCTAGATCCGGTAGGTGGACCTCCAAGTCCAAAACATATATCCAATATATTTCCTAACCTTTTTCCTCTGAATCAACTAAGCCTTGGCTTTGGCTCAACAAGCTTAATGATTCCAGTTAAGTGTGACCCATTGACAGTGGGAAAACTTTGTAATCCACGTCGATGAACAGAGGTGACCTTGACTTTGGCCAACAAGTCACAACTGTCCAAGACATGTGATGCATAACAAAGCTTTTGTGGTTCAAACACATCCGCGATGGACAATGATTTTGACTTTGGCCAACAAATCAAAGTAAATCTTGGATCTTGAGAAAAAACCACTCAATGGAAGGAAACGCTTAATTTTTTATGTGAGGGCGTTTTCGTAAATTGACAACCAATTTATTATCGTTGATTAGGTCTCATCTTACACCCTTAAACATGGATTCTAAAAGCATAATAAGGCGCGATAAAATTAATATTGATATGCGGATGGATATGTAAACAAATTGTTCCCATAACAAATCTCTTTTTCTCTCTCCCGCTAGCACTTTACGTTCTTCTACCCAATCACATAATACAATAAGAAACCTCATTTACATTGAGGGGAATTGGTGAAAAGAGAAATACAAATAGCATGAGAGAAGATAGGCTGGACACGCAAGTCCAATTTCAAATAAAAACCATATTTACTACAATTTCCAAAATTGCCCCCACCCGTATAATATCCATCTGATATACATTATTCATATAAATACATCCAAGTATTCACACAAAGCATGTTTTCAATCAATCTAATCCAATTAATTAATCTTCAATTAATGACCATCCAATGTTCATACAATGATTTGATTTTCGCGAGTCCAACTCGTTTAAGAATAAATACTCAAAGTAAGTATTCTTTAATTATATCGAACTATAATTTTAAATCCAATTTAAATTGTATCCAATACTAATTCATATTTAATTCCAAATTAAATAATTACACTTTTAATAGTGCCTTTTATACTTGGATTTCAAATCCAATCTAAATGGGTCTCAAAGGCCCAATTAGCATCCAATGCCAATTCAATCAAAGTCCAATGGGATTTCAATTAATTCTTTAGGTATGGGCTTTGGCCATTATGGATCCAACCCAAGATGCCAAGGCTCAAGTTAGGAATCACCTTATGCCACAAAATCAATTTAGGCCCAATTAAATTTTTAAATGCCCAAAAGTCATATTTGGACTTTATGGAAATGGTTTTAGGCCCAATTGGATCCAACTTAATTGTCCAAAACCATGTTTGTCCTAACCAAGCCCATTAGCCCAAATACAACAAATTAAATTAATATATTATTCCAAATTACATATTAATCTAATTAAAGTGCAATTAACACAATTAATCAATTAATCTAATATTTCCAAAATATTAATTAATCTAATTAATCATGCTTAACATTCAATTCATGTCTAACACAAATTGAAGCAAGATCAACTCATTCCAACATGCTCAAGCTCACGGCAATTGCAAGGAAATAACATCCAATTTTGATTTCAATCCAATTAAATCAACAATCAATATTCATTTCATGCATTTAACATATCCAATTGTCAAATTTCAAAAAACAATCACCATGAGATCTAATTAGGGTTACATTCGGCCATGATAAAAAAATTTGGGAATTTTTGATCCAATCAATTTTTTACAAATCCAATGATGTACAAATGCAATTCATCATCATCTAAACATAACCCAACAATCAATTTGAAAAATACATGCTCCAAGCAAAATCCCCAAATTGAAGTTAAGAACCCTAAAATTTCAAAGCATGCTTAGATGGCTCTAGATACCATTGTTAGTGTCCTACACATGCCACAAGATCAGTAAGATGATTTGTGTGTGAATAATTCAATATAAGTTGTGGAATATACTTACAATGAACGGTTGAGATTTTCAAAAAAAAATCCTTTGAAGGATGGAAGCTCCAAGCTTCAAGATGAGTTCTAAACTCTTGGGTGAGTTTCCCTATCACCTTGATCCAACTCTATTAGTGCTAGCTTGAGGAATTTTTGCAACAAAAATTCAAGAACCAAGAGGGAGAGGTTCGACCATGTGAGGAGAGAAAAGAGAAATTTTGTGTTTTGTGTCTTGTTAACTTGTCTTCCAAAAACAAGGTTGTTGTGTTTTTGTTTTCCAAAAAGCAAAACAAGGTAGGTAAAAAGTAAGTGATTTTGTGTAAATGAAACCAACCACCTTTGCCAACTACCACCATCACATGTGTGATATGTGTGAAGTGGGCCCCACCACTTTAAATTGAAAATTCAAGTTGGCTCACTATAGGCACTGCATTTTTGCATATAAGTCCCGATGATGAGTCTCGTACGGAGACACTCCTCTTTAAGTTGTGGAAGTCACGGGAAATGGACGTCGGAAGGGAAAGTCAGAAATACATATCTTGTTGGACTAAATTCCTTTGTTTAGCTGTGGGTTCGCTCGTTGGACCTCTGTTTTAAAACACACTCTTGACCCAAAACCCCCGAAAGCCACACATCATTGGCCCAAAACCCCCGCAACACAGACAAAGCCCACCAAAATAAACCAAACCCACGCCCAAATCCCTTAACGCACGCCTATCACCCTTCCAAAATTACAAAATCACACATTAAACACATGCTAAAATCAAGACAAATCACCTTCCCAAATTAAAGAAATCAAATCAAATCAAATTAAATCATATTCATAATTAAAAGAAATCAAATCAAATTCCATAAAACACATTCCTAATTAAATTAAATCTCATTCCTAAAATAAATCAAATAAAATCAAACTAAATCAAATTACCTTCCTAAATTAAAGAGATCATTTCCTTATGATACACAAATTAAATGTAACCATAATTGCAATATTTTTTCCATATTCCCATAAGGTAAACCCCAACCCTTTTCCTATAAAAATAAACACAAACCCAACTCTTTGATCCCTGGCAGTCACTCCCAAAAAACCTTCTCTCCTCTCCCATCAACTTTCATTCACGGCATCAACCTAAAACACAACAAACTAAAACCCTATTCTCTCTCTTCTCTCTAAACATGAAGTGGCCCATCGGCATTTTAGAAGCTTTTGGCCCAATTGCCATAAAGCACGGACTCGTCCCAGTTTAAATGGCCCAACAAGCCCATACCTCATGACAAAAAGTCCAACTGAATCCAAATGACGATGGTCCTAAATGCAAGCATAAAGGAATAGTTTCTACTAGTCCTACAACTACAGTTCATGTGCGGGTTTATAGGGGTATAGACAAAGGCTCTCACCGGCGAAGGATTGCCCACAACTATGACTCCCCACTCAAGGGTTCAAGCGACCAAGTGAGCGCACCTTTTTTATACACTAAGGTACGTGCCAACGAGTTATGGTGCGTGACTGACTGTCAAATGGATTTCTCATTGTAGATTCCCCATAGGGAGGGTGGAGCGAACTCTATTAAATACCCAAGCCTCTTAGGCTCTTATCGCCTTGGTGACAGGAATAAACAACAAGTCCTCCAAATTATTCCATCACAGTAAGCTTCGAGTAAATGATTATCTATGTGCCTTCACGGCTTTTCCTTATTGAAAGGTAGTGAATGAAGGAAGAAACCAAACCATTACCTAGCCCTAATAGTGCCTTTGATTAAACCTCTTTCAACCCATGGTAGACACGATTAACTAAAGCACAAATCACAAACATTACAAGACATTATTTCGGGGCCAATTCTCTATCCCCAGTGAAGTCGCCAGACTGTAGGACACAGAAATCGGCGACGCTGTTCCAGGCTCGCGGCCTGGTTGGGAGTACGGAGTAGCCCACGGGGGAACTAAACCGGAGAAATAAAATGGAGTCGCCACCCAGTGTGAACTGGGAAAATGATTTAAGGCCGCACTCACCCCTCGCAAGGGAAGACCTCAAACCGTTGGGTTCGGAATGGTCCCTTACTTATGCCACTTGTAATGAATGGATTTGTGCAATAATCTAACCAAGTCTACGCAACAATAACCTACATCTAAGTTTGCATATAACCTATATCTAAGTTTACATGTAACTTATATCTAAGTTTGCATGTAACCTATATCTAAGTTTGCATATAACCTATATCTAAGTTCGCATACATAAAAGTAAGTCGAAATAACGGCAAGCACGCAATCTCATGAACATATTGAATTATTAAAGCGAAAAATAAATAACAACCTAAACATAAACATAAATTAAATTCCTAATGCGAAAGAAATAACTAATCATGCTTGGAAATAACCAACTAAATCATGCATAAAAATAAATAACATGCAAGTGGATCTATAAGAGGAATAGGGGAGCTGAGAGGAAGGTGTTGGATAACATGACCCATAGCGTCACTATTGTACAGATCATAGTGTTGTTGTACAAATTAACTATGTGACAAGGAAATTGCACTCTCATCATTTGTGATTAGATCACCATAGATGTATATAAATGAAGAGAGGTCCCTATGATTAGTTCCTGGATTGAGAGGATATGAGACAGTATCAGTCCAGGAAGGATTAATCATTAAATATCCCTAGCCGGAGTATTATCGAGACTGGACATCGATAATGCGGAATAGGCTAGTATTGCACTTGTGCGCGTTGTGAGGGCACAACGGCATAGTTCTCATATATTTGGGTATTGGATACTCATGCAAGTGCGATAGGAGGTTGTGTTTCACCGATGGTACGGGAAACAGCTTCGCTCTGGATAGACCCCTCGGAATCCCATTGGTATTATGACTATGTGTCTATGGGAGTCCGACATCAGGGTAGGTGTGTATGGTCTTAACCTGAGACTTGCACCGCTAATGCTTACGACAATCAGTATACTTTTGTTGAGGTCGTCTAGGACTCTAACCGGTTCTGTGTACGCCGATGCTGGGTATATTGAGAATCGTAGAGTATTGGGTGTAATGTCAAGACGGAAGTATCACTCCAGTCATAGTGGAGATGATGTCACGCAGGATACGGTATTAGTGCTCTTAAGTGCTGGCCGGCCATCGGGATATTATGACAAGGTCATGTATATCCGATTATAGAGACTAGTTACCAGACATCCGATATGTGCTTTGGACGGGGCAGACACTTATCCAGCCCCAGCCCTAGCACGTGACTATCCGATACTGGGCCGATATACACGATACTTGGTATGCTACGCCTGATATAGATCTTAAATATTCTTAGAGAATATGACCGGAAAATTGGATAGACTTCGTGCTTTGCTAGAAGCCGATCTTGTCTCGTAAATCGGTAGAACGTAGTACTTGGTACGTATTTACTGCCGAATTATCCGGGGATCTCATGGGTCGCTTCTCGATAATCCACCGATGACGCACAACTCGCACTCTTATATAATCTGGGATTATATAGAAGAGAGAGAAAATTAATCTAGGATTAATTACGGAGATATTTTATCTGGGATAAAATATCGTCTAGAGAGAGATAACGATTAATTTGGAATTAATCGATAAATTAATATATTCGATATATTAAAAGAAATTAGATTTCGACGCGGAATTAAAATGGATTTTAATTCGGGCGAACGAATTAATTTAGAATTAATTCGTTAGCGACGTGAATAGTGAATTCGCTAGGCGTAATCATTTAATTACGACGCAACGGAAAACTCGCTAATTTGGAATTAGCGAAACCGAGCCCGAGTGTGATTGCGAGCGCATTCGTATTTCGAATTCGAGTGCGGCAACGCAAGTCACATCAAGCGTCAAATCATTCGTCACATCAAACGTCAAATCAAATGTCACTTTGAGTGATGTGATTGATTGAGTGATGGACACACATCAAATCACTTTATTAAAGTGAAATGAATAGTTGATGTGTTTGGTTGGAATAGTGTAAGTTGGTGGTGGGAGTATTTTACCATTTTATTTTATTTGGAAAATGCTTGTAATTATGAAAAATATATAAACCCCTTTTGGGAAAGGTTTTGCCAACTAATACACACTTCATCTCTCTCAATTCTTTTCTTTTCTCTCACGCCAAAACAGCTAAAAATGTTCACTGGTTTTGAACCAGAAATGCCGTGAGCTATAGGGAGGCAAGAGTGAGTGGTTTTTGTGGCAAAAATCAAGTGCTAGCACACTTACGAGTCTTGCGAAGGTGGTAGGGAGGTTCACCCATGAGTCGGGATTCGTTTGACGCAATCTTGGAGCTCCGTTTGTCATCTCAAATTTCTGTTTTTGGAGGCAGTGGACTGGTCAGTTCAGGCGTGAAAGGCAGTGGGCTTTTTGGCTTCATTCGTCTTCAAATCGTCTCAACCGATCGATGTGAGTATTCCGCAACTTCGTCGATATGTATTCGCAATGTTTTTCATGCTTATAATCGATCCGGGACCATAATAGAAACCAACAATGGCATCAAGAGCCTAGGTTTGAGCATGAAAATTTTAGGGCTTAAAATTGGGTAAATGTGTGTTGAGCATGATTGAATGAATTGATTGTTTAAGTATGCTTATAACATGTTGAATGCATTTTGGTTGGACCAATTTGTTGAAAATTGATTTGGAATAATTTTCCCCAAAAATGTTACTTGGCCGAAAGTTTAGGGTATTTTGAAATTCTTGGAATTTTTTGATTTTGATTCATTGGATGAGTTGAATCATGTTGGATGATGTTAATTTAAGATTAATTGGATTTAATTTTGAATTGAACAAAATTCCCAAAATACTTATGGTGGCCGAATGTAACATGCCCTATAATGTCTTGGTAATTTTGATTTTGTGACATTGGATGTGTATGAAATCAAATTGGATGTTGATTTAATGTCGATTGTGGGTTCGATTGGATTGAAACCAAATCGGACACAAAATCCCTCCTTGGCCGAGAGCTTAAAAGCATGTAATGGGTTTGATTTTTTCATTTATGTGTTGGACATGTGATGATGATAATGAGCATGATTAATTGGACTAATTTCATGTTTTGGAAATATTGATTTGGGTGATTAATCATGTAATGCACTTTAGGTAATTAAATTGCGGAATTGGATTCATGTAATTTAGTTATTTAGGCCTTAAATTGGATTTGGGCTTATTATGTTGTAAATGGGCTTATTGGGCTTTGTTGTACAAAGTTGGATTTAGGCCAAATGGATTGGATCCAATTGGGCCCAAAGCCACTTCCGTTAAGCCCAAATGCGACTTATAAACCTTTAAAGTTTAATTGGGCCTAATGGGCCTAAATTGATTTCTAGGCTTATGGGGTTACTCCTTGATTGGGCTTTGGTTGCCGAAGCCCACGCCTTAAAGAAATTAATTAAAGCCCATTAGACTTGAATTGAATTGACGTTGGACGTTAATCAGGCTTTGAGTCCCGACGCGATTAAATTTGGAATTTAAGTCGTTAAAGGTTTATTAAATAAAGTGTAATATTTAATTTGGAATTGAATAGTGAATTAGTATTAAATGCATGTTAAATTGGATTTAATTATGTAGTTTAATTTAATTCAGAATTCGTACTTTGAGTACTTATTCGCAAAAACGAGTTTGACTCGAGCAAAATCAAATCGTTGTTTGAACATTGGATGATCACATAATTATCAGATTAATTAATTTGATTAGATTGATTGATAGCATGCTTATGTGTGAATACGTGGTTGTGATGAATGAATAATGTATATCGGATGGATATTAGTCGGGTGGGGCAATTTTGGAAATTGTTGTAATAAATTCGATTTATTAAATTGGACCTGCGTGTCCAGCCTTATCACCTTTATTCTCTTTGTATTCTCTTCTCACCTATTCCCCTCAATGTAAATGAGGTTTCTTTAGAAGTGTAGTGTAACGGGTAGAAGTAATACAAGTGCTAGCTTGAGTGAGAAAGGGAGAGATTTGATCTAGGATCAATGTGTTAAGTATCCATCCGCATATCATTATTATTTATTTTCATACTCGCTTTATTATGTATTTAGAATGCATGTTTAAGGGTGTATGATGATGAGACCTTAACAAAGATAATGAAATTGGTAGCCAATTTGCACGCGAAAAGCCCTCATCAAATATCATGCGTCTTTTCCTTCCATTGAGTGATTCTTGCTCAAGATCCTAGATTGGCATGGGTTGTTGGCCAAAGTCAAGCCCTTGTCCGTCGAAGATGTGCTTGAATCACGAAGCTTTGTTCCTATATTGGTGTCTTGTCCAAGTTGTGGTTTGTTGGCCAAAGTCAAGACCACTTCTTGTCCATCGACATTGATTACGAAGCTTCCATGGTCAATGGGTCCGCGCTTGACTGGGATCATCAGGTTTGTTGTGCCAAAGCCAAGGCCTAGTTGATTCAGAGGAAAAAGGTTAGGCTATATATTGGATATATAGGCATATATAGATATATGTTTCGGACTTGGATGTCCACCTACCGGATCTAGGAGTTGGATGAGATCCAATTGATCTTAGAGATCTACCTAGTTAATTATCATACAATTTGTTGGCCAAAGTCAAGATTGTGTGATATTTAACGGGATCCTAGCCCACTAGGAAACACGGTTTCCCGAGTACTCGACAGAGGGTTAGAGGCTCGACGAAAAATAGTGGGAGGCAAGAATTGAATTTGCAATATTCGTTCAATTACTCGCCATACGCGCTCAAACAAATATCACTCGTCAAATATATTAAAAGTATTAGTTGGACTAATATTTAATGTTGTTTTAATAACAGTTGGACTGTATTATAGTTGATTATATATAATTGGATTATATTAATCAATATATTTGAATTAATTAATTTCAGTTTACAGTTGATTTTATAATTGGATTATAGTAATCAATGTAATTGAGGTTAATTAATTTGGATTATATTTGATTATATAGTTGGACTATTATAATCATTATAATATATATAGTACCACTAATCGTTGATTAAATAGTTGGACTATTGCAATCAAGATAAAATTGAAAAGTTGGATATTTAAAATATAATCTGGGATTAAAATATTTTAAATGATTTAATTTTCAAATTGGGAATAAATAATAGGTTACTTTATTTGATAAAATAACTTATTATACCTTAAGCCCAAAATTAAGCAAATAGTAGAGCATAAAATCTTTGGAAGATTTATGTGATGATGACTTTAATGCTTAATTAATATACTTGTCATAAATCTAATTTTAGATTTAGAAGTATTAAATTGCAATTAATAATTCTTGGAGAATTAATTGACTATTCTAGAGGTGAAAAGTCAAAGTTTGCAATTGGGCATGTAGCACGAGGTGCACATCGTTTCGATATTCTAAAAACCCAAGGCTTGGCCTAAGGTTCCTGAAATATTGAAAAGGATAATTGACATATCCCAAAGTGACTACCATTTGGATATGGCAGACACGAAGGAATTAAAGAAAGGGCAAGGCTCTTACTTTAAAAATGTTTGTCAAAGTTATGTTCACTACTAGTATTGAAATTAGATTTTAAATACTTAGTGTGGTACATAAAATATATGTATTGATGTTCAGAATCTGCTTTGAGCAGGATACTGACTTCAAGCTGAGATTGCTCTGCGAATCGGAAACGGGACGAAAGTCGCTGTTTCGACCGTAGATACCTAAGTTTAGGAACTACCCTTCGGGTGTGTACTTAAATTAGGAACTGTTATAATGTAACTAGTTTGACTAGAGACATTATCTCTATATCAGTGTTTAATCCATTGTGGATAAACCTTTATATTCTAGAACACTAAGTGTTTCATTATATAAAGATGATACTGAGATAAACACATTAGATGTGAATAACAGAATTTATATTTTGAATATAATTAAAATCTCAAAACATATAAAATGACAAATAAATAGCTCAAATTGATTTGATCAATAGAGACTTATTTGTGGCATTGTTGTCTGGGACACAATTAAACAAGACTCGTATATCCACACTTTTGAAGAGTGGGTACTAGGACTGATTTGACTATTCAAATAAAGTCTACGAATCTAGTTTGTTAGGTAAAGTACCTAAAACACTGTTTACTTGGTAATAGTGTAAGTGCCACCGATCTGTTAGCCCTATTCATGGTGAAGTTAGTGGGCCCATATCTAGCTAGGCTAGATGTGAACATGAATATTTCGTGACCTTAACGGATGTGGCATCACGTTATGGTTATGTGTTTCTTTTGAAGAACACAGATCGGAAACTTTTAGAGTTTCGACACGAAGTAGATAAACAGATCGGCTATAGTATTATACCGTCACGGTAAGACCGTAATGGAAAATACTTAAGCAGTAAGTTTCAAACATACATGAAAGAGTATAGTATTCTTTCAGATGAGGACTCCTCCCGAGACACGTCAGTTAGACGGTGTGTCCGAACGAAAACCGAATTTTGTTGGACATGATAAGGTTTATCACGAGTCGCTCTGAGCTATCATTTCCTTCAACAGGATATGTATTAACAGTGCAAAACTTATTTAGAATAAGGTTCCATATAAATCTGTTTGACAGATATCATATAGGATATGAACAGGAAAGAAACAGGGTTTCTCATTCCTAATAATTTGGGTATGCCGGGCATAACGTTTGGATGATACCAAACTAAGAACCCAAATTGGATAAGTGCCAATAATAGGTTATCCTAAGGGAAACCATAAGTATAGTACTTATAAATCTCACATGAGAACAATATAATTGTTGCTCACCATGCGGTTTTCCTAAGAGGAACACCGATATGCAGTGGTCAGTGGGAGAATAGTGATACTCGATGAAAATCGGAGTAATACTATTCAAGGCACGAAGTCCTTAATGGAACACAAACAGTTCATCAATGATGAATCTGTACCATTAATCTTCGAATACACACAACCGCGTAGATCGGAGAGAATCAGGAAACAACCTGGGGTATGGGTTTCTGATGTAACCCTTAAAGATGTAAATCTTATGGAGGTATACCAACCGACTACGTACGAGGAAGTGATACAAGGTATCGACTCCCTATTATGGCAAAGTGCCATGAGTCCGAAATGGATTCCATGTATAACAACTATGTTTGGATACTAGTTGTTGTACCGCAAGGCATTGTGCCTATTGGTACTATAAACGTCTTCAAGGAAGACATACATGGATGGCAACATACAACGTACAAAGCTAGGCTTTTGACGGAAAGGTATCGTTATCAACATTGTGTTGATTACGGTTCAACCTTTTACCTGTTGCCATGGTAAATCCATTTTGAAGATGCTTGTAGATACTGCATATTTCATTTATGAAATGTGTCAGTTAATGATCAAAATCGCTTTCCTGAAAAGGAAACCGTTTGGAGGATGCTTACAACATCCTGACGATTTTGTATAACCGACAAACAAGGTTTGCGGGTTATTCGATCCATGTTTGGATTGAAGCAAGCATAAGGTTCTTGGAACTGTCGTTTTGAAATAATCATAATGGTTAATGATTTGATTCAAAACGAAATGATTCTTGTGTATATAAGGAGGTTAGTGGGAGCGCACTGACAAGGAAATTCCCATAAAGCAATTGGTGAAAGCTTGGCTTTCATAGAAATTCTCCGTAGAATTCTGGAGAGTAACAACCTTTATTCAAGGAATAAAGATCTACTGGGATAGATTTGGAGTTGTTAACACTCTCTGGGAAATTGTACATTTAAAATGTACTTGATATGGTGTCTCATACGCTTTGAGCATATGGAGTCACAATCGGGTCAATCCAAGTGATAGTCACTGGATTGAAGTTAAGGACATCTGTTAGTATCTTAGAGAACTAAAGATGTTGTCTTAAACTATGGAGAAGGAGAACTTGAAGTGACTGGGATCACTACCGCAAGTTTCCAAACAGTTAAATACTACTGGGTACTAAAAGTTTGAATAACGGGACAGTGAGCTGGAAATCTTCCGAGCAAGATACTGTTGCCGAATAAACAACAAATGCGGATTATTGCTGCAGCTGAGGCAGCAATAGAAGCCATTTGGGTCGATAATAAATCTAATTAGATTAGATATAGTTCTGTTAGCAGCTGAGCTAGGCGTCAGCACAAGGCTAAAGAATTAAAGGTCTCATCGACGATCCAGATATACTTCTATATCATCTGATTCGTTCGGATCATTCACATCGTGGCGATGTGATGATCGTATAAATCGCGTCAGACGATAATCATGGAAATCCGCTGACGAAAACCTTTTCTCAGCAATTTGAGCGAACCGTACATAGTTCGGGTGTTCGACACTTGAGTGACTGGCTATGTGCCAAGTGGGAGATTGTTGGATAACATGACCCATAGCGTCACTATTTGTACAGATCATAGTGTTGTTGTACAAATTAACTATGTGACAAGGAAATTGCACTCTCATCATTTGTGATTAGATCACCATAGATGTATAAATGAAGAGAGGTCCCTATGATTAGTTCCTGGATTGAGATGATATGAGACAGTATCAGTCCACGAAGGATTAATCATTAAATATCCCTAGCCGGAGTATTATCGAGACTGGACATCGATAATGCGGAATAGGCTAGTATTGCACTTGTGCGCGTTGTGAGGGCACAACGGCATAGTTCTCATATATTTGGGTATTGGATACTCATGCAAGTGCGATAGGAGGTTGTGTTTCACCGATGGTACGGGAAACAGCTTCGCTCTGGATAGACCCCTCGGAATCTCATTGGTATTATGACTATGTGTCTATGGGAGTCCGACATCAGGGTAGGTGTGTATGGTCTTAACCTGAGACTTGCACCGCTAATGCTTACGACAATCAGTATACTTTTGTTGAGGTCGTCTAGGACTCTAACCGGTTCTGTGTACGCCAATGCTGGGTATATTGAGAATCGTAGAGTATTGGGTGTAATGTCAAGACGGAAGTATCACTCCAGTCATAGTGGAGATGATGTCACGCAGGATACGGTATTAGTGCTCTTAAGTGCTGGCCGGCCATCGGGATATTATGACAAGGTCATGTATATCCGATTATAGAGACTAGTTACCAGACATCCGATATGTGCTTCGGACGGGGCAGACACTTATCCAGCCCCAGCCCTAGCACGTGACTATCCGATACTGGGCCGATATACACGATACTTGGTATACTACGCTTGATATAGATCTTAAATATTCATTAGATGAATATGACCGGAGAATTGGATAGACTTCGTGCTTTGCTAGAAGCCGATATTGTCTCGTAAATCGGTAGAACGTAGTACTTGGTACGTACGTGATTCGGATATTCCGACGACCGTATTTACTGCCGAATTATCCGGGGATCTCATGGGTCGCTTCCCGATAATCCACCGATGACGCACAACTCGCACTCTTATATAATCTGGGATTATATAGAAGAGAGAGAGAATTAATCTAGGATTAATTACGGAGATATTTTATCTGGGATAAAATATCGTCTAGAGAGAGATAACGATTAATTTAGAATTAATCGATAAATTAATATATTGGATATATTAAACGAAATTAGATTTCGACGCGGAATTAAAATTGGATTTTAATTCGGGCGAACGAATTAATTTAGAATTAATTCGTTAGCGACGTGAATAGTGAATTCGCTAGGCGTAATCATTTAATTACGACGCAACGGAAAACTCGCTAATTTGGAATTAGCGAAACCGAGCCCGAGTGTGATTGCGAGCGCATTCGTATTTCGAATTCGAGTGCGGCAACACAAGTCACATCAAGCGTCAAATCATTCGTCACATCAAACGTCAAATCAAATGTCACTTTGAGTGATGTGATTGATTGAGTGATGGACACACATCAAATCACTTTATTAAAGTGAAATGAATAGTTGATGTGTGTGGTTGGAATAGTGTAAGTTGGTGGGAGTATTTTACCATTTTATTTTATTTGGTAAATGCTTGATAATTATGAAAAATATATAAACCCTTTTTGGAAAAGGTTTTGCCAACTAATACACAACTTCATCTCTCTCAATTCTTTTCTTTTCTCTCACGCCAAAACAGCAAAAATGTTCACTGGTTTTGAACCAGAAATGCCGTGAGCTATAGGGAGGCAAGAGTGGGTTTTTGTGGCAAAAACTCAAGTGCTAGCACACTTACGAGTCTTCCGAAGGTGGTAGGGAGGTTCACCCATGAGTCGGGATTCGTTTGACGCAATCTTGGAGCTCCGTTTGTCATCTCAAATTTCTGTTTTTGGAGGCAGTGGACTGGTCAGTTCAGGCGTGAAAGGCAGTGGGCTTTTTGGCTTCATTCATCTTCAAATCGTCTCAACCGATCGATGTGAGTATTCCGCAACTTCATCGATATGTATTCGCAATGTTTTTCATGCTTATTCGATCCGGGACCATAATAGAAACCAACAGAAGGTACAGACCTTCAAGGCTAGGCTAGTGGCCAAGGGTTATACCTAGAAAGAGGGAGTTGACTATGAGGAAACTTTCTCGCCAGTAGCCATGCTCAAATCTATTTGCACTCTTCTATCCATTGTTGCATATCATGACTATGAAATTTGACAAATGGACGTCAAGACTGTATTCTTGAATGGCAATCTTGATGAGAGTATCTATATAGTACAACTAAAGGGGTTCATAGCCCAAGGTCAAGAGCAAAAGGTTTACAAGCTGCAAAAGTCCATTTATAGGCTTCAGCAGGCGTCTCAATCTTGGAATATAAGATTTGATACCACGATCAAGTCTTATGATTTTGAGCATAATGTTGATGAGCCTTGTGTGTACAAGCGCGTCATTGATGGGAATGTGGTTTTTCTTATTTTATACGTCGATGATATTTTACTCATTGGGAATGATGTAAAGATGTTATCGGACATGAAAACATGGCTAGCTAACCAATTCTAAATGAAAGATTTGGGAGAGTCCAGTTATGTTCTTAGGATTCAGATACTTTGGGATCGCAAGAAACGACTGTTAGCTATGTCTCAGGCATCCTATATCGACAAGATCCTTGTGCGATTTGGGATGCAGAATTCCAAGAAAGGCAATCTGCCTTATCGGCATGGAATTCATTTGTCAAAGGAACAGTCTCTTAAGACACCTCAAGATGTTGAGGAAATGAGACATATCTCATATGCCTTAGCAGTTGGTAGTCTCATGTATGCTATGTTATGCACGAGTTCGAACATCCATTTTATAGTGGGAGTAGTCAGTAGGTTTCAGTCGAACTCAGGATTGGATCAGTGGGTGGCTGTGAAACACATTCTCAAGTATCTTAAGAGAACGATAGATTATATGCTTGTATATTCCAGTGAGGATATGATCCTACGGGGATATACAGACTCTGATTTTCAGACAGATGTCGATTCTAGGAAATCAACATCTGGATCAGTGTTTACCCTAAGTGGTAGGGCTATAGTATGGCAGAGTATAAAGCAATCTTGCATTGCTAACTCTACCATGGAGGCTGAATATGTAGCAGCTAAAGAAGCAGTCTGGCGTCGTAAATTCTTGGGAGATCTGGAAGTTGTTCCATATATGGATAGACCACTCATACTTTATTGCGATAATAGTGGTGCAGTGGAAAATTCAAAAGAACCAAGAAGCCACAAGATGGGAAAGCATATAGAGAGGAAATATCATCTCATCAGGGAGATAGTGCAGAGATGAGACGTTACTGTCACAAAGATTGCATCCGTAGAGAACCCGGCTTATCCGTTTACAAAGACCTTGTCGGCTAAAGTGTTTGAAGGTCACCTAGATGGTCTAGGATTACGTGACATGTCCCATTTGCTCTAGTGCAAGTGGGAGATTGTTGGGATGTATGCCCCAGAGCTACATGTAATGTAAACGACTTTATATGTTTTGAAATAAAATGATACATTAATCATTTATCAAAGTGTTTGTTAAAGTTTTCACATATTATAAATTATCTTGATTACCCTAGATTACTTATATGCCTTCACTTAATGTATGAGTGTCATACACAAGAGGATTTAAGTCTGAAATTAGTAATATTAAATAGTCCATAGAGAGCAAAGAAAATAGGTACTTTGTTTGTGGTTTATATATAGCTACGGTCTATTCTATAATTTTATGGCGCCTTAATCTGGAATCGTCCATGTAAAGACATGAGAATGGAGGCACCTTGTATGATGTGATCATATAGGACTGGACCCAGATGGAAATGACATTCTTATAACATTTTTTAAACAAAGAAAGTCATTTCAATCTACTAGATGGTCATATATGGATCGATTTTAATCCTGAGTGTACTAAGAACTCCTGCATGGCCGACTAATGTCATTTGATTTACAAATGTGAGGTTGGTGTAGCAGTCCCGACTAATAGCTATGCACTTTGGCGGTATGGTCTATTATGTAGTTGGGAACGTTTTACATAGATATAAAGTTCACTCATTCTTGCGAGAAGTAGAGGAGTATCTTTCTTAAGGGTTGATTAGGTACTTGAACGGTTTTCGCGCTCAAGTCTTTCTATTATGAATAAAAAGATTAAAATTCATAATGGTTATGAATAAATCGTTCATTAGAGAATCAATAGTACTTAAGGTAAAAATAATTAGAGGGGTATAATGGACATAATGACCCGACTCTAATTACGAGATACTCGTGAAGGGTCAATTCGTATGTAGTGACAATATCGATAGACACTGACTTGGTTCGGCTTAATATATCATCTGCGACAACGAGAGTGCAACTTCGGGTTTTTAGTTGAATAACCCGGAGTTTATAATTTGGAATATTTAATTAAGAGCTTAATTAATATCTCGAGATTATTAGAGCTCGAAACTGTAGGTCCATTTGGTCTTCGTGCTAGCTCGATATACTATAGCGGATTTAGTATAATTAGATAGTCTAATTATATACTCTCAAAGGTATAAATATTATTAATATGATTAATAATATTGATATGTCACACTTGATACTATATATTAAAAGGTTATTATATAGTTATTTGATGATTATTAATTACATATTATTAAATTACATTATTTATATAATTTAATAAAAATATAAAATTTGATTTTTGATTTTCCAAAATTGGTTTTTGGAATGCGTTTGATTGGTTTGAGTAATTGCTCTTTATGAAAGGCAATTACATCTTATTTTTGTAACATATCCTTTATTATAATAATGAAGGATTAATGTTACAAAATTAAATAAAAAAAACCTTCATGGCCGAATTTGGGCTTGGAGGAATATGTAGGGTTTTATTTTATTTTGTAAAATTAAAACCCTAATATAAAAAGGAAAATATGATTTTTCTTTTGACAAGCCTCTCATTCTAACCCTAGCCTCCATCTTCTTCTTCTTCATTCTCTCTCAAGTGTTGAGAAAACTAAAGAGAGAGAACAAGAAGAAAACCAAAAAAAATTACAAGTGTGTTTAAATCTCTAAAACGTTTAGAGATTATTTAGTGAGTCTTGCCCACACAAGTTTCCATTGGTAACGAGATATAGTTTGGAAGACTTTGTGGTGTCTAACAAATCATCATCTTCATCTCTTTCTTATTGCTCACGGCAGTGAGGGTTTGTTTTACTCATTGCCGCCCATTTACTTGGTGAAACGGAACTCGGTTTGGTTTCATTTTAATCTAGTTTTTTTGGGGAATCTTTTGGGGTGTTTTGGGGCTGTGTTAGGGCTATTTTCAAGTGAAAAATCATAAGCAATATGCATGTATAGTCCACGTATTTCAGGGGTTGTTTCTGTAGTGAGTTCGGCATGAATCGAGTCCAAAACAGTCCAGTTTTTGTCTGGCTATTTGAGCCTATTCGGGGACTGTTCCGGGGCTTTTTCAGGGCTGGAATTTTATCTAAAACTGAAGCAAAATTTCATTAGTGGTGGCAGTTGCATTCGAAAATACAAAGGGAAGGGTAGAAAAAAATTTCAAGTCTGATACGTGTGCCTAAGATGTTTTCGCTGCGCAAGGAAAGCGTTTCTTACTAACTGATGATCTACACGATCACGTGATGCGAAAACTTATGCCTCTCTAACTCTTGGATAGCGATCAGGTTGCCGTACAATCCTCATACTACATCTAGGTGGTAGATTATTCAGATATACTTGTATCTGACGCTCAGATGTCAAAGGTGCAATGCTCATATCAATTATTGTTGACGATGGCGTTCTGGTTGAACCAGCAAGTAACTCCTCGTGTAACACTTTACTTCGAGGTTTGAACTCTCTTATTTAGTCTTCCTCAAGAAATGCAGCGTTTGTTGGTACAAACATCTTATTATCTTCTGGACTATACCCATAGTCTTCTTAGGATAGCCTACACCTGAGAATGTGCTCCAACTTTTTAGTCTTATTCTTCAGCACATGTGCTAGACTCCCTCATATGCGGAAATATCGTAAACAAGCTTTACGAAAAACTCCACAACACTAAGGGAGTCTTAGGAACAGACTTATATGGAACTACATTAAGGATATACATTGTTGTTTGCAATGCATATCCCTAGAATGAACTAGGTAGTGAACTGTAACTAAACATAGATCTTATCATGTTTAGTAGGATCCAATTTCTTCTATCTACAAAATCATTTTATCATGGTGTTCCAAGTGCTGTGAGCTAGGACTGTAACATCCCCAACCCGGAGATGCTATCGGCAGGGAATATGCCATACTATTCCCCTGAGCCATTGATTTTCTGACAATATAAACCCATGCACGGGACCATTGCCCAACTCGACATCATAAATGAATAATACTTTTCAAACTAAATACTCAAATTCATTACACATCACAACTTTAGTAATAAACTCTTATAACTCTCTACATGTGTATTCTTTACTAAACAAACTATTTGATACATAACATTTTCTTTCACTAACTGAACTCAGCTCTGACTCGACCTGGTGGACCGAAAACCCTAGTGACTGCCATCAGTATCCATCCTCTCCAGCTTGTTCTCCGGAAATACCTGCAAAACAGAGAAACTATGAGTGGTGGGGAGGTTAGACTGTTTGAACACTCTAAGTGAGTGGATAATTAAAACAAAAACTGATTTGTTTTTATAAAAACTTTTAGTTGTGAAACTGTTGCCAGAAAAACCATCTTTCTGAAAACTTATTTCTTAACTGAAAACACAACTTTTCTTTTCATAATATTTCATTTCTGAAAACTACATTTCTGAAATCCTTTTTCTCTGAAAAAACTGTCACTAGAAATCTGTCTTTGAAAAACTTGAC
Source organism: Zanthoxylum bungeanum (assembly GCA_019454045.1). NCBI lineage: Eukaryota > Viridiplantae > Streptophyta > Magnoliopsida > Sapindales > Rutaceae > Zanthoxylum > Zanthoxylum bungeanum. The sequence goes on along the minus strand of SKCR01029321.1, from coordinate 152,903 downwards.
GCATGGGGGTTTTACGTATCGTCGTCTCCTCATACGCCTAACTAGAGCCAATAGTGCAAATCCATGACATTGGGGCATTTCGTATCGCCGTCCCCCAAAGCTTGCCACTACATGTCCCTGAAACTAGTGGTCTTGGGGCGTTACATATCGCCGTCCCCCAAGCCACTGAACTAGAACTAGAGGTGCGGATCTATGCTACCCTTCAGGCTCTGAATCTAGGATCTATGGGCATCTATCATCCTTAGTTTTGAACTACGTGTGATAATGACATTTGCGTTCGTCAATTCCATGTCTGAGTCAAGTTACATACTGAAGGAGGTTTTTGCCCCATGCCTCGAATACACAAAGTCATGCTTAGAAAATATCTCTTTCTAAAATATCTCTTAAAATATGATCTTTCATGAAATAACTGTAATAAAAATCAACTAATGCCCTAGGTGCGTAAAAATAAGTCTTTACATAAAATAGTGTAAATGAAAAGTTAACTTAGAAAGAGACTGTCCACTCACTGATTTGGAGTCTCGCTAGCCTTACTTCACTTCACCGAAGAAAATTATAATTCCTGCGATGATTTATAACTGATAATCTTGATTAGAAAATGGGTTGAGGAAAACATTACGGAATTAGGTTAATTTATCTATTCAATTACTCGTTAACACTTCACTGCGTATCATGCATATATCATGATGTAATATATGTATGCGAGCTGATGCGAGACCCTTAGGGTGGCCTCTAACACGCTAGGGAGAAATTGGAATGTACTAAATTTGATTTGGGAAAAATCTTGATCTCGCATCGCGATGCCAAGAGTCGCGCGTCACCGACACCCACCTGGCATGGTCGAGGTAGAAAGCAATTTTATATCACGTCACAACATTGAGACTATGGCATCGCGACACCCATATAACAGAGCTGAAACAGAGAGTAATTTTTCATTACGTGTCGCGACATCGAGTGCACCGCGTCACGACACTAGTCCAAAAATAGAACCATCTTCAACTCATCACTTCCATTTCAAATCTTACAACACCCCTAATAACTCATCTTAACATAACTCATTTCACATCCTTAATCCAAACACAACCCATTTATTCTAAATATCATGAAATCACAAAAATATACCCCCAATACATCATATATTTATAGACCTCATCTAACACTAATATTATCAAATAAATAATCCTCTAATCTTCAACATTTCTCAAAATCCATCTCACCCCATTAACCCAACATAATCCATCATCAAGAATTATTACATCAACAAATAAAATTTTATAGTCATGTCCATACACATATAAGCCTCACCACATGTTTATACTTTCAAATCACTTCTCAAAATACATACTATTAACTTTACCAATGCCAAATATATAATTCTTTTTTCTATGGTAAAACAAGGTGAAAATTGGGGCTTTCATAATTCAAGCTTAAAACTGAAATTAAAGAAGAAAAAGGAGATGAAGAACTTACTTTGCATGAAATGAACTTGGAACCTTCAATTATGGCATCCAAAATAGCCTGAGGAATGAGAAGACAATTTGAAGAACTGTCCCCACCACTCATTTTTTTTTAATTTTGAGGAAGATGAGGGAATAGTACTTTATTTATAGACAAAGAGGGCTGATTTTGTGATGGATTGGGTGGTTAGGATTGTGCCACCTCATCAATTCCAGTCTATTCTCGAAATCACTGTAGCAGTCACGGAATTTGTGATTTTGACCCGTTTTCGGTTCGAATTTGGAAAACTTTCCAACGTGAAAGTTGTATCTCTCGGCCTAAGCGTTCTGAAGATATAAAATTCATAAAAATTAAAGATCGTATGAAAAAGTTATAGCCCGATTACTAGAGGTTGTTCGGGATGGGACATAAGTTGAGTTCCGCATCAGAATTTCAAGGTATTTACCGAATATCCCAAATGTCATTTTATGAGCATTTACGTGCTCAAACATGATTTATATCAAGTATTATGCCTTCAAAAATGTAACAGTCGTCAACCTCTGATTACGTACAAGTCGTCAAGGTCACCGAATGTTACAAATTCTCCCCCTTAAATAGGAATCATCCTCGAATCCTCTTTAAAACTGGGATTCTGGACTCTGTCTATATTTTATCGCAAGTTATATGATTCACATGCTATTTTTTAAGTCATCAAATTTTAACCATCTATATACTCATTCTCTATTCTACTTCATCGATTATATCACAACTTCCGATGACTTTCCATATGTCATCGTCATACCCTAGGATAATAGAACCATTATACTTGATTTGAATGATATGTCTTGGAAGTCATAACTAAGATTATACTCTATTGTTGTCTGCATGGACTGTTACTTTACGGTAAACTATTTCATATTACCTGAGTTCCATTATGAGTTAGCAACCAAAACCTTCATCAAACTGACTGTTCATTCTTTAGCTAATAAGTATGCATTGCTATTGTTCTAGTCTTAATATCTGTTTCATGCATAATACCTCATGAATTCTTGATTGAATGGTAATTCCTCGTCCTTGGTTCATAAAATTCATGCTGAATAATTAATACTGCTGTCAAATTACACCTATTGTTATGCCTTACAAAAATCTCATTTTTAAACTCCTAATTATGCCCAACATTACTTGTCTGTACATTCCCTTAGCACTACTTACATATCACAAACTAGTATTCATCGAGGTCCAACTTTATCGCTGTTGTCTAATGAGGGTTGGGAGGGTGGGGTTTGTCCTAGAGTTTTCTAGTTACGGTGCTTTCACTAGTTACCCGTACTACAGTTCACGTGCCATTTATCTATGAGCTTAGTGTTGGACAATTATGACCCATAGCATCACTATTTGTAAAAGACATGGTGTTTTTGTAAAAATTAACTATGTGACAAAGGAAATTGCTCTTTTATCATTTCGTAATTGGATTACTTGGATATATATAAATGATAAAAGTCCATATGATTAGTACCGGATTAATAAGATGTGAGACAATATTAATCCATGAAAGGTTTAATTATTAAATATCCCTAGTCGTAGTATTATAGAGACTGGACATCTATATTGCGGAATAGACTAGTATTACACTTGTGCGTGTAATGGAAGCTTAACGGCATAGTTCTCATATATTTAAGTATTGGATGCTTATGCAAGTGTGATAGGAGGTTCTGTTAGTTGTTGGACCGGGAACAGCTTCGCTCTGGATAGACCCATCGGAATCCCATTGGTAGTATGACTATATGTCTATGGGAATCCGAATCAGGGTAGGTGTATGTGGTCTTAACCTGAGACTTGCATCGCTAATACTTGCGACAATCAGTATACTTTGGTTTTGGCCATCTGGAGCTTTAATAGGTTCTGTGTACGCCTCTTCTGGGTTTACTGAGAATCATAGTGTATTGGGTGTGATGTCAAGATGGAAGTATCACTTCAGTCATATGGAGATGATGATCACGCAGGATACAGAACTAGTACTCTTAAATGCTGCAGCTATCGGGATAGTATGACTAGGTCATGATTATCCGATTACAGAGATTAGTTGATGATGATCCGATATATGCTTCGTACGGGGCAAACACAATTCCAGCCCTAAGCCTAGCATGTGACATCCGATACTGGATCATATTACATAATACATTGTATACTATGCCTAATACAGCTTATATATTCCTCCTTGAATATTTCTGTAGAATTGGGTAGGCACGGTACCTTACTAGAAGCCAACCATGTCTTGTAAATCGGTAAGAACGTGGTACGAGGTACGCACGTGTTCGGATAGTCCGATGACCGTATTTACTACCAACATATCCAGGGATCTCTTGGGTCGCTTCCCAAAGATTCATTAATGACATTTGACTTGAACAGAATTAATCTGGGATCAATTATGAGAGAGAAAATTAATCTGGGATTGATTGCGGTAAGAATTTATCTGGGATAAAATTCGTTTAGAAGAGAGAACGCGATTAATTTGGAATTAATCGATTAAATAATATATTAGATATATTAATTGAAATCGGATTTCAATGCGGAATTAAAATTGGATTTTAATTCTGGCGAACAAATTAATTTGGAATTAATTCATAAGTGACTTTCGTAATAATTTTCCTAGGCATTATTATTTAATTAAATTGGATTTAATTACGTCATAACGGAAAATTCGTTTAATCGGATTAAACGAACCCGAGCCCAAAGTGTGTTGTGTAAGCCAACTAGATTTGGAATTAAATGGGTAGGACCCATGACTTACATCAATTATCATCATTTGTGATGTAAGTAGTTGGAATAGTAAATGTGGCATTTACTTCACACATCTACCACTTTTTGAAAGTCAACACACAACAACTTTATTATTAGTTTTTGGAAAATAAAATATCAACTATTCATCTCCTTCCTCTCTTCTTGTGGCCGAATATTGTTCTTCTTGGAAGACAATTTTTTCTTTCAAAATCTTCAAATCTAGCACTTAAAGGAGTCTTGTGAGGTGATAGGGAAACTCACCCTTGAGTTTGGAATTCATTTTTAAGCTTGGAGCTTCCATCCATTCAAAGAAAGTTTTGAATTTTCTAATCCGATCAATGTACGTTTTTTCCGCAACTCACTTGATTATTCACACTAGAATCATGTTTAGGAGACCTTGGGATGTCTTGGACAAACTAAAAATGGTATCAGAGCCAATCTAAACTTGATTTTAATTTCTAGAGTTTATATACTTGAATTGGGAATTTTACTTGGAGCATGTCTAAATTTAAAATTGATTGTTGGTTTATGCTTGGATGATGGTAACTTAGAGTTATACATTGAAGGATTTGTGAAAAATTGATTGGATCAAATTTTCCCCTAAACCCAAGCATGCCTGAATACTAGCCCTAGAACACTCATGGTGAGTTTTTGAAAATTTAACAATTGGATATGTTATTGGCATGAAATGAATATTGATTGTTGATTTAATTAGATTGAAATCAAAATTGGATATTATTTTGGCCTATTGCCGTGAGTTATAGCATGTTGGAATGAGTTCATTTTGCCTCAACTTTGTGTTGGACATGAATTTGAGAATTAACCATGATTAATTAGATTAATTGATGTTTTGAAAATATTAGATTAATTAATTAATTTTGGTAATTACACTTTAATTAGATTAATATGTAATTTGGAATAATATATTAATTTAATTTGTTGTATTTGGGCTAATGGGCTTGGTTGGGCCAAGTATGGTTTTGGACAATTGGGTTGGATCCAATTGAGCCTAAAATCATTTCCATAAAGTCCAAATATGACTATTGGGCCTTTAAAAATTTAATTGGACCTAATGAGCCAAAATTGATTTTGTGGCATATGGTGATTCCTAATTGGGACTTGGCTTTTGGGTTGGATCCATAAAGGCCAAAACCCATGCCTAAAGAATTAATTGAAAGCCCTTTGGACTTTAATTGAATTGGCATTGGATGCTAATTGGGCCTTTGAGACCCATTAAGATTGGATTTGGAATCCAAGTCTAAAAGGCACTATTAAAAGTGTAATTGTTTAATTTGGAAGTAAACATGAATTAGTATTGGATACAATTTGAATTGGATTTAAAATTGTAGTTCGATATAATTCAAGAATACGTACTTTGAGTATTTATTCATAAACGAGTTGGACTCGCGCAAATCAAATCGTTGTATGAACATTGGATGGTCATTAATCAAAGATTAATTAATTGGATTAGATTGATTGATAGCATGCTTTGTGTGAATACTTGGATGTATTTATATGAATAACTTATATCGGATGGATATTAGTTGGGTGGGGGCAATTTTGGAAATTGTTGTAAGTATGGTACTTATTTAAATTGGACTTGCGTGTCCAGCCTTTCACCTCCTTATCTCTTTGTATTTCTCTTCTCACCAATTCCCCTAAATATAAATGAGGTTTCTTTAATGTATTATGTAATTGGGTAGAAATATGTAAAGTGCTAGTGGGAGAGAGGAAAGATAGTGATTTTTTATAGGAACAAATTGTATTATATATCCATCTGCATATCATTAGTAATTTATCGCGCCTTATTATGCTTTTAGAATGCAAGTTTAAGGGTGTATGATGAGACCTAATCAAAGATAATAAATTGGTTGCCAATTTACGCGAAAAACCCTCACTTTAATTTTAAGCGTTTTCCTTCCATTGAGTGGTTCTCTCTCAAGATCCAAGATTGACTTTGATTTGTTGGCCAAAGTCAAGATCATTGTCTATCGCAAATGTGTTTGAACCACGAAATCTTTGTTATATATCGCATGTCTTGGGCAGTTGTGACTTGTTGGCCAAAGTCAAGGTCACTTTTGAACATCGACGTGGATTACGAAGCTTTCTTACTGTTAATGGGTCGCGCTTAACTGGAATCATTAAGCTTGTTGAGCCAAAGCCAAGGCTTAGTTGATTCAGAGGAAAAGGTTAGGAAATATATTGGATATATGTTTTGGACTTGGAGGTCCACCTACCGGATCTAGGAATTGGATGGGATCCAATTGATCTTAGAGATCTACCTAGTTAAGTTTCATACAGCTTGTTGGCCAAAGTCAATGTTGTGTGTTATTTAACGGGATCCTAGCCCACTAGGAAACTAGGTTTCCCGAGTACTCCACAGAGGGTTAGAGGCTCGCCGAAAATAGTGGGAGGCCAGTATTAAATTTGTAATTTCGTTTAATACTTGCTAATATGCGCTCTTTTAATTATTATATCTCGTTATATATATTTATTAGTTGGACTAATATTATTTTATTGCTTTCTTTGAACAGTTAGACTGTACAAGACACTACTCCACTTGTAGTTGGTTATATAGTTGGACTTTAGTAACCATTACATTTTGAGTGTACCCGAAATCATTGATTGAATAGTTAGACTATTGCAATCGAGATGGCTGGAAAGATTAGCGTTAGAGACATAATCATGGGCGAGAATGTCTTTAACGGTTCCAATTTTCCAGATTGGGAGATGAATCTCAGGATAGTCCTAGGAGCCGAGAAGTTGCTCTATGTTATAGACAGACCTCTCGGGCCTGAGCCTAGAAATGAGCGGGCAGATGATCATGAGCTTTGGAAGACTCATAGAGATGATAACTTTACAGCTCAATCTGTCATGCTTGCCGCAATGACACCTCAATTTCGTCGTCAAAACAAATGATTGGATCCCTATAACATGATGTTCAAATTGAATGACCTTCGCAGATCTAACCTTAGATCTCAGAAGTACGAATTGCAAAAGAAGCTCTTCCGCTCGCGTATGTCAAATGGTACATCTATCGAGCACTATGTGTCATAGATGTTTACTGACATCGAATAGCTAGGTCAGCTGGGCATAACCTTTGAGGCGGAGACTTCTATAGATTTGCTCTTACAGTCTCTGCCCGATTACTGGGGCGGGTTCATCATGAACTACAATATGATGAACCAAGAGAAGACTCTTGGAGAGTTGATGGCGATGCTGAAAGAAGCAGAGCCAGAGCTTCTTAAGGGCAAGAAGCGCGAGGTGCATCTTACTTCGACATCTCAGAAGGCCAAGACTTGGTCGAAGGCTTCTGGAGGTGTGAAAAAAAAAATGGCAAGGCAAATCATCAAAGTCTTCTGGGAAGACTAAGGATATATCCCAAGACGTCTGCCTACATTGTGGCAAATAGGGTCACTGGAAGCGTGACTGCCGTGAGTACAAGGCGGAGTAGAAGGAAATGAAGACAGGCAAGGCTCCGGTTTCAGGTATGTTTTTTATAATTTTGGACAATTATGACCCATGGCATCACTATTTGTACAGAACATGGTGTTGTTGTATAAATTAACTATGTGACAAAGGAAATTGCTCTTTTATCATTTGTAATTGGATTATCGGGATATATAAATGATAAAATTCCATATGATTAGTTCCGGATTAATAAGATATGAGACAGTATTAATCCACAAAGGTTTAATCATTAAAATATCTCTAGTCGTAGTATTATCGAGATTGGACATCGATAATGCGGAATAGACTAGTATTGCACTTGTGTGCGTTGTGGGAGCATAACGGCATAGTTCTCATATATTTAAGTATTGGATATTTATGCAAGTGTAATAGGAGGTTGTGATTACCGATGGTACGGAAACAGCTTCGCTCTGGATATACCCCTCGGAATTCCATTGGTAGTATGACTATGTGTCTATGGAAGTCTGAATCAGGGCAGGTGTATTTGGTCTTAACCTGAGACTTACATCGCTAATACTTGCGACAATCAATATACTTTGGTTTTGGTCGTCCAGGGCTTTAACAGGTTCTGTGTACGCCTCTTCTGGGTATATTGAGAATCGTAGTGTATTGGGTGTGATGTCGAGATGGAAGTATCACTCCAGTCATATGGAGATGATGGTCACGTAGGATAAGGAACTGGTACTCTTGTATGCTGCAGCTATCGGGATAATATGACTAGGTCATGTTTATCCGAATATAGAGACTAGTTACCAGAGATCTGATATGTGCTTCGTACGGGGCAGACACAATTCCAGCCACAGGCCTAGCACGTGACATCCGATACTGGATCGCAAAATGCAATACTACATATACTACGCCTGATACAGATTATATATTCCTTTAAGAATATTTCTGGAGAATTAGGTAGGCACGGTGCTTTGCTAGAAGCCAACCATGTCTTGTAAATCGGTAAAATCGTAGTACTAGGTACGTACGTGTTCGGATAGTCCGACGACCGGATTTACTGCCAACATATCCAGGGATCTTATGGGTCGCTTCCTGAAGATTCACCGATGACGTATGACTCGAACATAATTAATCTGGGATTAATTATAAGAGAGAGAAAATTAATCTAGGGTTAATTATGGAGAATTTTATCTAGGATAAAATTCAATTAAAAGGGAGAGAACGATTAATTTGGAATTAATCGATAAAAATAATATATTCGATATATTATATGAAATTAGATTTCAACGCGGAATTAAAATTAGATTTTAATTCGGGCGAACGAGTTAATTTAGAATTAATTCGCTAGCGATGTGAATAGTAATTTTGCTAGGCATAATTATTTAATTAAATTTGTTTTAATTACGTCGCAACGGAAAATTCGTTAATTCGGAATTAGCGAACCCGAGCCCGGGATGTGTTGCGGGCCCACTTGGATTTTGAATCAAGTGGGGCCCACAAGTCACATCACGCGTCACATCATTAGTCCCTCAAGTGATGGAAGTCTTGTCACTTTTTGGTGATTGACATCTTGTCACTCTTTGACTGATGTGAGTTGTTGGAGGCTTTAATGCCTTGTACCAACCTTTTGGAAATTTTTGGTAAATGGTATTTTGTTTTTGGAAATCAAAATAACATAACACAATTTTCATTCTCTCTTTCTTTTCCTCCATGGCCAAATGACCTTCTTCATTTTCTCTCAAAATGCCGTGAGCCTTGGGCTCATTTTCTTCTTGATTTTGCTTTAAAATAAAAAATGCTAGCACATCCAAGGAGTCATTCAAAGGTGATAGGGAAACCCATCTATGAGCTTGGAATCAACACTTAAATCTTGGAGCTTGAAGATCAACACAAGGAGCACAACAAAGGGCTTGGCCGAAACTTCAAGGAATAAATTTTTTTTTTGTGTTCAACGCATCGCAGAGCCGATCAAAATGAGTATTTCCGCTACTTTACTTTATTTTATTCGCACATTTCATTGCTTAATTTGATATTGGTTTGACCTAGAAAACCCAACAATGGTATCAGAGAGGTTATTAAGCATGAAATTGAATTAGGGTAAAATTTGGGTAAATTTGATTTGAGCATGATTTGATAAAATTGATTGATTGAGTATGCTTGAATGATGATAACTTGGAGTTATACATGATCAATTTGACGAAAATTTAATTGGATTAATTTTCCCCATTTTCTTTGGCTTGGCCGAGAGTTATAGATGCCCTAATGTCATGGTATTTCTTATTCTTTTGATCATTGGATGAGTTGAAGGACATGGGATAACTTGATTTAGGATTTAATTGGATGAAAATCAAAATGGGATTTATAAAACCCTAAAATGCCGTGAGCAATATAGCATGAAATGAGATGATTTTTTGATTCAATAATTTTGGACTTGTGTTGATGATGATTAGCATGATTAATTATGTAAATTGATATTTTGGAAATGTTAATTTGACTAATTAATTATGGCTAATACACTTTAATTGATTAAATTATGATATTTGGGATATTGGAATTTAATTAGCTGGGCTAAATTTGGAATTGGGCTGATAAATTTGTATTTGGGCTTAATGGGCTTGGTTGGGCCAAGTTTGGTTTAGGTTAAATGGTTGGATCCAATTGGACCTAAAACCATTTCCATAAAGTCCAAATATAATAAAATGGGCCTTTAAAATTTTAATTGGGCCTAATGGGCCTTAATTGATTTTTGGCAAAAGGGTGATTCCTTATTGGGCTTTGGTTGCCAAAGTCCATACCTTATAAATTAATTGAAAGCCCATTGGACTTTAATTAAATTGACATTGGATGTTAATTAGGCTTTGAGACCCGTTAAGATTAGATTTAGAATCTAAGTCGCAAAGACTCATTAATAAAGTGTAATTATTTAATTTAGAATTAAATGAAGAATTAGTATTGAATACAAATTAAATTGGATTTAATATTGTAGTTTGATACAATTCAAGAATTCGTACTTTGAGTATTTGTTCTTAAAACGAGTTGGACTCGCCTAAATCAAATCGTTGTTTGAAAATTGGATGGTCATTAATTTCAGATTAATTAATTGGATTAGATTGATTGATAACATGCTTTATGTGAATACATGGATGTGATGTATGAATAATGTATATCAGATGGATATTAGATGGGTGGGGGCAATTTTGGAAATTGTTGTAATAAATTTAGAATTTATTAAATTGGACCTGCGTGTCCAGCCTATTACCTCTTGACTCTTTGTATTTCTCTTCTCACCTATTACCCTCAATGTAAATTTGGTTTCTTTAGAAGTGTTATATAATTGGGTAGAAGTAAGAATAGTGCTAGCCGGGAGAAAGGAAGGGGATAGATTTGTTCTAGGAACAAATTGTTTTAAATATCCATCCGCATATCATTATTAATTTATTTACCGCGCCTTATTATGCTTTTAGAATGCATGCTTAAGGGTGTATGATGAGACCTAATCAAAGATAATTAATTGGTTGCCAATTACACGAAAAACCCTCAACATATATTAAGTGTCTTTCCTTCCATTGAATGATTCATTCTCAAGATCCAAGATTGGCACTGGTTTGTTGGCCAAAGTCAAGACATTTGTCCATCGCGGATGTGTTTGAATCATGAAGGCTTTGTTCCATATCGCATGTCTTGTCCAAGTTGTGATCTGTTGGCCAAAGTCAAGATCACTTCTTGTCCATCGACATCGATTACAAAGCTTTCCAAGGTCAATGGGTCCCGCTTAACTGGAATCATTAAGTTTGTTGTGCCAAAGTCAAGGCTTAGTTGATTCAGAGGAAAAAGATTAGGGAATATATCGGATATATTGGCATATATTAGATATATGTTTCAGACTTGGATGTCCACCTACTGGATCTAGGAATTGGATGAGATCCAATTGATCTTAGAGATCTACCTAGTTAAATATCATACAGCTTGTTGGCCAAAGTCAAGGTTGTGTGTTATTTAACGGGATCCTAGCCCACTAGGAAACTAGGTTTCCCGAGTACTTAACAGAGGGTTAGAGGCTCGCCAAAAAATAGTGGGAGGCAAGTATTAAATTTGCAATTTCGTTTAGATACTTGCCAATACGCGCTCATTTCAATTTTTCGTCATTAATTTAAATATATATTAGTTGGACTAATATTTAATCGTTATTTTAACTAAACAGTTGGACTGTATTCAAACTACTTCAATTTATAGTTGATTATATAATTGGATTATAGTAATCAATATATTTGGATTTAAACAATTTAATTATAGTTGATTAAATAGTTAGACTATAGTAATCATTATATTTAATTGTACCCGAAATCGTTGATTTGATAGTTAGACTATTGGAATAAAGATAACTGAAAGATTAGCGTTTAAAACATAATCCTGGATGAAAATGTCTTTAAGCGGCTTTAATTTTCAAATTGGGAATAAAACCTCAGGATAGTCCCGGAAACTGAGAAGTTTTTCTATTTGATAAAGTGACATCTCGGGCCAAAGCCCGGAGTTGAGAAAATAGTAGAACATGATATTTGGAATATTCATGTGATGATAACTTTAATGCTCAATCCTTTATGCCAAATGCAATGACACTTTAATTTTGTCGTCAAAACTAAGGATTAGATCTTTATAACATGATGTTGAAATTAAAGATCTTCATAGATATATTCTTAGATCTTAAAAGTACAAATTGTAAGAAGCTCTTTAGCTCGCGTATGTCAGAGGGTACATCTGTCGAGCACTAGGTGTCGCAGATGATTGCTGACATCGATCAGCTAGGTTAGCTGGGCATTACCTACGTGGCCGAGACTACCAAAGATTTGATCTTATAGTCTCTACCCGAAAACTGGGGCAGGTTCATAATGAACCAAGAGTAAACTCTTGGAGAGTTGATGGCTATGTTCTAGGAGGCAGAGCTAGAGCTTCTAAAAGGGGCAAAGGCAAAATCATCACAGTCTTCTGGGAAGACAAATGACATATCCCAAGATGTCTGCCTAAACTGTGGCAAACGAGGTCACTGGATGCGTGACTGCCGTATGGACAAGGCAGACATGAAGGAAATGAAGGCGGGGCAAGGCTCCGACTTCAAGTAAGTTTGTCATAAACATGTTCACTATTAGTTTCAAAAATGGATTTTGATACTAGATGTGGTACATAGATATGTACTGTTGTGCAGAATCTGCTGATGAGCAGGATACTGACTTCAGTTGAGATCGACCTGCGAGTCGGAAACGGGACGAGAGTCACTGTTTTAACCATAGAAACCTAAGTTTAGGAACTGCTTTTCGGGTATGTACTTAAATTAAGAAACTATTATAATGTACCTAGTTTGACTAGAAACAATATCTCTATATCTAAGTTTAACCCGTTGCGGGTATACCTTTATATTCTATAACACTAAAGTGTTTTATTTTATAAAGATGATATTAAGATAAGCACATTAGATGTGAATAACAGTATTTATATTTTGAATATAAATGAATCTCAAACATATAACATGACAAACAAATAGCTCAAACTGAATTAATCAGATGAGACTTATTTGTGGCATTGTTGTCTGGGACACATTAACAAGACTCGTATATCCACACTTTTGAAGAGTGGGTACTAGGACGGATTTGATTCTAATCAAATAATGTCTACGAATCTAGTTTATTAGGCAAAGTGCCTAAAATACCTTTTACTTGGTAAAAGTGCAAGTGTCATCAATCTATTAGCTCTCGTTCATAGTGACATAAGTGGGCCCATGTATAGCTAGGCTAGAGGTGGATATGAACGCTTCGTAACCTTTACGGATGTGGCATCGCGTTATGGTTATGTGTTTCTTGTGAAATATAAATCGGAAACTTTTGATAAATTCAAAGAGTTTCGACACGAAGTATAAAAACAGATCGGCAAGAGTATTAAAACATCACGATTGTACTATGATGGAAAATACTTAAGCAATAAGTTTCTCGATTACTTGAAAGAGTATAGTATTCTTTCACAAATGACTCCTCCCGGAACACCTCAATTGAGCGATGTGTCCGAACAGAGAAACTGAACCTTGTTGGACATAGTAAGGTTAATTATGAGTCGTTCTGAGCTACCATTTTCCTTATAAGGATACGCATTAAACAGTGCAATACTTATTTTGAATAAGGTTCCATGAAAATCTGTTAGATAGAATTCATATTAGATATGAACAGGAAAGAAACCGGGTTTTCTCATTCCTGATAATTTAGGTATGCTGGGCATATGTTTGGATGATACCAAACTAGAACCCAAATCGGATAAGTGCCTAATTTGTAGGTTATCCTAGGGTAACCAAAGTATAGTACTTATACAACTCACATGAGAACAATTTAATTGTTGATCTCCATGCGTTTAACCTAAGAGGAATACCTATATGCAGTGGTAAGTGGGAGGAAAGTAAAACTCGATGAAAAATCAAAGTAATATTGTTCCAGGCACCGATTCCTTAATGGAACACAAACAGTTCATCAGGGATGAAATTGTACCACAATCTTTGAATACACAAGAACCGCGCAAGTTGGAGAGAGACAGAAAACAACCTGAGAGGTATGGGTTTCTGATCTCACCTCATGAAGATGTCAATCTTATTGAGGAACACGAACCGACTACGTATGAGGAAGTGATACAAGGTATCGACTCCCTATTATGGAAAAGTGCCACGAAGTCCGAAATGGATTCCATGTATACAACCAAGTTTGGACACTGGTTGTTGTACCGGAAGGCATTGTGCCTATTGGTACTATATGTGTCTTCAAGGAAGACATACATGGATGGCAACATACCAACGTACAAAGCTAGGCTTGTAGCGAAAAGGTATCGTTATCAACATTGTGTCGATTACGACGAAACCTTTTACTCGTTGCCATGGTTAAATCCATTTGGATAATGCTTGCTAACGCTGTTTGTTTCATTTATGAAATGTGGCAGCTGAACGTCGAAATCGCTTTCCTTAAACGGAAAACTTTTTGGAGGATGTTTACAACATCCTGACGGTTTTTTAGTACCAAAACGAGCAAACAAGGTTTGCAAGTTAATTCAATCCATTTATGGATTGAAGGAAGCATTGCGTTCTTGGAACCAGCATTTTGATGCAATCATAATGGTATATCATTTAATTCAAAACGAAGATGATTCTTGTGTATATAAAGAGATTAGTGGGAGCGCACTAACAATGATTGTCCTAAATAATGATAACATGTCATTTCTTGGAAATGACATTCCCATAATACAATCGGTGAAAGCTTGGCTTTCATGAAAAATTCTCCGTAGACTACTTGGGAGAGACAACCTTTATTCTAGGAATAATGATCTACTGGGATAGATCTAAAAGTTTTTGGCACTCTCCGAGAACTCGTACATTGAAAAATATGTACGCGACCTGGTGTCTCATATGGTTTGAGCATATGGAGTCACAATCAGGCCAATCTAAGTGATAGTCACTGGATTGATGTTAAGAACATCCTTAAGTATCTTAGATGAACTAAGGATGCTTTCTTATGCTATTGAGAAGGAGAACTTGAAGTGACTAGGTTCACCGTTGCAAGTTTCCAAACCGATAAAAACGAATATAAGTCGTAATAAGGGTAATGTATAGTTTGAATAACGGAACAGTGAGTTGGAAATCTTCCAAGCAAGATACTGTTGCCGAATAAACAACACAAGCGGAATATTACTGCAGCTGAGGTAGCAATAGAAGCGTTTTGGATCTAAATAATCCTAATTAGATTAGGTATAGTTCTGTTAGCAGCTGAGTTGGACCTCAGCGCAGGCTAAAGAATTAATGGTCTCATCAACGATCCAAATATATACTTCAATTATTTCATCTGATTCGTCGGATCATACATCATGGCGATGTGATGATCGAATAAATCGCATCATATGATAACATTGCAAATCCGCTGACGAAAGCAGTTTCTCAACAGAAGTTTGAGCGAACCGTACATAGTTCAAGTGTAGGACACTTGAGTGCTTGGCTATAGGCCAAGTGGGAGATTGTTGGACAATTATGACCCATAGCATCACTATTTGTACAGAACATGGTGTTGTTGTACAAATTAACTATGTGACAAAGGAAATTGCTCTTTTATCATTTGTAATTGGATTACCGGGATATATAAATGATAAAAGTCCATATGATTAGTTACGGATTAATAAGATATGAGACAATATTAATCCACTAAGGTTTAATCATTAAAATATCCCTAGTCGTAGTATTATCGAGATTTGACATCGATAATGCGGAATAGACTAGTATTGCACTTGTGCGCGTTTTGGGAGCATAACGGCATAGTTCTCATATATTTAAGTATTGGATACTTATGCAAGTGTAATAGGAGGTTATGTTTACCGATGGTACGGAAACAGCTTCGCTCTGGATAGACCCCTCAGAATTCCATTGGTAGTATCACTATGTTTCTATGGAAGTCCGAATCAGGGTAGGTGTATTTGGTCTTAACCTGAGACTTACATTGCTAATACTTGCGACAATCAATATATTTTGGTTTTGGTCGTCCAGGGCTTTAACAGGTTCTGTGTACGCCTCTTCTGGGTATATTGAGAATCGTAATGTATTGGGTGTGATGTCGAGATGGAAGTATCCCTCCAGTCATATGGAGATGATGGTCACGTAGGATAAGGAACTGGTACTCTTGTATGCTGCAGCTATCGGGATAATATGACTAGGTCATGTTTATCCGATTATAGAGACTAGTTACCAGAGATTCGATATGTGTTTCGTACGGGGCATACACAATTCCAGCCCCAGGCCTAGCACGTGACATCCGATACTGGATCGCAATATGCAATACTACGTATATTACGCCTGATACAGATTATATATTCCTTTAAGAATATGTCTGGAGAATTGGGTAGGCACGGTGCTTTGCTAGAAGCTAACCATCTCTTGTAAATCGGTAAAATCGTAGTACTAGATACGTACGTGTTCGGATAGTCCGACGACCGGATTTACTGCCAACATATCAAGGGATCTCATGGGTCGCTTCCCGAAGATTCACCGATGATGTATGACTCGAACATAATTAATTTGGGATTAATTATAGGAGAGAAAATTAATCTAGGATTAATTACGGAGAATTTTATCTAGGATAAAATTCAATTAAAAGAGAGAGAACGATTAATTTGGAATTAATCGATAAAAATAATATATTCGATATATTATACGAAATTAGATTTCAATGCAGAAATAAAATTAGATTTTAATTCGAGCGAACGAGTTAATTTAGAATTAATTCGCTAGCGACGTGAATAGTAATTTTGCTAGGCATAATTATTTAATTAAATTTGATTTAATTACGTCGCAACGGAAAATTCGTTAATTCGGAATTAGCGAACCCGAACCCGGGATGTGTTACGGGCCCACTCGGATTTTGAATCAAGTGGGGCCCACAAGTCACATCACGCATCACATCATTAGTCAATCAAGTGATGGAAGTCTTGTCACTTTTTGGTGATTGACATCTTGTCACTCTTTGACTGATGTGAGTTGTTGGAGGCTTTAATGCCTTGTACCAACCTTTTGGAAATTTTTGGTAAATGGTATTTTGTTTTTGGAAATCAAAATAACATAACAGAATTTTCATTCTCTCTTTCTTCTCATCCATGGCCGAATGACCTTCTTCATTTTCTCTCCAAAATGTCGTGAGCCATGGGCTCATTTTCTTCTTGATTTTGCTTCAAAATCAAAGATGCTAGCACATCCAATGAGTCATTCAAAGGTGATAGGGAAACCCATCTATGAGCTTGGAATCAACACTTAAAGCTTGGAGCTTGAAGATCAACACAAGGAGCACAACAAAGGGCTTGGCCGAAACTTCAAGGAAGAAATTTTTTTTTTGTGTTCAACTCATCGCAAAGCCGATTAAAGTGGGTGTTTCTGCTACTTTACTTTGTTGTATTCGCACATTTCATTGCTTAATTTGATCTTGGTTTGACCTAGAAAACCCAACAATAAACATGTCCACTACTGGCTTTAAAAAATTGGATTTTTTATTCTGGATGTGGTACTCACATATGTGCATGATCTGCTAATTAGCAGGATACTGGCTTCAGGCGAGATCGACATACGAGTCAGAAATGGGACAAGAGTCACCGTTTTGGCCGTTGGCACCTATATTTTGAATTTTCCCTCGGGGCATGTACTTAATTTAGGAGACTGTTATTTTATACCTAGTTTGAATAGGAACATCATCTCTGTATCTTGTTTAACCCGATGCGGGTATACCTTTGTATTCAGGAACACTGGGTGTTTTGTATATAAAGATGACATTTTGATATGTACAGCAGATGTTAATAATAGTCTTTATATTTTGAATATAAATGAATCTCAAACATATAACATGACAAACAAAAGGCTCAAATTGAGTAAAATAGATGAAACTTATATGTGGCATTGTTGTCTGGGACATATTAACAAGACTCATATATCCACACTTTCGAAGAGTGGATACTTGGACGGATTTGATCTTAATTCATATGACGTCTGCGAATCGTGTTTATTAGGCAAAATGCCTAAAACATCTTTTAGCGGTAAAGGTGTACGTGTCACCGAACTGTTAGCCTTAGTTCATAGTGACGTATGCAAGCCCATGTCTAGCCAGGCTAGAGGTGGATATGAATACTTCGTAACCTTTACGAATGATGCATCGCGTTATGGTTATATGTATCTTATGAGACACAAGTCAGAAACTTTTGAGAAATTCAAAGAGTTTCGACACGAAGTAGAAAAATAATCGGCAAAAGTATTAAAACATTACGGTCGGACCATTGTGTAGAATACTTAAGCAATGAGTTTCTCGATTCCTTGAAAGAATATGGTATTCTTTCACAGTGGACTCCTCCTGGAACACCATAACTGAATGGTGTGTCCGAACGGAGAAACCAAACTTTGTTGGACATGGTACAGTCTATGATGAGTCGCACTAAGCTACCAATTTCCTTCTAGGGATACGTATTGAACAGTGCAATACTTATTTTGAATAAGGTTCCGTCAAAGTCTGTTGGACAGACTCCATATGAAATATGGACAGGAAAGAAATCAGGTTTCTCATTCCTGAAGATTTAGGGATGCTGGGCATACGTTAAATGTTTGGATGGTACCAAACTAGAACCCAAATCGGATAAATGCCTATTTGTAATTGGTTATCTTAGGGAAACCAAATGATATTATTTCCACAACCCACAAGAGAAAAAATATTTGTTGCTCTTCATGCAGTTTTCCTTGAAAAGGAATTCATAGATGCAGTGATAAGTGGGAGGAAAGTAGAACTCGATGAAAATCGAAGTGATATTGTTCCCAGCATTGACCCCTCACGGAACACAAATAGTTCATCAGGGATGAGACTATTCCACAATCTTCTAATACACAAGAACCGCGTAGGTCGGGAGAGTCAAAAAATAACCTCAGAGGTATGGGTTTCTGATCTCACCTCATGTAAACATTAGTCTTATTGAGGATAATAAACTGGCTACGTATGAGGAAGCGATACAAGGTATCGACTCCTCTTTATGGCAAGAAGCCATGAAGTCCGAAATGGATTCCATGTATACCAACCAAGTTTGGACACCAGTTGATGTACCAGAAGGCATTGTGCCTATTGGTAGCAAATGAGTCGTTATGGTGAAGACAGACATGGATGGCAACATACTAACGTACGAAGCTAGGAATGTATCGAAAGGGTATCATCATCAACATGGTGTAGATTATGACGAAACCTTTTACCCGTTGCCATGATTAAATCCATTCGGATAATGCTTGCTATTGTTGTATATTTCGATTATGAAATATGACAGATGACGTCAAAACCGCTTTCCTTAATGGAAACCTTTTGGAGGATGTTTATATGCAACAGCCTGACGGTTTTGTCGTGCCAAAACATGCAAACAAGGTTTGCAAGTTAAATCGATCCATTTATGGATTGAAGCAATCATTTCATTCTTGGAACCAATGTTTTGATGAGATCATATTACAATATGGTTTCATTCAAAACGAAGATGATTCTTGTGTATATAAGAAGTTTAGTGGGAGTGCACTGACAATGATTATCCTATACGTTGATGATGTATTGCTTCTTAGCAATGACATTCTCATATTAAAATCGGTGAAAGCTTGGCTTTCATTAAAATTCTCCATGAAAGACATGGGAGAGGCAACCTTTATTCTAGGAATAAGGATCTACTAGGATAGATCTAAAAGTTGTTGGCACTCTCCGAGAAATCGTACATTGACAATGTTGAAGAGATTCAACATGGATCAGTCCCAGAGGGGGCTGCTTCCAGTGTCACATGGCGTCTCTCTATCTAAGGACATGTGTCCTAAAACTCAAGATGAGAGAGATTCAATGAATCAGATCATGTTCACTTAAGCAGTCGGATCGATCATGTATGCCATGATATGTACGCGACCTAATGTCTCGTATGCTTTGAGCATGTGTAGTCGCTATCAGGCCGATCCAAGTGATGGTCACTGTATTGATGTGAAGAACATCATTGAGTATCTTAGACGAACTAAGGATGCTTTCTTAGTCTAAGGGGAATGAGAACTTGAGGTGACTGGGTTCACCAATGTAAGTTTCCAAACCGATAAAGACGACTGTAAGTCGCAATAAGGGTACATATTTTATTTGAACAATAGAACAGTGAGCTGGAAATCTTCCAAGCAAGATATTATTGCCGATTCAACAACAAAAGCGGAATACATTGCTGCGGCTGAGGCAGAAAAAGAAGCATTTTGGATCTATAAATTCCTAATTGGATTAGGAGTAGTGCCGTTAGCAGCTGAGCTGGGCTACAGCACAGGCTAAGAAACCATGGTCTCATCA
Organism: Zanthoxylum bungeanum; assembly: GCA_019454045.1. NCBI lineage: Eukaryota > Viridiplantae > Streptophyta > Magnoliopsida > Sapindales > Rutaceae > Zanthoxylum > Zanthoxylum bungeanum. The sequence goes on along the minus strand of SKCR01029321.1, from coordinate 132,390 downwards.
ATGATCCAAGTATGTACTTCGACGGTTTCATCTGATTCGTGAGATCATACATCATGGTGATGTCAAGATCGAAAGATCATTTCAGATGATAACCTTGCAGATCCGCTGACGAAAGCGATATCTCAGCAAAAGTTTGAGTGACATATACATAGTTTAGGTGTTGGACACTTGAGTGATTGGCTATAGGCCAATTGGGACATTGTTGGACAATTATGACCCATAACATCACTATTTGTAAAAGACATGGTGCTTTTGTACAAATTAACAATGTGACAAAGGAAATTGCTCTTTTATAATTTTGTAATTGGATTACTTGGATATATATAAATGATAAAAGTCCATATGATTAGTACCAGATTAATAAGATATAAGACAGTATTAATCCATGAAAGGTTTAATCATTAAATATCCATAGTCGTAGTTTTATCGAGACTGGACATCGATAATGCGGAATAGACTAGTATTACATTTGTGCGCGTTATGGAAGCTTAACGGCATAGTTCTTATATATTTAAGTATTGGATGCTTATGTAAATGTGATAAGAGGTTCTGTTAGCCGTTGGACCGGGAACAGCTGCGCTCTGGATAGACCCATCAGAATCACATTAGTAGTATGACTATATGTCTATGGGAATCCGAATCGAGGTAGGTGTATGTGGTCTTAACTTGAGACTTGCATCTCTAATACTTGCGATAATCAGTATACTTTGGTTTTGGTCGTCCAGAGCTTTAACAGGTTCTGTGTACACCTCTTCTGGGTTTACTGAGAATCGTAGTGCATTGGGTGTGATGTCAAGATGGAAGTATTACTTCAGTCATATAGAGATGATGATCACGCAGGATACAGAACTAGTACTCTTAAATACTGCAGCTATCGGGATAGTATGACTAGGTCATGATTATCCGATTACAGAGATTAGTTGCTGATGATCCGATATATGCTTCGTACGGGGCATACACAATTCCAGCCCTAGGCCTAGCATTTGACATCCAATACTGGATCATATTACGCAATACATTATATATTACGCCTAATACAGATTATATATTCCTCGTTGAATATTTCTGGAGAATTGTGTAGGCACGGTGCTTTGCTAGAAGCCAATCATGTCTTGTAAATCGGTAAGAACGTGGTATGGGGTACGCACGTGTTTGGATAGTCCGATGACCGTATTTACTGTCAACATATCCATGGATCTCTTGGGTCGCTTCCCAAAGATTCACCAATGATATTTGACTTGAACAGAATTAATCCGGGATTAATTATGAGAGAGAAAATTCATCTGGGATTGATTACGACAAGAATTTATCTTGGATAAAATTTGTTTAGAAGAAAGAACGTGATTAATTTGGAATTAATCGATTAAATAATATATTGGATATATTAATTGAAATTAGATTTCAATGCGGAATTAAAATTGGATTTTAATTTGGGCGAACGAATTAATTTGGAATTAATTCTTACGCGACTTTCGTAATAATTTTGCTAGGCATTATTATTTAATTAAATTGGATTTAATTACGTCGCAACGGAAAATTCGTTTAATCAGATTAAACGAACCCGAGCCCAAAGTGTGTTGTGTAAGCCAACTAGATTTGGAATTAAATGGGTGAGAGCCATGACTTACATCAATTGTCACTATTTGTGATGTAAGTAGATGGAATAGTAAATGTGGCATTTACTTCACACATCTACCACTTTTTGAAAGTCAACACACACTAAATTTATTATTAGTTTTTGGAAAACAAAATATCAATTATTCATCTCATTCCTCTCTCCGTGTGGCCGAATATTGTTCTTCTTGGAAGATAATTTTTTCTTTCAAAATCTTCAAAGTTAGCACTTAAAAGAGTGATATGTGTGATCAGTGCTTGAGATTGTGGTTACAGCGGAAGAATCATGTGAGATTCTTGGGTTAGCACGATTCATGACACTATCAACATCATACCTTTGACCATATAGGTAGACATTTTTCGTACCATAGGTCAATAGGTGGGGATACAGTGAGGGGAGGGACCGTATCATATGTAAATCGCATACATAATGGGTATATATATCTTTCCTTATCTTTTGGGGGCCTTGGCATGTTGCTAGATGTCAACCTTGGTCATTGAAATCGAACGACCATCTGATCGGAGGATAATTTATGTTCGATTAAATTATCACGATTCGTTTCATGTCCAACTTGAGGGGAACCCAAAAGGTCACACACAATAAAGTCGAAATCAATGGTTAACAGTGCACAGTACAAATATAACAACATATATGATTGCTTTAGGAATTGTTCATAAATGTTTCAATGTGTTTAATTATTGAACAGATCATTTATGAGGTTCCATAGTGGCTTAGGGATTGGCGAATGACGATAGGGGCACTTTGGGAATTGGAATAAAAAGAATAAAAATTACTATTCATGTGAATAGTAACATGAATAGTAAAAAAATTATTATTTGTTTTGAATTCCAATTCGGCCCAAACTCTTATTAGGGTTTTATAATCTCATTACTTAAATTAGTTTTTATCCCACATCGGATTCTTAATTAATTTTGTTGTCTTTGGAGCACTATATAAACCCAAAGAATTCTTTACAAATTTGCTACACCAAAACCTTTCATATCTTGGGTTTATATAAGTGAGCAACTCTAAAGTTTAAGAGTAAGCCACTGATTTTGAGGATCCTTAAGTCTAATTGACTAGAGGTGTTGGACAATTATGGCCCATAGCATCACTATTTGTACAGATCATGGTGTTTTTGTACAAATTAACTATGTGACAAAAGAAATTGCTCTTTTATCATTTGTAATTAGATTACCAAGATGTATAAATGATAAAAGGTCCTTATGATTAGTTCCGGATTGAGATGATATGAGACAATATCAATCCATGAAGGTTTAATCATTAAATATCCCTAGTCAAAGTATTATCGAGATTGGACATCGATAATGCGTAAAAGACTAGTATTACACTTGTGCACGTTGTGGGAGCATAACGGCATAATTCTCATATATTTGGGTATAAGATACTCATGCAAGTGTAATAGGAGGTTGTGTTTACCGATGGTACGGAAACAGCTTCGCTCTGGATAGACCCCTCGGAATTCCATTGGTAGTATGACTATGTGTCTATGGAAGTCCGAATTAGGGTAGGTGTATTTGGTCTTAACCTGAGACTTGCACCGCTAATACTTGTGACAATCAATATACTTTGGTTTTGGTTGTCTAGGGCTTTAACAGGTTCTGTGTATGCCTCTTCTGGGTATATAGAGAATCGTAATGTATTGGGTGTGATGTCAAGATGGAAGTATCACTCCAGTCATAGTGGAGATGATGATCACGTAGGATACGGAACTGGTGCTCTTTTATGCTGCAGCTATCGGGATATTATGACTATGTCATGTTTATCCGATTATAGAGACTAGTTACCAGAGATCCGATATGTGTTTCGTACGGGGCAGACACAATTTCATCCCCAGGCCTTGCATGTGACATCCGATACTGGATCGAAATACGCAATACTACGTATACTACGCCTGATATAGATCGCATATTCCAGTAAGGATATTTCTAGAGAATTGGGTAGGCATGGCGCTTTGCTTGAAGCCAACCTTGTCCTGTAAATCGGTAAAAATGTAGTACTAGGTACGTACGTGTTCGGATAGTCCGACGACCGGATTTACTGCCAACATATCCGGGGATCTCATGGGTCGCTTCCCGAAGATTCACCGATGACGTATGACTCACACTTTATTAATCTGGGATTAATTATAAGAGAGAGAAAATTAATCTGGGATTAATTACGAAGATATTTTATCTAGAATAAAGTATTAGTTAAAGAGAGAGAACGATTAATTTAGAATTAATCGATAAAATAATATATTCGATATATTATACGAAATTGGATTTCGACGCGGAATTAATTAGATTTTAATTCGGCGAACGAGTTAATTTAGAATTAATTCGTTAGCGACGAGAATAGTAATTTTGCTAGGCATAATTATTTAATTAAATTTGATTTAATTACGTCGCAACGAGAAATTCGTTAATTCGAAATTACCGAACCCGAGCCCAGGAGTGTTTACGGGCGCACTCGCTTTTCGAATTCAAGTGCGTAGGAGAAGCAACTCATTCTCTCTTCTTCTCTCTTTGCATCTCACGGCCTTGGGCCATTTTTCCCTAAAAAATCTGCTAATGCCGAGACTTGAAGGAGAAGCAAGGAAAGATTTGCGGCAAATTTTTTCGAGTGCTAGCACACTTTCGGAGTCTTGCGAAGGTGATAGGGAAACCCACCAATGGGCATGGAATGCACACCAAGCTTGGAGCTTGAAGGACCGAAAATTGGAGCTCAAAATTTTGAAGAAAGCCGAGAGCCTCTTTGGGAAAAGCTTGAAGATTTTGTTTTTCCTCGCGTCGCAAAAGCCGATCGTTGTAAGTATGATTCCGCGACACTTTTACGAGTATTCACATACATGTTTCTTGCTTGAATTGATCCTTGGGACTAAATAGAAACCCAACAATGGTATCAGAGCCATTTTGAGCATGAAACTTGATTTGGGTAAATTGGATTTGAGCATGTTTGAGTGAAATTACTTGTTTGAGCATGCTTGTAAATGAATGACTTGGAGTTATTTGTGATCAATTTTGTGAAAAATGAATTGGATTGATTTTCCCCAAATCCATTGGCTTGGCCGAATGGTAGAAGTGCCCTATAGTCATGGTATTTTTTGTTCCTTTAATCATTGGATGACTTGAAACAATTGGGAAATGTTGATTTGTAATTAAATTGGATTGAAAATGAAATCGGACATAAAAACCCCTTCAATACCGTGAGCTTAAAGCATGAAAATGATGTGATTTTTGATTCAAATGTGTTGGACATGTGTTGATGATAATAAGCATAATTAATTGAGTGAATTAGTATTTTGGAAATGTTAATTTGGTTAATTAATTATGGCATACACTTTAAATTAATTAATTATGAAATTTGGAATTTTTGTAATTTAATTAATTGGGCCAAATTTGGAATTGGGCTTGTAAAGTTGTAATTGGGCTTAAAGGGCTTGGTTGGGCCAAGTTTGGTTTAGGCTAATTGGTTGGATCCAATTGGGCCCAAAACCATATCCATAAAGTCCAATTATGACTTAATGGACCTTTAATATTTTAATTGGGCCTAATGGGCCTAAATTGGTTTCTTGGCAAATAATGGTGATTCCTTAAATGGGCTTTGGTATTTGGGTTTGACCCATATTGACCAAAAGTCCATGCCTTAAGAAATTAATTGAAAGTCCATTGGACTTTAAATTAAATTGACATTGGATGTTAATCGGGCTTTGAGACCCGTAAAGATGAGATTTAGAATCTAAGTCGCTAAAGGTTCATTAATAAAGTGTAATATTTAATTTGGAATTAAATAATGAATTAGTATTAATTACAAATTAAATTGGATTTAATGTTGTAGTTTGATATAATTCAAGAATTCGTTCTTTGAGTATTTATTCGCAAAACGAGTTTGACTCGCGCAAAATCAAATCGTTGTTTGAACATTGGATGATCATTAATTTTCAGATTAAGTAATTGGATTAGATTGATTGATAACATGCTTGTGTGAATACATGGATGCGATGTATGAATAATGTATATCGGATGGATATTAGATGGGTGAGGACAATTTTGGAAATTGTTGTAATAAATTTAGAATTTATTAAATTGGACCTGCGTGTCCAGCCTATTACCTCTTGACTCTTTGTATTTCTCTTCTCACCTATTCCCCTCAATGTAAATGAGGTTTCTTTAGAAGTGTTATGTGATTGGGTAGAAGTAATACTTGTGCTAGCGGGAGAGAGGAAATGGAGAGATTTGTTCTAGGAACAATGTGCTAAGTATCCATCCGCATATCATTATTATATTTATTTATTTACGTGCCTTATTATGTGTTTAGAATGCATGTTTAAGGGTGTATGATGATGAGACCTTAACAAAGATAATTAATTGGTTGCCAATTACGCGAAAAAACCCTCACAACACATTAAGCATTTTTCCTTCCATTGAGTGATTCTTACTCAAGATCCAAGACTGGCACTGGTTTGTTGGCCAAAGTCAAGACCTTTGTCCATCGCGGATGTGTTTGAATCATGAAGGCTTTGTTCCATATCGGTGTCTTGTCCAAGTTGTGATTTGTTGGCCAAAGTCAAGATCACTTCTTTGTTGTGTTTCTAGGTTAGTCCCAAAATCATAATAAGCATAGAAATGAGAATGAATACTACTAAGAAGCATGGCGGAAACATACTTACAAAGATCGGTTTGGTTGTGATGCTCAACAAAATTTTCTTTCCCTTCAAGCTTTGAATTCGGCCAAGGATGATTTTTGCTGAAAATGATCTACAAGCTCCAAGCTTTAATGGAAATCCATGCTCTAAGATAAGCTTCCATATCACCTTGTTTGATCCTTTGATTGTGCTAGCAAAATGAAGAAAGAAAATCAAATTTTCCCTCTTTGATGTTCACGGTTTTTCTAAGAAAATGGAGAGAGAGTTTGCCTTTTGTTTTCTAAAAACAAAGATAATAAAAATCTATTACCAAAAGTTTGGTGTATGCTTCCCAAGTCAAATCCAAAATTTTGGCTCCAAATTTTCATTAAATGCTCACAACCACCTCCATCATGAATAGTGACTGCATGTCACTCACCAAAAAGGTGACAAGACATCTATCACTAAAGTGACAAGTGATGTGACTCGCGATGTGATTTGTGGGCCCCACTTGATTCAAAATGTGAGTGGGCCCGCAAACACTTCCGGGCTCGGTTTCGCTAATTCTGAATTAACGAACTTTCGTCACGGCGTAATTAAATAATTATGCCTAGCGAAATTACTATTCACGTCGCTAACGAATTAATTCTAAATTAACTCGTTTGCCCGAATTAAAATCTAATTTTAATTCCGTGTCGAAATCCAATTTCGGTTAATTATCGAATATATTATTTTATCGATTAATTCTAAATTAATCTTTATCTCTCTTCAAATAGTACTTTATCTAAGATAAAGTCTCTCTGCGATTAATCCCAGATTAATTATGCTCGAATCATACGTCATCGGTGAATCTTCGGGAAGCGACCCAAGAGATCCCTGGATATGTTGGCAGTAAATACGGTCGTCGGACTATCCGAACACGTACGTACCTCGTACTACGTTTTTATCGATTTACGAGACAAGATTGGCTTCTAGCAAAGCGCCATGCCTACCCAATTCTCTAGAAATATTCTTAATGGAATATACGATCTATATCACGCATAGTATACCGTAGTATTGCGTATTGAGATCCAGTATTGGATGTCACGTGCAAGGCCTGAGGCTGGAATAGTGTTTGCCCCGTACGAAGCACATATCGGATATCAAGCAACTAGTCTCTTTGAATCGGATAATCCTGACCTTGTCATATTATCCCGATGGTTGCAACACAATAGAGAACCAGTTCTGAATCTTTGAGTGATCATCATCTCCATATGTCTGAAGTGATACTTCCGTCTTGACATCACATCCAATACACTACGATTCTCAATATACCCAGAAGAGGCGTACTCAGAACCTATTAAAGTCATGGACGACCAAAACCAAAGCGTATCGATTGTCGCAAGTACTAGCGATGCAAGTCTCAGGTTAAGACCAAATACACCTACCCTGAAGCGGACTCCCATAGACACATATACATACTACCAATGGGATTTCGCGGGGTCTATCCAGATCGAAGCTATTTTCTGTACCATCGGTAAAACACAACCTCATATCGCACTTGCATAAGTATCCAATACTTAAATATATGAGAACTATATCGTTATGCCCTCACAACGCGCACAAGTGCAATACTAGTCTATTCCGCATTATCGATGTTCAGTCTCGATAATACTACGACTAGGGATATTTAATGATTAAACCTTTATGGATTGATACTGTCTCATATCATCTCAATCCGGAACTAATCATAAGGACTTCTACCACTTATATTCCAAAGTAAATAAATTACAAAACGGTAAAAGGCAATTTCATTACAACATAGTTAATTTTGTACAAAAACACAATGTCTTTTACAAACAGTGACGCTATGGGTCATAACTGTCCAACAATCTCCCACTTGGCCTATAGCCAGTCACTCAAGCATCTAATACTTGAACTATGTACATGTCTCTCAAACTTTTGCTGAGGAATTGCTTTCGTCAGCGGATCTGCAATGTTGTCATCTGATGCGACCTTCTTGACCTTAACATCTCCACGATGTATGATCTCACGAATCAGATGGAAACGTCGAAGAACATGCTTGGATCATTGATGCGACCGCGGTTCCTTAGCCTGTGCTATAGCCCCGTTATTGTCACAATACAATGGAACGGGCTCAGCTGCTAACGGAACTACTCCTAATCCAATTAGGAATTTTCAGATCCAAACTGCTTCCTTTGCTGCTTCAGCTGCAGCAATGTACTCTGCTTCTGTTGTTGAATCGACAACAGTCTATTGCTTGGAAGATTTCCAGCTCACTGCTCCGTTATTCAAACAAAATATGTACCCGGATTGTGACTTACAGTCATCTTTATCGGTTTGGAAACTTGCATCGGTATACCGAGTTACCTCAAGTCCTCCATCTCAATAGATTAAAAAAGCATCATTAGTTCATCTAAGATACTTAACGATATTCTTAATTGTCATCCAATGACCTTCACCTGGATCGGCCTGATATCTACTACACATGCTCAAAGCATATGAGACATCAGGTCGCGTACATATCATGGCATACATGATCGATCCAACTGCCGAGGCGAACGGTATCTGACTCATGTTGTCTCTCTCATCTTGAGTTTTAGGACACATGTCCTTAGATAGATAGACACCATGTGACACTGGCAACAATCCCCTCTTGGACTGATCCATATTGAATCTCTTCAACACTTTGTCAATATATGTACTCTGGAGAGTCCAAGCAGCTTTCTAGATCAAACCCGGTAGATCTTTATTCCCAGAATAAAGGTTGCTTCTCTCAGATCTTTCATGGAGAATTTCAATGAAAGCCAAGCTTTCACCGACGTTAGCATGGGAATGTCATTGCCAATAAGCAATACATCGTCAACATAAAGGACAATAAAAGTCAGTGCTCTCCCACTAACCTTCTTATATACATAAGGATCATCTTCGTTTTGAATGAAATCATATTCTTTTATGATCTCATCAAAACGTTGGTTCCATGACCGCGATGCTTGCTTCAGTCTATAAATGGACCGATTTAACTTACAAACCTTGTTTGCAAGTCTAGGCACGATAAAACCGTCAGGCTGTTGCATATAAACATCCTCCAAAAGGTTTCCGTTAAGGAAAGAGGTTTTAACGTCCATCTGCCATATCTCGTAATTGAAATATGCAGAAATTACGAGCATTATCCGAATGGATTTAATCATGGGAACGGGTGAGAAATTTTCGTCGTAATCGACACCATGTCGTTGACGATACCCCTTCACTACAAGCCTAGCTTTGTACGTTTGTACGTTTCCATCCATGTCGGTCTTCTTCTTGAAGACCCATTTGCAACTAATAGGCTTTACGCCTTCTGGTGCATCAACCAGTGTCCAAACTTGGTTGGTGTACATGGAATCCATTTCGGACTTCATGGCTTCTTGCCATAAAGCAGAATCGATATCTTGTATCACTTCCTCATACGTAGTCGGTTCTTTATCCTCAATGAGATTAATATCTACATGAGGTGAGATCAGAAACCCATACCTCTCAGGTTGTTTCCTGACTCTCTCCGACCTACGCGGTCCTTGTGTAATAGAAGATTGTGGTACAGTCTCATCCCGGATGGACTGTTCTTGTTCCGTTGAGGATTCTATGCCAGGAACAGTATCACTCCGATTTTCATCGAGTTCTACTTTCCTCCCACTAACCACTGCATTTAGGAATTCCTTCTTAAGGAAAACCGCATGTTGAGCAACAAATACTTTGTTCTCTCGTGGTTGATAGAAGTAATATCTTTTGGTTTCCCTAGGATATCCTACGAATAGGCATTTTTCCGATTTGGGCTCAAGTTTGGTACCTTCCAAACGTTTGACGTATGCCCAGCATCCCAAAATCTTCAGGAATGAGAAACCCGGTTTCTTTCCTGTCCATATCTCATATGGTGTCTGTTGTACAGACTTTGACGGAACCTTATTCAAAATAAGAATTGCACTGTTTAATGCATATCCCCATAATGAAATATGTAGCTCAGTGCGACTCATCATAGACCTTACCATGTCCAACAAAGTTCGGTTTCTCCGTTCAGACACACATTTTAATTGCGGTGTTCCAGGAGGAGTCCACTGTGAAAGAATACCATATTCTTTCAAGTAATCTAGAAACTCATTGCTCAAGTATTCGCCACCACGGTCCGACCGTAATGTCTTTATACTCTTGCCGGTCTGTTTTTCAACTTCGTGTCGAAACTCTTTGAATTTCTCAAAAGTTTTCGACTTGTGTCTCATAAGATACACATGACCATAAAGCGATGCATCATCCGTAAAGGTTACGAAATATTCATATCCACCTCTAGCCTGGCTAGACATGGGCCCACATACGTCACTATGAACGAGGGCTAACAGTTCGGTGGCGCGTTCACATTTACCGCTAAAAGGTGATTTAGGCCTTTTGCCTAATAAGCAAGATTCGCAGACGTCATATGAATTTGGATCAAATCCGTCCAAGTACCCACTCTTCGAAAGTGTGGATATGCGAGTCTTGTTTATGTGTCCCAGACGACAGTGCCACATATAAGTTTCATCTTTGTTACTCATTTTAAGCCTTTTGTTTGTTATATTATATGTTTGAGATTGATTTATATTCAAAATATAAATACCATTATTTGCAACAACAGTGCAAATTTCTACATCATTTTTATACACAAAACACCCAGTATTCCTGAATACAAAAGTATACCCACATTGGGTTAATATAGATACAAAAATAATATTCCTAGTCAAACTAGGTACATAATAACTGTCATTAAGTTCAAGTACATGCCCCGAGGGCAGTTCTAAAACAAAAGTGCCAACGGCCAAAACGGCGACTGGTGCCCCATTTCCGACGCGTAGATCAATCTCCCTTGAGGCTAGTCTCATGCTAATCCACATATCATGCACATCGGTACATATGTGAGTACCACAACCAGAATCAAAAATCCAATTTTTAAAAATAGAAGTAGTCATGTTTATTTCAATAACAAACATACCTGAAGCCGGTGCCTTGCCCATTTTAATCTCCTTCTGGAGCGCCTTGTACTCGCGGCAGTCACGCTTCCAGTGACCCCGCTTGCCGTACTGGAGGCAAACATCCTGAGATTTGTCCTTAGGCTTCCCAGAAGCCTTTGACGATTTGGTCTTGCCCTTTCGTTTATTCTTCTTCTTCTTCACACCTCCAGTCGCCTTGGGCCCAGCCCTCGGTGTCTGAGATGTCGAAGCAAAGTGCGCCTCGCGCATATTGCCTTTAAGTAGCTCCTTCTCAGCTTCCTTGAGAATTGACAACAACTCTCCAAGAGTATCATCTATGTTCATCAAGTTATAGTTTATGATGAACTGTCTCCAAATGTCGGGGAGAGACTGCAAGATCATATCTATGGTAATCTCAGCCTCTAAGACTATCCCCATCTCAGCCAACTCATCTATGTCAGCAATCATCTGTGCCACATGGGACTCAACAGACATGCCTTCTAACATACGTGAACGGAAGAGCTTCTTTGTTAACTTATATCTCTTCGACCTTCGGTTAGATCGGTGAAGATCGTGCAACCTCCCCAACATGTTATAGGGATCCAAGTCCATGTTCTGTCGACGGAAATGTTGAGTCATAGAAGCAAGCATAATAGACTGAGCAGTATCATTATCATCACTGTGAGTCTTCCAAAGCTCCAGCTCAAGTAACTGATCAGGTTTGGGCTTAGGCCCAAGAGGTGTCTGTATAGTATATAGCAGCCTCTCGGCTCCAATGACTATCCTCAGATTCATTTCCCAATCGTAAAAGTTCATGCCCTTGAAGACATTTTCGCCCATGATAATGTCTCAGACATTTCCCTTTCCTGTCATCTTGATTACGATAGTCCAACTATTAGTCAAACTGTTACAAGAAAACGAACATTATATTAGTCCAACTAATAAAATAATTTTGACGAAATAATTTGAAAGCGCGTAAAGCTAAGTATCTGAATGAAATTGAAAATTCAATACTAGCCTCCCACTAATTTTCGGCGAGCCTCTAACCCTCTGTCGAGTACTCGGGAAACCCAGTTTCCTAGTGGGCTAGGATCCCGTTAAATAATACACAACTTTGACTTTGGCCAACAAGATGTATGATATTTAACTAGGTAGATCTCGAAGATCAATTGGATCTCATCCAATTCCTATATCCGGTAGGTGGACATCCAAGTCCGAAACATATATACAGTATATATGCCAATATATCCAATATATTTTCCTAACCTTTTTCCTCTGAATCAACTAAGCCTTGGCTTTGGCACAACAAGCTTAATGATTCCAGTTAAGTGGGACCCATTGACATGGAAAGCTTCGTAATCAATGTCGATGGACAAGAAGTGATCTTTACTTTAGCCAACAAATCACAACTTGGACAAGACACCGATATGGAACAAAACTCTCATGATTCAAACACATCCGCAATTGACAAAGGTCTTGACTTTGGCCAACAAACCAATGCCAACTTTGGATCTTTAGTAAGAATCACTCAACGGAAGGAAAAACGCTTAATATGTTTTGAGGGTTTTTCGCGTAAATTGGAAACCAATTTATTATCTTTGTTAAGGTCTCATCATACACCCTTAAGCATGCATTATAAAAGCATAATAAGGCACGGAAAGTAAATTAATAACGATATGCGGATGGATATTTAAACAGATTGTTCCTAGAACAAATCGCTCTCTTTCCTCTCCCCGGCTAGCACTATTCTACTTCTACCCAATTACATAATACAATAATAGAAACCTCATTACATTGAGGGGAATTAGGTGAGAAGAGAATACAAAGAAATAATAAGAGATAAGGCTGGACACGCAGGTCCAATTTATAAATTCCAAATTTACAACAATTTCTAAAATTTCCCTTCCCATCTAATATCCATCCGATATACGCTATTCATTCAACACATCCATATATTCATTCATTGCATGCATTTCAACCAATCTAATCCAATTAATTAGTCTTTAATTATGTGATCATCCAATGTTCAAACAACGATTTGATTTTGTACGAGTCCAACTCGTTTGCGAATAAGTACTCAAAGTACGAATTCTTGAATTATATCGAACTACTCGTTAAATCTAATTTAATCTGTATTCAATACTAATTCACCTATTTAATTCCAAATTAAATATCTACACCTTTTAATGCGCTTTAACGACTAAGATTCCAAATCTATTCTTATCGGGTCTCAAAGCCCAACTAACATCCAATGTTCGTTTAATTAAAGTCCGATGGGCTTTCAATTGATTTTATAAGGCATAGGCTTTGGTCAATATGGGTCAAACCCAATTACCAAGCCTAATTGAGGAATCACCCTCATATGCCAAAAAACCAATTTTAGCCCATAAGGCCCAATTAAACTTTTAAAGCCCATTTATTACATTTGGACTTAATGGAATGATTTAGGCCCAATTTGGATCCAATCCAATTGGCCTAAACCAACTTGGCCTAACCAAGCCCATTATGCCCAAATATAACATTTTCAAGCAAAATTCAAAATCAAGCCCATTAATCAAATTTTAAAATTCCAAATTTTATAATTCAATTAACTTAAGTGTATTACATCAATTAATTAACTAAATCAATATTTCCAAAATAAAATTTAACTAATTAATTATGTATCCTATTGTTCAACTAATGTCCAACATTCTTGAATCAAAAAATCAAGTCTTTACATGCCATCAAGCTCTCGGCCAAGGTAGGGATTTTTGTCCGAATTCGTTTTTCAATCCGATTGAATTTTAAATCGACATTCCCAATCATTTCAAGTCATCCAATGATCATTAAATAAAAAATACCAAGAACCTAGGGTAAGCTATACATTCGGCCAAGCCAATCCAAGGGGCAAAATTGATCCAATCAATATTTCATGAAATTGATCCAATCCAACCTCAATATATCAACATTTAAGCATACTCAATCAATCAATTTTATCAAATCATGCTTACATTGATTTTACCCAAATTTTACCATAATACATTTCATGTTCATTTTGGCTCATAGATACCATTGTTGTGTTTCTAGGTTAGTCCCAAAATCATATAAGCATAGAAATGAGAATGAATACTACTAAGAAGCATGGCGGAAACATACTTATAAAGATCGGTTTTGATGTGATGCTCAACAAAATTTTCTTTCCCTTCAAGCTTTGAATTCGGCCAAGGATGATTTGTTGAAGATGATGTACAAGCTCCAAGCTTTAATGGAAATCCATGCTCTAAGATAAGCTTCCCTATCACCTTGTTTGATCTTTTGATTGTGCTAGCAAAATGAAGAAAGAAAATTAAATTTTCCCTCTTTGATGTTCACGGTTTTTCTAAGAAAATGAAGAGAGAGTTTTCCTATTGTTTTCTAAAAACAAAGATAATAAAAATCTATTACCAAAAGTTTGGTATATGTTTCCCAAGTCAAATCCAAAATTTTGGCTCCAAATTTTCATTAAATGCTCACAACCACCTCCATCATGAATAGTGACTGCATGTCACTCACCAAAAAGGTGACAAGACATCTATCACTAAATTGACAAGTGATGTGACTCGCGATGTGACTTGTGGGCCCCACTTGATTCAAAATGCGAGTGGGCCCGCAAACACTTCCGGGCTCGGTTTCGCTAATTCCGAATTAACAAACTTCCGTCGGGACGTAATTAACTAATTATGCCTAGCGAAATTACTATTCACATCGCTAACGAATTAATTCTAAATTAACTCGTTTGCCCGAATTAAAATCTAATTTTAATTCCGTGTCGAAATCCAATTTCGTTTAATATATCGAATATATTATTTTATCGATTAATTCCAAATTAATCTTTCTCTCTCTTCAAATAGTACTTTATCCAAGATAAAGTCTCACCGCGATTAATCCCAGATTAATTATGCTCGAATCATACGTCATCAGTGAATCTTCGGGAAGCGACCCAAGAGATCCCTGGATATGTTGGCAGTAAATACGGTCGTCGGACTATCCGAACACATACGTACCTCGTACTACGTTTTTACCGATTTACGAGACAAGGTTGGCTTCTAGCAAAGCGCCATGCCTACCCAATTCCCCAGAAATATTCTTAATGGAATATGCGATCTATATCAGGCGTAGTATACCGTAGTATTGCGTATTGAGATCCAGTATCGGATGTCACGTGCAAGGCCTGGGGCTGGAATAGTGTCTGCCCCGTACGAAGCACATATCGGATATCAAGCAACTAGTCTCTTTGAATCGGATAATCCTGACCCTGTCATATTATCCCGATGGTTGCAACACAATAGAGAACCAGTTCTGAATCTCTAGGTGATAATCATCTCCATATGTCTGAAGTGATACTTCCGTCTTGACATCACATCCAATACACTACGATTCTCAATATACCAAGAAGAGTCATACTCAGAACCTGTTAAAGTCCTGGATGACCAAAACCAAAGCGTATCGATTGTCGCAAGTACTAGCGATGCAAATCTCAGGTTAAGACCAAATACACCTACCCTGAAGCGGACTCCCATAGACACATATACATACTACCAATGGGATTCCGTGGGGTCTATCCAGAGCGAAGCTATTTTTCGTACCATCGGTAAAACACAACCTCATATCGCACTTGCATAAGTAACCAATACTTAAATATATGAGAACTATACCGTTATGCCCTCACAACGCGCACAAGTGCAATACTAGTCTATTCCGCATTATCAATGTCCAGTCTCGATAATACTACGACTAGGGATATTTAATGATTAAACCTTTATGGATTGATATTGACTCATATCATCTCAATCCGGAACTAATCATAAGGACTTCTACCACTTCTATATCAAAGTAAATAAATTACAAAATGGTAAAAGGCAATTTCATTATAACATAGTTAATTTTTTACAAAAACACAATGTCTTTTACAAACAAGTGACGCTATGGGTCATAACTGTCCAACATTCTTGTCCATCGACATTGATTACGAAGCTTTCCATAGTCAATGGGTTCCGCTTAATTGGGATCACTAAGTTTGTTGTGCCAAAGCCAAGGCTTAGTTAATTCAGATGAAAAAGGTTAGGGAATATATTGGATATATTGGCATATATAGGATATATGTTTCGGACTTGGATGTCCACCTACTAGATCTAGGAATTGGATGGGATCTAATTGATCTTAGAGATCTACCTAGTTAATTATCATACAATTTATTGGCTAAAGTCAATATTGCGTGTTATTTAACGGGATCCTAGCCCACTATGAAACAAGGTTTCCCGAGTTCTCCACAGAGGGTTAGAGGCTCGCCGAAAAATAGTGGGAGGCAAGTATTAAATTTGCAATATTCGTTTAATTACTTGCCATACGCGCTCAATTCAAATTTTTCGTCGATATAAATTATTTATTAGTTGGAGTAATCGATAATGTTGTTTTAATTTAACAGTTGGACTGTATTCAAACTATTTCATTTATAGTTGATTATATAATTTGATTATAGTAATCAATATATTTGAATTAACTAATTTCAATTAATAGTTGATTTTATAATTGGATTATAGTAATCAATATAATTGAATTGAACTAATTTAAATTATAGTTGATTATATAGTTGGACTATAGTAATCATTATATTAAATAGTACCTAAAATCATTGATTCGATAGTTGGACTATTGGAATCAAGATAACTGAAAGATTAGAGTTTAAAACATAATCCTGGGTGAAAATGTCATTAAACGGCTTTAATTTTCAAATTGGGAATAAAATCTCACGATAGTCCTGGATAACCGAGAAGTTACTTTATTTGATATAGTGACGTCTCGAGCCTAAGTCCAGAGTTGAGCAAATTGTAGAACATGATATTTGGAATATTCATGTGATGATAACTTTAGTGCTTAATCCATTAAGCTTGCCAAATAGACTCTTTAATTTCTTAATCAGAACTAAGGATTAGATCCTTATAGTATGATATTGAAATTGAATGATCTTCATAGATCTATCCATAGATCTTAGAAGTATAAATTGCAATAGAAAACTCTTGGAGAGTTAATGGCTATGCTCAAGGAGACAAAGAAAAAGTTTGCAATAAGGCAAGAAGCGCGAGGCGCATCTTACTTCGACATTCCAGAAGACCAAGGCTAGGCCGAAGGCTTATGGATGTGGAAAAGGGGCAAAGGCAAAGTCATTATAATCTTCAGGGAAGACAAAGGACATATCCCAAGATGTCAGCCTAAACTGTGGCAAACGGGGTCACTGAAGCATGACTGCCGTATGGACAAGGCAGACATGAAGGAATTGAAGACGGTGCAAGGCTCCGACTTCGAATATGTTTGTTATAAACATGTTCACTACTAGTATTAAAATTGGATTTTAGATATTGAGTGTGGTACATAAATATGTACTGGTGTGCAGTATCTGCTGATTAGCAGGAGACTAACTTCAGTTGAGATTTATCTGCGAATAGGAAACGGGACGAAAGTCGCTGTTTTAACCGTAGAAACCTAAGTTTAGGAACAACCATTCGGGTATGTACTTAAATTAGGAAACTGTTAGAATGTAACTAGTTTGACTAGATACATTATCTCTATATCAGGGTTTAACCCGTTGCGGGTATACCTTTATATTCTAGAACACTAAAGTGTTTTATTTTATAAAGATGATATTGAGATAAACACATTAGATGTGAATAACAGTATTTATATTTGGAATATAAATGAATCTCAAGCGTATAACATGACAAACAAATAGCTCAAACTGATTTAATCAGATAAGACTTATTTGTGGCATTATTGTTTGGGACACAATTAACACGACTCGTATATCCACACTTTCGAAGAGTCGATACGAGGACGGATTTGATTCTATTCAAATAATGTCTACAAATCTAGTTTCTTAGGCAAAGTGCCTAAAACACCTTTACTTGGTAAAATTACAAGTGCCACCGATCTGTTAGCCCTCGTTCATAGTGACGTAAGTAAGCCCATGTCTAGCTAGGCTAGAAGTGGATATGAATATTTTGTGACCTTTACGGATGTGGCATCGCATTATGGTTATGTGTTTCTTGTGAAACACGGATCGGAAACTTTTGATTAATTCAAAGAGTTTCGACACGAAGTAGATAAACAGATCGGCTAAAGTATTATACCGTCACGGTTAGACCATGATGAAAATACTTAAGCAATAAGTTTCTCAAATACTTGAAAGAGTATAATATTCTTTCAATGAGGACTCCTCCCGGAACACGTCAATTTGACGGTGTGACTGAACGGAGAAACTGAATTTTGTTGGACATGATAAGGTTAATCATGAGTCGTTCTGAGCTACCATTTCCTTCAACGGATAAGCAAAAAACAGTGTAGAACTTATTTTGAATAAGGTTCCATAAAATCTGTTTGACAGACTTTATATTAGATATAAACAGGAAAGAAACTGGGATTTCTCATTCCTAAAGATTTGGGAATGTTGGGCATACGTTTGGATGATACCAAACTAGAACCCAAATCGGATAAGTGCCTAAGTTGTAGGTTATCCTAGGGAAACCAAAGTATAGTACTTATAAAACTCATAAGAGAACAATGTAATTGTTGCTCGCCATGCGGTTTTCCTAAGAGGAATACCTATATGCAGTGGTAAGTGGGAGGAAAGTAAAACTCAATGAAAATCGGAGTAATACTGTTCCAGGCACCGATTCCTTAATGGAACACAAATAGTTCATCAAGGATGAAACTATTCCAATAATCTTCGAATACACAAGAACCGCGTAAGTCGGAGAGAGTCAGAAAATAACCTGGGAGGTATAGGTTTCTGATCTCACCTCATAAAGATGTCAATCTTATTGAGAAACCGAACTGACTACGTATGAGGAAGTGATACAAGATATCGACTCCCTATAATGGCAAAATGCCATGAAGTCCGAAATAGATCCCATGTATACCAACTATGTTTAGACACTAGTTGATGTACCGCAAGGCATTGTGCCTATTGGTACTATATAAGTCTTCAATGAAGACATACATGGAAGGCAACATACCAACGTACTAAGCTAGGCTTGTAGCGAAAAGGTATCGTTATCAACATTGTGTCGATTACGACGAAACCTTTTAACTGTTGCCATTGTTAAATCCATTTGGATAATGTTTGCTGAAGCTGCATGTTTCATTTATGAAATATGGCAGCTGAACGTCAAAATCGCCTTCATTGAACGGAAACCTTTTGGAAGATGTTTACAACATCCTGACGGTTTTTTCGTACCAAAACATGCAAACAATGTTTGCAAGTTAATTCGATCCATTGATGGATTGAAGCAAGCATTGGGTTCTTGGAACTATCATTTTGATGTAATCATAATGGTATATGATTTAATTCAAAACGAAAATGATTTTTGTGTATATAAGGAGGTTAGTGGGAGCGCACTGACAGTAAATGTCCTATATAATGATAATATGTCATTTCTTGGAAATGAAATTCCTATATAATGATGACATTTCATTTCTTGGAAATGATATTCCCATAATACAATCGGTGAAAGCTTGGCTTTCATGAAAATTCTCCGTAGAATTCTTGGGAGAAACAACTTTTATTCTAGGAATAAAGATCTACTGGGATAGATCTAAAGGTTGTTAATACTCTCCGAGAACTCATACATTGAAATAAATGTACGCGACCTGGTGTCTCATATGCTTTGAGCATATGGAGTCACAATCGGGCCAATCTAAGTGATAGTCACTGGATTGATGATAAGAACATCATTTAGTATCTTAGAAGAACTAAGGATGTTGTCTTATACTATGGAGAATGAGAACTTGAAGTGACTGGGTTCACTACTGCAAGTTTCCAAACCGATAATAATGACTATAAGTCGTAACAAAGGTATTATAAAGTTTGAATAACGTAACGGTGAGCTAGAAATCTTCCAAGCGAGATACTGTTACCGAATAAAAAATAAAAGCGGGTTATTGCTGTAGCTGAGGCAGCAATAGAAGCCATTTGGGTCGATAATAATCCTAATTAGATTAGGAATAGTTCTATTAGCAGTTGAGCTAGGCTACAGCACAGTCTAAAGAATTAGTGGTCTCATCAACGATCCAGATATATACTTCAAATATTAATCTGATTTGTTCGGATCATACATCGTGGCGATGTGATGATCGAATAAATCGCATCAGATGATAACCATGTAAATCCGCTGACGAAAGCCTTTTCTCAGCAGAAGTTTGAGCGAACCGTACCTAGTTCGAGTGTAGGACACTTGAGTGATTGGCTACAGGCCAAGTGGGAGATTGTTTGAAAATTATGGCCCATAGCATAACTATTTGTACAGGACATGGTGTTGTTGTACAAATTAACTATGTGACAAAGGAAATTGCTCTTTTATCATTTGTAATTAGATTACCAAGATGTATAAATGATAAAAGGTCCTTATGATTAGTTTCGGATTGAGATGATATAAGACAGTATCATATCATCTCAATCACATCACGAGTCACATCATTAGTCACTCAAGTGATGGGAGTCTTGTCACTTTTTGGTGATTGACATCTTGTTATTTTTTGATTGATGAGGGTTGTTGGAGGCATTGATGACTTGTACCAATTTTTGGAAAATTGGTAAATGGTATTTGATTTTTGGATATCAAACACACAACACATTCATTCCCTCTCCCTCTCTCAAAACCGAAAATGCATCTCTCCCTCTCCATCTCTTGCTTGGCCGAGAGTTGTAAGAAGAAACAAGGAAATTTTGTTGTAAAATTTTTCCTTTGCTAGCACATAAAGAGATCATTCAAAGGTGATAGGGAAACCTTTCCCATGAGTTTGGAATTCAAGATTCAAAGCTTGGAAGCTCAACATACAACAAAAACAAGGGCTTGGCCGAAACTCAATGAGCAGAATTGTTAATTGTCAACACATCCAACCATCCGATCTTTGTAAGTATGTTTCCTCCATTCTTACTTTCGTATTCACATTTATTTCATGCTTTACATGATCTTCGGAATGCCTTAGAAACCAACAGTCTTTGGAGCACTATATAAACCCAAAGAATTCTTTACAAATTTGCTACACCAAAACTTTTCATATCTTGGGTTTATATAAGTGAGCAACTCTAAAATTTAAGAGTAAGCCACTGATTTTGAGGATCCTTAAGTCTAATTGACTAGAGAAACCTCGAGTTAAAAGTTTTGAGGTATTTGCCTAGGCTAGCACCAAGGGCAAAATACTCGTGCACTCGCGGTCGCTTCCCAATATACTCAACATTTTATTCTTATTCAAACTTACTATATGCTCTTTTACTAATTCCAGTTCTGGTACTTTCTTGTCTATATGTTTCTACAAATTTACCTCTAGTTGCTTCTGATTTCTTAAGCATCTGTATTTCACTTTTTACTCTTTTTTTAGCTTTTTCTTTCTCTTTCCACTTTCTCGGGTGGGTATTCTTAGAACTTTACTATCTCATTATATCTCTTTACTTTTCTTTGTCTCTGACTGATTAAACATCTACGCATATTTTCTTACATTCGTATAGCTCTCTTTTTCCACTCCCTTATATGACTTTCCTTAGTACAGTATTTTCTGGTTTTATAACTAAATTTGAACTTATGCTAATAGTTCAGGATGATTTCAGAAGGATCTTCAAAAAATACAATTATTTCTAAGGAAATATACTTAATTAGCTCAGGAATTCTTACTAACCTGTCTATAGAACTTTGAGGAGGTACTCAAGGATCGGATACTGGAGAGGTATTACCTCGTATACGGGTATCCTGGATATACTGTGTATACAAGTCCCCAGTACTCTACCCACTGTAGTCACTGACTCCATAGACCATGCTCTGATATCATCTTTGTAACATCCCTAATTCAGAGATGCTACCGGCAGGGAATAGGCCATATTCCCCTGATCCACTGATTTTCTGACAATATTAAACTCATTTCATGTATAAACTCATGCACGGGACCGTTGCCCAACTCAACATCATAAATGCATAATACTTTTCAAACTAAATACTTAAATTCATTACACATCAAAACTTTAGTAATGAACTCTTATAACTCTTTACATGTGTATTCTTTACTAAACAAACTATATGATATATAACATTTTCTGTCAATGACTGAACTGAACTCTAACTCGACCTGGTGGACCGAACACCCTAGTGACTGCCATCAGTATCCATCCTCTCGAGCTTGTTCTCCGGGAATACCTGTAAAACAAAGAAACTGATAGCGGGGGAGTTAGACCGTTCGAAAGATCTAAGTGAGTGGACGATTAAACCAAAAACTGATTTGCTCTTATAACAAATTTTAGTTCTGAAACTGTTGCTAGAAAAACCATCTTTCTGAAAACTTCTTTCTTTACTGAAAACACAACTTTTCTTTTCATAATCTTTCATTTCTGAAAACTGCATTTCTAAAAAGCCTTTTTCTCTGAAAAACTGTCACTAGAAATCTTTCTCTAAAAACCCTGACTTATGGGGGCGTTACATATCGTCGTCCCCTCATACGCCTAACTAGAGCCAGAAGTGTAAATCCATGACATTGGGGCGTTACGCATCACTGTTCCCCAAAGCATGCCACTACATGTCCCTGAAACTAGTGGTCTTGGGGCGTTATGTATCATCGTCCCCCAAGCCACTGAACTAGAACTGGGGGTGCGGATCTATGCTACCCTCTAGGCTTTGAATATAGGATCTAGGGGCATCTGTCATCCATATTCCTGAACTGCGTGTGCACACGACATCTGAGTCCGTCAATTCCATGCCTGAGTCAAGTTACATATTGAGGTGGGTTTTTCCCCATGCCTCGAAAACACAAAGCCATGCTTTGAAAATATCTCTTTTTAAAACGTCTCATAAAACATGATCTTTCATGAAATAACTGTAATAAAAATCAACTAACGACCTAGGTTTATAAAAATAAGTCTTTACTTAAAATAGTGTAAATGAAAAGTTAACTTAGAAATAGAGTGTCCACTCACCGATTTGGAGTCCCGCTAGCCTTACTTCACTTCACCAAAGAAATTTGTTGTTCCTGCGATGATTTATTACTGATAATCTTGATTAGAAAATGTGTTGTGAAAAACATTGCAGAATTAGGTTAATTTATCTATTCAAGTACTCATTAACACTTCACTGCGTATCATGCATATATCATGTATATATCGATGTTATTTCTGACGATTTGGTTCTAGTTATAGTTAATATTTTGTCTTGTACCCTCTATTGTCATAACTCAGATACTCACAAACTTGTAAATTCTATTCTTATCCAATGACCGTTTACGTAACTTATAGCTTGCATTTTCACCTGTTGTACTAAATGTAGCATTATAATAACTTATCTTTTCATTTTCAGACTATACTACACATTGATGAGTGGTAAATCTATCACTATTTCCCACTCATTTAACCTAATATTTTGTATAGTTTCTTGAGTTTTGTGAATATTTTGATATGTTTTGTGTTATTTTGTAGATAATAAAGTTTCAGGACATTCTGGAGGTGATTTGGAGCAAAACAGTGAAAATTGGCAAAAAGGGCATTTTGATAATTTGCGCGTCGCGACGCGCAAGACCTTGGAGTCGCGACGCCTAACATGCGCCGAACAGTGCTAACGTGCGCCGGGTCCACAAATCAGAATCTGAAAAATTTGACTTTGCTAACGTGCGACGTGCCACGTGTCACCATCACAGCCGATCTGCTAACAGGCATTGTGCCACGTGTCATCATCCTACGGTGCGACAGTCACCATCACCACGTGTCGCCACGTGTCACTCCACGTCATTGCCTTTTCATCGTCCACATCACCAAGTTGACCGAGTCAACATGCCACCTCACTGCCACGTCATCATCAGCCAATTAGGAAGTGCCACGTGTCGCGATTCTATGGTACCGACAGTCAAATTTCCACGTGTCGCCACATCAGCGCCACGTCAGTATCAATTATTGGCTCTCTTATCCCTATCTGACACGTGGCGGATAAGAATCTGAGCCGACCAATCAGAAGCCGCCACGTGTCATAATAATTGAGCCCCAACCACATTGCCACGTGTCACCTTATCACCTTATCCAGAATCTGTAACTGACGAACCAGAGCGTGCCACGTCGACAAACCTCACGTCGCGACGTGAGCTGGGCGTCGCGACGTGCAACCCCTACTGACCCCTATAAATATAGCGTGAAATTTCAGTTTCAGTTGTACCACTCTCTCTCATCTCTTTGATGTAAAGAGGGAGTTTCTCTCTCTAGTTTCTTTTAGTTTTTAGTTTTTAGTTTTGTAAATAATTTTAATTACGTTCTGTAATAATAGTAATTTACTTTTTTACTTTTTACAGTTTTTACTATTCACCATGAGGAGGTAACTTCCCCAGCTAGGGTGAAGGGTAATTCTTTTACAGTTATTACTTAGATTAATCTCCCTTAAAAATAATATATTCACTATTTAAAATATTGACTTAAAAAGGATACCGCCAGATTGGTCGGTTGGTAATTCATTTTAATCTGGTTTAAACCTGACTAATCAAGGATACCGCCCGATTGATTGGTTGGTAATTAAAATTTCTTACCACCTATATGGCAGGTTCATGGACAAATCTTTTTACCGCCTTAATGGCTGGTTGGACTTAACTTGACTTAATCAGGTTACCGCCTATATGGCTGGTTGGTAAAATAATCACAAGTTAATATATTATATTAAGGGAGATATCTAAATAGTAAATAGTAAAAGTTGATCCTTTTACCTTAGCATTTTATTTTATTTTACTTTTCATCTTTTACTTTATGTCTTTTACTTTTCAGTATTTTTACTTTATGTCTTTTACTTTTAAGTTTTTACTAGCCCTAGTTATGTGTTAGTTATCTGGGGTTGTGATGAATTCTAATATCACCGGTTTATAAGGGGTTATTTTTATAGTTTGGGTAATTTAAAGGTTTACTTATTAAGTCTTAAGCTTAATGCTTCTTGTTGTCTGATCACCAATAAGATTGATCTGGTAAATCTAAAATGAACTAGACATCGGGATTTTAGGTTTCAGCCTTAGACTTAATAGCCCACGATCTTCCTTGAGGATAGATAACCCTTTAATAGATTTCCTTACAGGATAGACATATACCTGTCGGGCGGGGGTTGCCATAATTGGAACTCAAACTTAATGAATCTAGATAATTTGGTTGACATAGACATATGGTTCAATTGGGTTAAACTGGGTATTTGCGTCTGACCATCGACAGAGGCTTTTGCATAATTTAGTTTTTCAGGTTAGTAAACTGATTTATTACACAAATATAAAATAATCACTTCATCTTTTAAAAGATATTAGAATGATTCACAACCCTAGATCTTTGCGTCTTTTGTTATTTTCCTTAGTATTTTCTTTTGTCTTTTTATTTATTTATTTATTTTGGAAAACTACAATCAACCAAATCAATCAAGCAATCATTCTCTTCACCCTCAATTAGATATCTGTAAATAAATAGATTCAATAATTAATAACTACAGTAGGAATTAAGTCCTCTTGGGATCGATATTTTTATACTACTTGAACGATACGTGCGCTTGCGTTATACATGTGTGTTTACGCCGGTCACACATGTACCAAAAGCAACCTTGAAGTGAACTTATCTCCTCTATTCCAATACTAAAAAGTCATGTTGTTACTCTTTTGGAACCTTCACTTTCTTGGGGTTTATCTGTTCCTTTGTTCAACTATCTAGTTATTTCATGATTCAACCATCATATCCCACACCCTTACTTATTCAAATCCTTGCTAAGCTCCAAGTCGAGGGGTATGCACATGCTCATCATTCCTGATTGAGTGACTATATACTTACTGAAGTAGGGTTACTGGAAGGAAGAATTACCATTCATATTACTAGGAGCTATATGTATTAATCCATGTCTTACGGTTTTTTAATCTTGATCAATCACTACGAGGTCTTCACTTACGTTGCTGTTTCCAAGATACATTATCTATGTCACTATATGTACTGAATTCTTTTGTTATTTTCTGTTTCCTTTTTACTGTTTTCATAATCTACCTCTTGGCTCTAAGCCATACTACTAAAGCTAATGGTGGTTTCTTCTTCTGGTTTCTCCTAGATTTCTGCTCTCCACTCTAGATATAAACCACAGCTTTTCTACCTAGTCTTCCTGTCCACATTAGTACTCCTTATTAAATCCTGAGTCTCTTCTATCTCATAAGTCCATCCCTTTGGACTTACGTAGAGTTCTACGGGTATTGATCTGATTATGGATTTCTTCCTAGTATTGGAATCTTGTCAACTTTGACTTGTGTCAAATTCTTTCTCTTTTATCCTTAAATCCTCATTGATTCTTTTCTTGATAGACCACTCATTAAGATCTGTTGTCCTTATCTCAAAATAAAGTATTATGGGTACTGGGTTTTCTTTACGATTACTTTTATCTAAGTTGATAAAAAAAATGGGGGAGGAATCCATATATCAATAGATATCAGTTTCCTTGT
Source organism: Zanthoxylum bungeanum (assembly GCA_019454045.1). Lineage (NCBI taxonomy): Eukaryota > Viridiplantae > Streptophyta > Magnoliopsida > Sapindales > Rutaceae > Zanthoxylum > Zanthoxylum bungeanum. The sequence goes on along the minus strand of SKCR01029321.1, from coordinate 105,701 downwards.
TCTGATACTTTTATATCTTGATAGGGTCTATTATTTATGCGAGATAAGTATGTGATTAGCTCCGTCGGGGAAGCTTTCTTAACCGGTATAACTAAGGGATGAAAGTTTAGATAGGTCAGGGCTTTGTCTATCGGATCCTTAGGTTCAAACAACCAAGCAATTCTATTAATGACCTTCATTTATCTGCTTATGGGCCTGAATTTGAAAATCTGGAATTCTCTACATCCTTTTTTTGGCATCTCATACTCGTTGGAAATACCATATCTATTTCTGGTTTCTTTTCTCTCTTATGCTTCTTATTATTCTTTGCTATTCGAGTTACTTGCTATCTGTACAGGATATTCATTGTCTATAGGTTTAGCTTGAAGGAATCTTCTTAAGGAATGAATGATTATTATAGAAAAGAAGAAACCTTATATAGGTTATGGTATTCTCTTTATCATCTGCTTCTGTATCTTTCCCATTTATTGTCTTTGGTTACTTGAACAGCTATATATATTTGCTTACTTTCCTTTCTAGCTTTCTCTTTCCCACTCCACTAAGTAACTATTCTTAGTACTTGTATTTACTAGGTTCATGGCTTAACTAAATTTTGTACTGATAATTCTGAATAATCATAGAATGATTCCTAACTAGAGTATGAATTAGGGTTACCTATTGAGAAGCAGCTTAGGTAGCCTTGGAAATACTTACTAACATGTCTATGAGGACGTACTCGAGGATCATATACTGGAGAGGTAGTGCCTCGTATACGGGTATCTCGGATATACTGCGTATACAATACCTCATCACTCTACCCACTACAGTCACTAACTCCTTAAACCATGCTCTGATACCATTTTGTAACATTCCCGATCTGGGAGATGCTACCGGCAGGGAATAGGCCATATTATCCCCATGAGCCTCTAACTTTTTAATAATACTAAACTCATCTGATGTATAAACTCACGCACGGGACTGTTGCCCCAACTTAAGTCATGAATGCATAATGCTTTACAAACTTAATACTCAAACTCACTATATATTACGACTTTAGTAATGAACACTTATAACTCTTTGCATGTGTATTCTTTACTAAACAAACTACATGTTATATGACGCTCTCTGACACTGTCTGAACTAAACTCTTACTCGACCCGGTGGACCAAACCCTCTAGTGATTGCCATTAGTATCCATCCTCTCGAGCTCGTCCTCCGGGAATACCTGCAAAATATAGAAACTGGGAGTGAGGGTTAAACCGTTTGTACGATCTAAGTGAGTGGATGATTTAAAATAAAAACTGAAATACTATAATGAAAATGTTTGATTCTAAAACCAAGGTCCTTTCAGAAAATAACTTTATATGAAAACCTTTTTGCTTATCTGAAAACTCTAAATTATTTTTAGAAAATCTCATCTAGAGTCTCTTCTATAAAACTTATCTTTTATGAATCTGCTTTTGAAAGTCTGGTTCTCTAAACATATATCTGAAGGATCTATTCTGAAAACTGTTTCCAAAATCTTATTTTTGAAAATTATTTTCTAAAAAAAATTGATATGGGAAAAATGATCTCCGTCTCTGAAAAACTTGACATATGGGGGGGTTACGTATCGTCGTCCCCCCATATGCCTAACTAGAGCTAGAATTGAAAATCCATGACTTTGGGGCGTTACGTATCGTCGTCCCCCAAAACATGCCACTCTTGTCCCTAAAACTAGTGGTCTTGGGGCGTTACGTATCGCCGTCACCCAAGCCACCAAACTAGAACTATGGGTGCATATCTATGCTACCCTCCAAGCTCTGAATCTAGAATCTAGGGCCATCTGTCATCCCTAGTCCTGAACTAAGATCTAGAGGGTGTTACGTATCCCCCCCCCCCCCCATCAGTCCTCGACATGTGCACATGTCCTCTCTGTCAATTCCATATCTGTGACAAGTTACATACTGAGGTGGGTTTTTCCCCCATGCCTCGAAAACATAAAACTCATGTTTTGAAAACTTCTTTCTTCTAAATCATTTCTCAAAATATGCTTAATCAAAATTTAATTGAAAATGAACTTGGCTAACGCCCTAAATATGTCATGTTAAATAAAAAAATGAAAATCAGCTTAAAGGGAAAGTGTTCACTCATTGATTCGAAACTTGCTGGTGACACCTTGCGATAGTGACGGAACTGCATCTCCCGGTGATAGTTTGACCAAGAAAACTTGAGAGCTCATCACCATTCCTTCATTGTTTTCAAGGAAATGAAGAAAAATTTGAAATTCCCCCCCCCCCCCCCCACTTCAAGCTCACATTTTTCACCTCTTAAGGGATAATGAATAGTGCCTTATTTATAGGCAAGGTGACTGATTTTTGTGATAAAATAAGTGGTTGAGATTTTGCCACATGTTCCATTTCTAGTCCCTTCTCGAAATTACTGTAGCAGTTACGGAAATCATGATTTTTGGCCTATTTCAGTTTTGAATTTCGAAATCACGATTGTAGGTCTCACTCTTAGCTTTCCGACAATATAAAATTCATAAATATCGGAGATTGTATGAAAATGTTATGGCCCGATTACTAAAAGCTGTTTGAGGTGGAACGTAAACTAAATTATGCGTCAAAATTTCAAGAATCCTCCGAATGTCCCAAATGTCATTTTATGGGCACGTACTTGCTTAAACAAGATTTATATCAAGTATTATGCCTCTGAATTGTAAAAGTCGTCTAGATCTGGTACTGTATAAGTCATCAGGTTCATCGGATGTTACATCAAAATATCTCGAGAAGTATGCAATATGTAATGACCATTCTCATTTGGACACTCAAGGATCTGAATATTATTTCTATCATATGTATATAAGGAACAGTTCTTGATATTTATATGATAACCTTTTATATCTAAGACAAAAAGTGATATAATATTCGATACACATCCCGGAACAACACAGTAGTCATGTAATAAAATGTTGGACAATTATGACCTATAGCATCACTATTTGTAAAAGACATGGTGTTTTTGTACAAATTAAATATGTGACAAAGGAAATTACTCTTTTATCCTTTTGTAATTGGATTACTTGGATATATAAATGATAAAAGTCCATGATTAGTACCGGATTAATAAGTTATGAGACAATATTAATCCACGAAATATTTAATCATTAAATATCCCTAGTCGTAGTATTATCGAGACTGGACATCGATAATACGGAATAGGCTAGTATTACACTTGTGCGCGTTATGGAAGCTTAACAGCATAGTTCTCAGATATTTAAGTATTGGATACTCATGCAAGTGTGATAGAAGGTTTTGTTAGCCGTTGGACCGGGAACAGCTTCGCTCTGGATAGACCCCTCGGAATCTCATTGGTAGTATGACTATGTGTCTATGGGAATCCAATCAGGGTAGGTGTATTTGGTCTTAACCTGAGACTTGCATTGCTAATACTTGCGACAATCAGTATACTTTGGTTTTGGTCGTCCGGAGCTTTAACGGGTTCTGTGTACGCCTCTTCTGGGTATACTGAGAATCGTACTGTATTGGGTGTGATGTCAAGATGGAAGTATCACTTTAGTCATATGGAGATGATGATCACGCAGGATACATAACTAGTACTCTTAAATGCTACAGCTATTGGGATAGTATGACTAGGTCATGATTATCTGAATACAGAGACTAGTTGCTAGTGATCTGATTTATGCTTCGTACGATTACAGACACAATTCCAGCCCTAGGCCTAGCATGTGACATCTGATACTGGATCGTATTACGCAATACATTGTATACTATGTCTGATATAGATTATATATTCCTTATTGAATATTTCTGGAGAATTGGGTAGGCACGGTGCTTTGCTAGAAGCCAACCATGTCTTGTAAATCGGTGAGAACGTGATCCCGGGTACGCACGTGTTCGGATAGTCCGATGACTGTATTTACTGCCAACATATCCAGGGATCTCTTGGGTCGCTTCCCAAAGATTCACCGATTTCATTTGACTCGAACAGAATTAATCTGGGATTAATTATGAGAGATAAAATTAATCTGGGATTAATTACGGCAAGAATTAATCTGGGATTAATTATGAGAGAGAAAATTAATCTGTGATTAATTACGGCAAGAATTAATATGGGATTAATTATGAAAGAGAAAATTAATCTGGGATTAACTGCGGTAAGAATTAATTTGGGATTAATTCATCTAGAAGAGAGAACGTGATTAATTTGGAATTAATCGGAAAAGTAAATTTAATAGTTAAATTGGATTTTACTGTTTAATTTATTTAATTTGACTAAAATAATATATCGGATATATTAATTGAAATTGGATTTCAATACGGAATTAAAATTGGATTTTAATTCAAGCGAACGAATTTATTTGGATTAATTCGTAAGCGACTTTCGTAATAATTTTACTAGGCATTAGTATTTAATTAATTTGGATTTAATTACGTAGCGACAGAAAATTCGTTTAGTCGGATTAAACGAACCCCAGCCCAAAGTGTGTTGTGTAAGGCAACTTGAATTTGGAATTCAAAATTGGGTGGGACCCACCACTCACATCACTTGTCAAATGTAATGGTGGTAGTTGGCAAAAGTAATTGGTTTTCACAAAACCACTTACTTTTAACCAACCTTGTTTTTGTTTTTGGAAAAACAATTATACAACTACTTGGTTCTTGGAAAACCAACACAAGTCAACATAACACAAAAATTATCTCTCTCTTCTCCCTCCTCTCATGGCCGAATACTCCCTCTCTTGTTCTTGAAATTTTGGTGCAAAATTTCATCCAAGCTAGCACTTAAGGAGTCATAGAAAGGTGATAGGGAAACTCACCCTTTTAGTTTGGAATTCAAAATAAAAGCTTGGAGCTTATACATCCATGGAAAAGTTTTGAACTTCAACCAACCAATGTAAGTATTCCGCAACTTTCTATGGTAAATTCACACTTGAATCAATGTTTAAGATCCTTGGACGAGTCTTAGAGACACTAACAATGGTATCAGAGCCACCTAAACTTGATTTTAAATTCTAGGGTTCTAAACTTTAATTTGGGGATTTTATGCTTGGAGTGTGAAAATTCTAAATTGGTTGTTTGGTTGTGTTTATATGATGATGAATTGGATTTGTGCATCTTTGGATTTGAAAAAAATTGATTGGATCAAAAATCCTCAATTCCTTTAAGCATGGCTGAATGGTAACCTAGAAATGTTCATGGTGATTTTTTGAATTTGACAATTGGATATGTTAATTGGCATGAAATTGAATGTTAATTGTTGATTTAATTGGATTGAAATCAAAATTTGATGTTAATTTCATGTATTGCCGTGAGCTTAAGCTTAAAATTGGCTCTGATACCATTGTTAGTGTTCCTAGAACATGCCAAGGATCTAATAAGCATGAAAATATGTTCATAAATTCAATATAAGTTGCGGAATTACTTACATTGAGCGGATTTGAGCTTTTAAAATTTTGAGAAGAGATCTCCAAGATCCAGCTTGTGTTGATTCCATGCTTTGAGTTAGTTTCCCTATCACCTTAGTTGATTTGTGAAGTGCTAGCTCCTTTGAAATTGCAACAAAATCAAAGTGTAGAAAGGCTTGTAGTCATGCCCATTCTAGAGAGGATTAGGGTTTTCACATTTCCAAAATGTGTTACAAGTGTAAAAGTGTGTAGAGAATTAGGTTTGGTAAAAGGGTTTTACCCTTTTCACCCAAACTTGGTAGTTGGTTTTGGTTTTCCAAAACCAAAACCATGTAGTTGAAAAGCAAGTGGTATTGGCTTAAATGCCAACTACCCTCCCAACTACCCCATTAAAGTGGGCCCTACATTTGAATTCAAAATTCAAATGTCTCTACGAAAATTTGCCGCGGCTCGGTTCCGTTTAATCCGATTAAACGAACTTTCGTCGCTAAATAATTAAATCTAATTTAATTAAATAACGATGCCTCGCAAATATATTACGAATGTCGTTTATGAATTAATTCTAAATTAATTCGTTCGTTCGTATCAAAGTCCGACTTTAATTCCGCAATGAAATCCAACATATTAATATATCCAATAGATTAATTTTAGCCCATATGAAAAATTAATAGAAAAATCAAATGTAACCATTAAATTGATTTTACCGATTAATCCAAATTAATCGCGTTCTCTCTTTTCGAACACATTTAATCCCAGATAAATAATACCTCAATTAATCCCAGATTAATTTTCTCTCTCTTAATTAATCCCAGATTAATTATCTCTCTTAATTAATCCCAGATTAATTCTAATTAAATCAACTGTCATCGGTGAATCTGTGGGAAGCGACCCAAGAGATCCCTGGATATGTTGGCAGTAAATACGGTCATCGGATTATCCGAATACATGCGTACCTCGTACCACATGCTTACCGATTTACAAGACATGGTTGACTTCTAGTAAAGCACCGTGCCTACCCAATTCTCCAGAAATATTCTTACTGGAATATATAATCTATGTCAGGCGTAGTATACGTAGTATTGCGTATTGCGATCCAGTATCGAATGTCACGTGCTAGGCCTGGGGCTGGAATCATGTATGCCCCATACGAAGCACATGTCGGATGTCTGGTAACTAGTCTCTATAATCGGATATACATGACCTAGTCATAATATCCCGATGACTGCAGTACTTAAGAGCACTAGTACCGTATCCGACGTGACATCATCTCCACTATGACTGGAGTGATACTTCTGTCTTGACATCACACCCAATACACTAAGATTCTCAATATACCTAGAAGAGGCGTACACAGAACCGGTTAAAGCCCTGGACGACCAAAACTAAAGCATACTGATTGTCGCAAGTATTAACGATGCAAGTCTCAATTTAAGACCAAATACACCCACCCTGATTTCGGACTTCCATAGACACATAGTCATACTACCAATGGAATTCCGAGGGGTCTATCCAGAGCGAAGCTGTTTTCCGTACCATCGGTAAAACACAACCTCCTATTACACTTGCATGAGTATCCTATACCCAAATATATTAGCACTATGCCGTTATGATCTCACATAACACGCACAAGTGTAATACTAGTCTATTCCGCATTATCGATGTCCAATCTCGATAATACTACGACTAGGGAAATTTAATGATTAATCCTTCGAGGACTGATACTGTCTCATATCATCTCAATCCTGGAACTAATCATAGGGACCTCCTATCATTTATACATCTAGGTGATTTAATCACAAATGATAAGAGTGCAATCTCTTTGTTACATAGTTAATTTGTACAACAACACCATGATCTGTACAAATAGTGACGCTATGGGTCATAACTGTCCAGCAATCTCCCACTTGGCCTATAGCCAGTCACTCGAGTGTCTTACACCCGAACTATGTACGGTTCGCTCAAACTGTTGAGGAAAGACTTTCGTCAGTGTATTTGTATGATTATCGTCTGATGCAATTTATTCAATCATCACATCGCCACGATGTATGATCCGAACGAATCAGATGAATAGTCGAAGTATATATCTGGATCATTGATGGGACCATTAATTCTTTAGTTTGTGCTGACGCCTAGCTCAGCTGCTAACAGAACTATATCTAATCTAATTAGATTTATCGTCGATCCAAATGGCTTCTATTGCTGCCTCAGCAGCAGTAATAACCCGCATTTGTTGTTTATTCGGTAACAGCATCTTGCTTGGAAGATTTCCAGCTCACTGTTCCGTTATTCAAACTGTATAGTACCGTTATTGTTATCGGTTAGGAAACTTGCAGTAGTGATCTCAGTCACTTCAAGTTCTCCATCTCCATAGTGTAAGACATCATCATTAGTTCTCTAAGATACTAACGGATGTTCTTAATATTAATCCAGTGATTATCACTTGGATTGACCTGTTTGTGAATCCATATGCTCAAAGCATATGAGACACCAGGTCGCGTACATTTTTCAATGTACGAGTTCTCGCAGAGTGTCAACAACCTTTAGATCTAACTCAGTAGATCTTTATTCCTAGAATAAAGGTTGTTACTCCCAAGAATTCTACGGAGAATTTTAATGAAAGCCAAGCTTTCACCGATTGTAATATGGGATTATCATCTCCAAGAAATGACATATTATCATTATCTATAGGAAATTTACTGTCAATGCGCTCCCACTAACCTCCTTATATACACAAGAATCATTTCGTATTGAATTAAATCATAAACCATTATGATTACATCAAAACGTTAGTTCCAAGAACGTAATGCTTACTTCAATCCCTCTAAGGATCGAATAACCCTCAAACCTTGTTTGCTAGTTTTGGTATGAAAAAACCGCCAGGATGTTGTAAACATCCTCCAAAAGGTTTCCTTTTAAGGAAAGTGATTTTGACTTTCGGCTGCCATATTTCATAAATGAAACATGCAGAATCAGTAAGCATTGTCCAAATGGATTTATCCATGGCAACAGTTAAAAGGTTTCGTTGTAATCGACACAATGTTGATAACGATACCTTTTCGCTACAAGCCTAGCTTAGTACGTTGGTATGTTGCCATCCATGTATGTCTTCCTTGAAGACTTATATAGTACCAATAGGCACAATGCCTTGCGGTACAACAACTAGTGTCCAAACATAGTTGATTATACATGGAATCCATTTCAGATTCATGGCACTTTGCCATAATATGGATTCGATACCTTGTATCACTTCCTCATACGTAGTCAGTTCGTATTCCTCAACAAGATTGACATCTTTATGAGGTGAGATCAGAAACCCATACCTCCCAGGTTGTTCTCTGACTCTCTCCAATCTACGCGGTTCTTGTGTATTCGAAGATTATTAGTACAGTTTCATCCTTGATAACTGTTTGTGTTCCATTAAGGACTTGGTGCCTTGAACAGTATTACTCCGATTTTCATCGAGTTTTACTATCCTCCCACTTACCACTGCATATCAGTATTCCTCTTAGGAAAAACGCATAGTGAGAAACAATCACATTGTTCTCTTAGTGATTTGTATAAGTACTATACTTTGGTTTCCCTAGGATAACCAATTACATTAGGCACTTATCCAATTTGGGTTCTAGTTTGGTATCATCCAAACGTATGCCCAGGATTCCCAAATCATCAGGAGTGAGAAAACCTTGTTTCTTTCCTGTTCATATCTAATATGAAATCTGTCAAACAGATTTTCATGTAACCTTATTCAAAATAAGTATTACGCTGTTAAATGCTTATCCTTTGAAGGAAAATGGTAGCTCAGAGCGACTCATGATTAACCTTATCATGTCCAACAAAATTTGGTTTCTCCGTTCGGACACACCGTCAAACTGATGTGTTCCGGGAGGAGTCCTCATTGAAAGAATACTATAATCTTTCAAGTATATGAGAAACTTACTACTTAAGTATTTTCATCATGGTCAAACCATGATGTTTTAATACTTTAGCCGATCTGTTCGTCTATTTCGTGTCGAAACTCTAAAAGTTTCTGATTTGTGTTCTTCAAAAGAAACATAACCACAACGCGATGCCACATCCGTAAAGGTCACGAAATATTCATATCCATCTCTAGCCTAGCTAGACATGGGCCCACTTACGTCACTATGAACAAGGGCTAATAGATCGGTGGCACTTACACTTTTACCAAGTAAAGGTATTTTAGGCAATTTGCCTAATAAACTAGATTCGTAGACTTCATTTGAATGGAATCAAATCCGTCCTAGTATCCACTCTTCAAAGGTGTGGATATACGAGTCTTGTTTAATGTGTCCCAGACAACACTGCCACAAATAAGTCTTATCTGATCAAATCAGTTTGAGCTATTTGTTCGTCATATTATATGTTTGAGATTTATTTATATTCAAAATATAAATACTGTTATTCACATCTAATGTGTTTATCTCAATATCATCTTTATATAATAAAACACTTTAGTGTTCTAGAATATAAAGGTATATCCCTAACGGATAAGTACTGATATAGAGATAATGTTTCTAGTCAAACTAGTTACATTATAACAGTTTCCTAATTTAAGTACATAACCGAAGGTAGTTCCTAAACTCAGGTATCTACAGTTAAAACAGCGACTATCGTCCCATTTCCTATTCGCAGATAAATCTCAACTGAAGTCAGTATCCTGCTCATAGCAGATTCTGAACATCAGCACATATTTATGTACCACACTAAGTATTTAAAATCCAATTTAATACTAGTAGTGAACATATTTATGACAAATATACTTGAAGTCAGAGCCTTGCCCTGTCTTCTATTCCTTCATTTCTGCCTTGTCCATACGGCAGTCACACTTCAGTGACCCCGTTTGCCACAATTTAGGCAGACATTTTGGGATATATCATTTATCTTCCTAGAAGATTATAATGATTTCGCCTTAACCCTTTTTCACATTCCAGAAGCCTTTGACCAATCCTTGGCCTTCTAGAATATCGAAGTAAGGTGTGCCTTGTGCTTCTTGCCTTATTGCAAACTTTGACTTTGGTCTCCTTGAGAATAGTCATTAACTCTCCAAGAGTCGTTTATTGCAATTTAATACTTCTAAGATCCAAGAATAGATCTATGAAGATCCTTCAATTTCTTCATCATACTTTAAGGATCTAATCCTTAGTTCTGATTAGAAAATTAAGGAGTCATTATGGCAAGCATAATGGATTAAGCACTAAAGTTATCATTACATAAATCTTCCAAAGATTATGCTCTACTATTTGCTTAACTCCGGGCTTAGGCCTAAGATGTTATTTTATCAAATAAAGTAACTTCTTAGTTTCAGGACTATCCTGAAATTTATTCCCAATTTGAAAATTAAAGTCGTTTAAACACATTTTCCCTAGGATAATGTTTTAAACATTAATCTTTCAATTTAATCTTGATTCTAATAGTCCAACTATTTAATCAACGATTTCAGGTACAATCTAATGTATTGATTACTATAGTCTAACTATATAACTTATTACAATTTTATTGGTTAAAATCAAATATATATTGATTATTATAATCCAATTATATAATCATTATAATTATTGGTAAAATCCAAATATATTGATTATTATAATCCAATTATATAATCAACTATAAATGTGGGGTAAAATTCAAATATATTGATTACTATAATCCAATTATATAATCAACTATAAATGAAGTAGTTTGAATACAGTCCAACTTTTTAATTAAAACAACAATAAATATTAGTCCAACTAATATATAATATATTTGACGAATAATATTTGATTGAGCCGTATGGCAAGTAACTAAACGAATATTGCAAATCTAATACTTGCCTCCCACTATTTTTCGGCGAGCCTCTAACCCTCTGTCGAGTACTCGGGAAACCTAGTTTCCTAGTGGGCTAGGATCCCGTTAAATAACACACAATCTTGACTTTGGCCAACAAATTGTATGATACTTAACTAGGTAGATCTCTAAGATCAATTGGATCTCATCCAATTCCTAGATCCAGTAGGTGGACATCCAAGTCTGAAACATATATCTTATATATGCCAATATATCAAATATATTACCTAACCTTTTTCCTCTAAATCAACTAAGCATTGGCTTTGGCACAACAAACTTAATGATCCCAGTTAAGCGGAACCCTTTGACATGGAAAGCTTCATAATCAATGTCGATGGACAAGAAGTGATCTTGACTTTGGCCAACAAATCACGACTTGGACAAGACACCGATATGGAACAAAACTCTCATGATTCAAACACATCCGCAATTGACAAAGGTCTTGACTTTGGCCAACAAACCAATGCCAACTTTGGATCTTGAGTAAGAATCACTCAACGGAAGGAAAAATGCTTAATATGTTTTGAGGGTTTTTCGCGTGCAAATTGGCAACCAATTTATTATCTTTGTTAAGGTCTCATCATCGTACACCCTTAAACATGCATTCTAAACACATAATAAAGCGCGTATAAATAAATTAATAATGATATGCGGATGGATATGTCACAAATTGTTCCTAGAACAAATCACTCCATTTCCTCTCCCCAGCTAGAACTATTCTAACTTCTACCCAATTACAAAATACAATAAAGAAACCTCATTTACATTGAGGGGAATAGGTGAGAAGAGAAATACAATGAGAAAGGAGATAAAAGGCTGGACACGTAGGTCCAATTTAATAAATTCTAAACTTATTACAATAATTTCCAAAACTGCCCTTGCCCTTCTAATATCCATCCGATATACATTATTCATACAACACATTCATGTATTCATACAAATCATGTTATTCAATCAATCTAATCCAATTAATTAATATTTGAATTAATGACCATATAATGTTCATACAACGATTTGATTTGCGTGAGTCAAACTCGTTTAAGAATAAATACTCAAAGTAAGTATTCTTGAATTATATTGAACTACAACTTTAAATCCAATTTATTTGTATTCAATACTAATTCCAATTTAATTCCAAATTAAATATTTACACTTATTTACAACCCTCAAAGACTTGGATTCCAAATCCAATCTCAATGGGTCTCAAAGGCCCAATAACATCCAATGTCATTTTAATTAAAGTCCAATGGGCTTTTAATTAATTCTTAAGGCATGGGCTTCGGCCATAATGGGTCAAACCCAAAATGCCAAGGCCCAATAGGAATCACCATATTGCCTACAAATTAATTTAGGCCCATTAGGCCCAATTAAATTCTTTAAAGGGCCAAGTGATGTATTTGGACTTTATGGAATTAGTTTTGGGCCCAATTGGATCCAATCCAAAAGTCTAAAACCAAACTTAGTCAAAACAAGCCCATTAAGCCCAAATACACACTTTTAGCCCATTACATAATTAAAGGCTTATTAACATAATTATAATATTCCAAATATCACAATTATTTTAATTAAAGTGTATTAGCCATGATTAATTAATTAAACTCAATATTTCCAAAATACCAATTAACTTAATTAATCATGCTTAATCCATCAATTCATGCTCAACACAAATTGAAGCCAAAAATCATCATTTCATGCTCAACACAAATTGAATCCTAAATTCATCATTTCATGCTCAACATGCTCTTTGATTTTAACATGAACTTTATTGACATTGATTCTAATCTAATCAAACCAACAACCAACATTTAAACATGCATTAAAACACATTATTTCATGTTACAAAAATCAAAACAGTGCAGTCCAAACTGCAGTGATGAATTCGGCCATACTAAAAAAAATTAATTTTTGATTCATTTGATTTGTTTCAAATAAAGCCCCAAATTTTAGTCTCATGAACCCTAAAATTTTCATGCTTAAAATTGGCTCTGATACCATTGTTAGTGTTCCTAGAACATGCCAAGGATCTAATAAGCATGAAAACATGTTCATAAATTCAATATAAGTTGCGGAATTACTTACATTGAGCGGATTTGAGCTTTTAAAATTTTGAGAAGAGATCTCCAAGATCCAAGCTTTGTGTTGATTCCATGCTTTGAGTTAGTTTCCCTATCACCTTAGTTGATTTGTGAAGTGCTAGCTCCTTTGAAATTGCAACAAAATCAAAGTGTAGAAAGGCTTGTAGTTCACGCCCATTCTAGAGAGGATTAGGGTTTTCACATTTCCAAAATGTGTTACAAGTGTAAAAGTGTGTAGAGAATTAGGTTTGGTAAAAGGGTTTTACCCTTTTCACCCAAACTTGGTAGTTGGGTTTTGGTTTTCCAAAAACCAAAACCATGTAGTTGAAAAGCAAGTGGTATTGGCTTAAATGCCAACTACCCTCCCAACTACCACATTAAAGTGGGCCCCACATTTGAATTCAAAATTCAAATGTCTCTACGAAAATTTGTCGCGGCTCGGTTCCGTTTAATCCGATTAAACGAACTTTCGTCGCTAAATAATTAAATCTAATTTAATTAAATAACGATGCCTCGCAAATATATTACGAATGTCGTTTATGAATTAATTCTAAATTAATTCGTTCGTTCGTATCAAAGTCCGACTTTAATTCCGTAATGAAATCCAATTCATATTAATATATCCAATATATTAATTTTAGCCCATATGAATAAATTAAATAGAAAAATCAAATTTAACCATTAAATTTATTTTACCGATTAATTCCAAATTAATCGCGTTCTCTCTTTTTCGAACACATTTAATCCCAGATTAAATAATACCTCAATTAATCCCAGATTAATTTTCTCTCTCTTAATTAATCCCAGATTAATTATCTCTCTTAATTAATCCCAGATTAATTCTAATTAAATCAACTGTCATCGGTGAATCTTTGGGAAGCGACCCAAGAGATCCCTGGATATGTTGGCAGTAAATACGGTCATCGGATTATCCGAATACGTGCGTACCTCGTACCACGTGCTTACCGATTTACAAGACATGGTTGGCTTCTAGCAAAGCACCGTGCCTACCCAATTCTCCAGAAATATTCTTACTGGAATATATAATCTATGTCAGGCGTAGTACACGTAGTATTGCGTATTGCGATCCAGTGTCGAATGTCACGTGCTAGGCCTGGGGCTGGAATCGTGTCTGCCCCGTACGAAGCACATGTCGGATGTCTGGTAACTAGTCTCTATAATCGGATATAAATGACCTAGGCATAATATCCCGATGACTGCAGTACTTAAGAGCACTAGTACCGTATCCTACGTGACGTCATCTCCACTATGACTGGAGTGATACTTCCGTCTTGACATCACACCCAATACACTACGATTCTCAATATACCTAGAAGAGGCGTACACAGAACCGGTTAAAGCCCTGGACGACCAAAACTAAAGCATAATGATTGTCGCAAGTATTAGCGATGCAAGTCTCAGGTTAAGACCAAATACACCCACCCTGATTTCGGACTTCCATGGACACATAGTCATACTACCAATGGAATTCCGAGGGGTCTATCCAGAGCGAAGCTGTTTTCCGTACCATCGGTAAAACACAACCTCCTATTACACTTACATGAGTATCCTATACCCAAATATATGAGAACTATGCCGTTATGATCTCACATAACGCGCACAAGTGTAATACTAGTCTATTCTGCATTATCGATGTCCAATCTCGATAATACTACGACTAGGTATATTTAATGATTAATCCTTCGAGGACTGATACTGTCTCATATCATCTCAATCCTGGAACTAATCATAGGGACCTCCTATCATTTATACATCTAGGTGATTTAATCACAAATGATAAGAGTGCAATCTCCTTGTTACATAGTTAATTTGTACAACAACACCATGATCTGTACAAATAGTGACGATATGGGTCATAACTGTCCAACAGAGCTAAAGCCAACGCTTAGTTGATTCAGAGGAAAATGTTAGGAAATATATTGGATATATGTTTTGGACTTGGAGGTCCACCTACCGGATCTAGGAATTGAATGGGATCCAATTGATCTTTGAGATCTACCTAGTTAAGTTTCATACAGCTTGTTGGCCAAAGTCAAGGTTGTGCTTTATTTAATGGGATCTTAGCCCACTAGGAAACTGGGTTTCCCAAGTACTCCATAGAGGGTTAGAGGCTCGCCGAAAAATAGTGGGAGGCTAGTATTAAATTTGTAATTTCATTTAATACTTGCTTACACGCGCTATTTTATTTTATTTATCGTTGTTATAAATATATTAGTTGGACTAATATTGATTATTGCTTTCTTTGAACAGTTGGACTGTATTCAAACTACTTCATTTGTAGTTGGTTATATAGTTGGACTATAGTAACCATTGCATTTTGAGTGTACCCGAAATCGTTGATTGGATTGTTGGACTATTGCAATCAAGATGGAATGAAAGATTAGCGTTATGGACATTATCATGGGTGACAATGTCTTTAACGGCTCCAATTTTTTAGATTGGGAGATGAATCTCATGATAGTCCTGGAAGCCGAGAAGTTACTCTATGTCATAGAGAAACCTCTCGGGCCTGAGCCCGGAGTTGAGTAAATAGTACATCATGAGCTTTGGAAGACTCATCGTGATGATAACTTTAGTGCTCAATCCGTCATGCTTGCCGCAATGACTCCTCAGTTTCGTCGTCAGAATAAAGGATTGGATCCTTATAGTATGATGTTGAAATTGAAGGATTTTCACAGATCTAACCTTAGATCACAGAAGTATGAATTGCAAAAGAAGTTCTTTCGCTCGCGTATGTCAGAGGGTACATCTGTCGAGCACTATATGTCATAGATGATTGCTGACATCGAACAGCTAGGTCAGGTGAGCATAACCTTCGAGGCCGACACTTCCATAGATTTGATCTTACAGTCTTTGCCTGATTACTGGGGCGGGTTCATCATGAACTATAATATGATAAACCAATAGAAAACTCTTGGAGAGTTCATGGTGATGCTGAAAGAAGCAGAGCCAGAGCTTCTGAAGGGCAAGAATCGCGAGGCGCACCTTACTTCGACATCCCAGAAGGCCAGTGCTTGGCCGAAGGCTTCTGGGGGTGTGAAAAAAAAGGAAGAAGAGGGGCAGGGCCAAATCATCAAAGTCTTCTGGGAAGACTAAAGACATAGCCCAAGACGTCTGCCTACATTGTAGCAAATGGGGTCACTGGAAGCGTGACTGCCGTGAGTACAAGGCGAAGTTAAAGGAAGTGAAGAAGGGCAAGGCTCCGGCTTCAGGTATGTTTGTCATAAACATGTCCACTACTGGTTTTAAAAATTTGATTTTTGATACTGGATGTGGTACTCACATATGTACTGATGAGCAGGATCTGCTGATTAGCAGGAGACTAGCTTCAGGCAAGATCAAACTACGAGTCAGAAATGGGATGAGAGTCGCTATTTTTGCCGTTGGGACCTATGTTTTTTATCTGCCCTTGGGGCATGTAATTACATTAGGTGACTGTTATTTTGTACCTAGTTTGACTAGGAACATCATCTATGCATCTTGTCTAACCCGTTGAGGGTATACCTTTGTATTCAGGAACACTGGGTGTTTTGTATATAAAGATGACATTTTGATATATACAGCAGATGTTAATAATAGTCTTTATATTTTGAATATAAATGAATCTCAAACATATAATATGACAAACAAAAGGCTCAAATTGAGTAAAACATATTAAACTTATATGTGGCATTATCGTATGAGACACATTGATAAGACTCGTATATCCACACTTTCGAAGAGTGGATACTTGGACGGATTTGATCCTAATTCATATGATGTCTGTGAATCTTGTTTATTAGGTAAAATGCCTAAAACGCCTTTTAGCGGTAAGGGTGTACGTGTCACCGAGCTGTTAGCCCTCGTTCATAGTGACGTATATGGGCCCATGTCTAGCTAGGCTAGAGGTGGTTATGAATACTTCTTAACCTTTATGAATGTTGCATCGCGTTATGGTTATGTGTATCTTATGACACACAAGTCGGAAACTTTTGAGAAATTCAAAGTGTTTCGACACGAAGTAGAAAAACAGACCGGTAAAAGTATTAAAACATTGCGGTCGGACCGTGGTAGAGGATACTTAAGCAATGAGTTTCAAGATTACTTGAAAGAGCATGGTATTCTTTCACATTGGACACCTCCCGGAACACCTCAACTGAATGGTGTGTCCGAACGGAGAAATCGAACTTTGTTGGACATGGTAAGGTCTATGATGAGTCACACTGAGCTATCAATTTCCTTCTGGGATACGCATTGAACAGTGCAATGCTTATTTTGAATAAGGTTCCGTCAAAGTCTGTTGGACAAACTCCATATGAAATATGGACAGGAAATAAATCAGGTTTCTCATTCCTGAAGATTTGGGGATGTTGGGCATATGTTAAATGTTTAGATGGTACCAAACTAGAACCCAAATCGGATAAGTGCCTATTTGTAATTGGTTATCCTAGGGAAACCAAAGGATATTATTTCCACAACCCACAAGAGAACAAAATATTTTTTGCTCTTCATGCAGTTTTCCTTGAAATGGAATTCATAGATGCAGTGATAAGTGGGAGGAAAGTAGAACTCGATGAAAATCGAAGTGATACTGTTCCTGGCACTGACCCCTCATAGAACATGAACAGTTCATCAGGGATGAGACTATTCCACAATCTTCTAATACACAAGAACCGCGTAGGTTGGAGAGAGTCAGAAAATAACCTAAGAGGTATGGGTTTCTGATCTCACCTCATGTAGACATTAATCTTATTGAGGATAATAAACCGGCTACGTATGAGGTAGCAATACAAGGTATCGACTCCACTTTATGGCAAGGTGTCATAAAGTCCGAAATAGATTCGTGAAGACAGACATGGATGGAAACAAACAAACGTACAAAGCTAGGCTTGTAGCGAAAGGGTATCGTTATCAACATGGTGTCGATTACGACGAAACCTTTTACCCGTTGCCATGATTAAATCCATTCGGATAATGCTTGTTATTGCTGCATATTTCGATTATGAGAAATGGCAGATGGATGTCAAAATCGCTTTCCTTAACAGAAACCTTTTGGAGGATGTTTATATGCAACAGCCTGACGGTTTTGTCGTGTCAAAACATGCAAACAAGGTTTGCAAGTTAAATCGATCCATTTATGGATTGAAGCAAGCATTGCGTTCTTGGAACCAATATTTTGATGAGATCATATTAGAATATGGTTTCATTCAAAACAAAGATGATTCTTGTGTATATAAGAAGGTTAGTGGGAGTGCACTGACATTCATTGTCTTATACGTTGATGATGTATTGCTTCTTAGCAATGACATTCCCATATTAAAATTGGTGAAAGATTGGCTTTCAATAAAATTCTCCATGAAAAACTTGGGAGAGGCAACCTTTATTCTAGGAATAAGGATCTACTGGGATAGATCTAATAGTTGTTGGCACTCTCCGAGAACTCGCACATTGACAAACATGTACGCGACCTGGTGTCTTATATGCTTTGAGCATCTGCAGTCACTATCAGGCCGATCCAGGTAATGGTCATTGGATTGATGTTAAGAACATCCTTAAGTATCTTAGATGAACTAAGGACGCCTTCTAAGTCTATGGAGATTGAGAACTTGAGGTGACTGGGTTCACCAATGCAAGTTTCCAAACCGATAAAGATGACTGTAAGTCGCAAAAAGAGTACATATTTTGTTTGAATAACGGAACAGTGAGCTGGAAATCTTCCAAGCAAGATATTGTTACCGATTCAACAAAAAAAGCGGAATATATTATTGCGGCTGAGGCAGCAAAAGAAGCATTTTGGATCTATAAATTCCTAATTGGATTAGGAGTAGTTCTGTTAGCAGCTGAGCTGGGCTACAGCACAGGCTAAGGAACCACGGTCTCATCAATGATCCAAGTATGTACTTCGAAAGTTTCATCTGATTCGTGAGATCACACATCGTGGCGATGTGAAGATCGAAAAGATCGTTTCAGATGATAACCTTACAGATCCGCTGACGAAAGTGATATCTCAGTAAGAATTTGAGTGACCCGTATATAGTTCAGGCGTTGGACACTTGAGTGATTGGCTATAGGCCAATTGGGAGATTGTTGGACAATTATGACCCATAACATCACTATTTGTAAAAGAAATGGTGTTTTTGTACAAATTAACTATGTGACAAAGGAAATTGCTCTTTTATCATTTTGTAAATGGATTAATTTGATATATAAATGATAAAAGTCCATATGATTAGTACCAGATTAATAAGATATGAGACAGTATTTATCCACGAAAGGTTTAATCATTAAATATCCCTAGTCGTAGTATTATCGAGACTGGAGTTCGATAATGCGGAATAGGCTAGTATTACACTTGTGCGCGTTATGGAAGCTTAACAGCATAGTTCTCAGATATTTAAGTATTGGATACTCATGCAAGTGTGATATGAGGTTCTGTTAGCCGTTGGACCGGGAACAGCTTCGCTCTGGATAGACCCCTCAGAATCTCATTGGTAGTATGACTATGTGTCTATGGGAATCTGAATCAGGGTAGGTGTATTTGGTCTTAACATGAGACTTACATCGCTAATACTTGCGACAATCAGTATACTTTGGTTTTGGTCATCCGGAGCTTTAACAGGTTCTGTGTACACCTCTTCTGGGTATACTGAGAATCGTAGTGTATTGGGTATGATGTCAAGATGGAAGTATCACTTCAGTTATATGGAGATAATGATCACGCAGTATACATAACTAGTACTCTTAAATGCTACAGTTATTGGGATAGTATGACTAGGTCATGATTATCCGATTACAGAGACTAGTTGCTAGTGATCTGATATATGCTTCGTACGAGGCAGACACAATTCCTGCCCTAGGCCTAGCATGTGACATCCGATACTGGATCGTATTACGCAATACATTGTATATTATGCCTGATATAGATTATATATTCCTCGTTGAATATTTCTGGAGAATTGGGTAGGCACGGTGTTTTGTTAGAAGCCAACCATGTCTTGTAAATCGGTGAGAACGTGGTCTCAGATACGAACGTTTCGGATAGTCCGATGACCGTATTTACTGCCAACATATCCAGGATCTCTTGGGTCGCTTCCCAAAGATTCACCGATGACATTTGACTCGAACAGAATTAATTTGGGATTAATTATGAGAGAAAATTAATATGGGATTAATTACGTCAAGAATTAATCTGGGATTAATTATGAGAGAGGTAATTAATTTGGGATTAATTACGGCAAGAATTAATCTGGGATTAATTATGAAAGAGAAAATTAATCTGGGATTAATTGCGGTAAGAATTAATCTGGGATTAATTCATCTAGAAGAGAGAACGCGATTAATTTGGAATTAATCGGCAAAGTAAATTTAATAGTTAAATTAGATTTTACTATTTAATTTATTTAATTGGGCAAAATAATATATCGGATAGATTAATTGAAATTTGATTTCAATACGGAATTAAAATTGGATTTTAATTCAAGCGAACGAATTAATTTGGAATTAATTCGTAAGCGACTTTTGTAATAATTTTGCTAGGCATTATTATTTAATTAAATTGGATTTAATTACGTAGCGACGGAAAATTCGTTTAGTCGGATTAAACGAACCCGAGCCCAAAGTGTGTTGTGTAAGCCAACTTGAATTTAGAATTCAAAATTGGGTGGGACCCACCACTCACATCACTTGTCAAAGGTGATGGTGGTAGTTGGCAAAAGTAATTGGTTTCCCACAAAACCACTTACTTTTAACCAACTTTGTTTTTGTTTTTGGAAAAACAATTATACAACTACTTGGTTTTTGGAAAACCAACACAAGTCAACATAACACAAAAATTATCTCTCTTTTTTCCCTCCTCTCATGGCCGAATACTCCTTCTCTTGTTCTTGAAGTTTTGTTGCAAAATTTCATCCAAGCTAGCACTTAAGGAGTCATAGAAAAGTGATAGGGAATCTCACCCTTGAGTTTGGAATTCAAAATAAAAGCTTGGATCTTCTACATCCATGGAAAAGTTTTGAACTTCAACCAACCAATGTAAGTATTACGCAACTTTCTTTGGTAAAATCACACTTGAATCAATGTTTAGGATCCTTGGACAAGTCTTAGAGACACTAACACAAAAGACTCCCACTAGACAAGGGGATCTCACATACTCCCACAGCAACCGCATCCACTTCCAAAACGCAACTGCATCTTTCTGGGCTTTAGCTTTCTACTTTCCTTCAGCACCTGCAATGAATTGCAAATGTGAATAAGACAAGCAGAATCTTGGAGTGCCAATCCAGATCGTATATATATCTGATTCATGAATACGAACAATTCATTTTTCCATAATATTACTTATTTATGGTTGCACTTCTTGCTTTTACATACATATTCTATCTAATTACGATTAGATTGAAACTAAATATGGTTTAGTGATATGTATATATTTGACAAAAACCCGATAATATATTATGTAGTGTGCAGTTACAAAGTAGTTTGTAATTGATATTGGGAAGTGTCACTACTAGAAGTATATTATCAAATAAAGTTCATGGTCAAGATTTACTAACACATGTCAGTTAGTAAAATCCGTTGAGACTAGTACATGTCGTATATCGAGACTTGGTCCGATGGTTTATCCCAATGAACCATGAGTCTTATGAGACTCCTATAGACATGTAGGTGTTTATTTGATAAACACTGAACGACTCACCGAAGATTTCCTAATATATGGTATACCAACGTCAATAGGAATCTTTTTGAGTCGAGTAGCATAGTGGTCCTTCGACTTGAGATACCACTGTGGATATATGAGATATCCTCCACACTTTAGAAATTAGTTCTAAGTGTTCTTTTAGAGATTGCTAATAGAGACGTCGACGGGATTGTCCATATAGAGATTTGATGTTTACATCTATATCTCTGGGATATATCCGGATACCTGTGACGGATGAGTTAAACATATGCCATGACCTTGACCTGTATGATTCAGCGAGTTTATCGGTGGTCGTCATAATTTACGGGTGGGTAAATTATGGACACGAAATTGGATTTCGTGACGGATATGCCTGAATCTAGAGAGTCTCACTAGTGAAATATACTTGTAGAGCACCGTGGCAACTTTTATGAATAATACTGATTATTTATAAGTCGTTTAAAGGTTAAACGAAAAATACATGTGAATGGACATAATAGTCATTTCCTAATTATTGTGTATTTATATTTAATGATAGATTTTATTAAATACACATTAATTAAATGTCAAATTGTGATATTTGACATATATCATAAATATATATGTATTTAGATATTTAAAGTAAATATAATACATATACTTAAAATATTTGTATTTAAAAAATTATTTAATTATTTAATTGTTAAATAATTAAATTAATTAAAAATATAAATATCTTAAGTTTTGATATTTTTGGAGATGCCTTGAGTTGCTTTATTTGACTTGTTGAAAATCATTAAATGGTATAATGATCATATACACAAGTTGATTAAAGTTTTAATGAAACAAAATAAAAATATCTAGATATTTATTTATTTCTCCAAAAATTCGGCCAAGGCTTAAAGTTGGAGTATAAATTGTTTTGTTTCATTTTTCATTCATTTTAGGTTAAGCTACCAAATATTACAAAGTGAGTTTTGAGAGAAAAATTTTGGAGATCAAAAGAAAAGCTTGAAAAACTTGGATTTTTGTAAGTTTTTCTTAAAATTTTTCTATTAGAAAAATATTTCTATCATACTATGCTACAACATGTGTTGCTTTTTTCTTCTCTACTCTTTTAGTTTGTAATTTGTTGGTTGGAAACTTGTTTGAAAGATTCTTGCATGCTTGTTTAACAAAGTAAGCTTGAAATGGTTTCATAAGCTCACTTTTGATTATTTGATAATCAAGTTGTCATTATAGAGTTTCTAAGCCACTCATTGATGACCTATAATTTTTCTTGAGTTTTTTCATGATGATGAGACTTATTTGTTGTGGTAAAGTTTGAATTAAAGTGTTGGATTTAATTGATTTTGTAAAATTTGTCAATTTGGAGAAATTATAAAATTAGGGTTCTTACCCATTTCCAAATTTGGGGCTTTTCATATATGTGATGTATTATGGTTTGCATATGATGCATATTAATTTTTGAGTTGATTGGATTTGATCTTGACATGTTTTGAACATAAAAGGACCAAATTGTAAAAACTGAAAAATTTGGGGCTGTTCGACAATTTAAGGAAATTTGGGGTTTTTATTGCAATCTGATTTTGATGTGTGGACATGTTGGAAGTCATTTTAGAATTGATTTGGAATCATCCAAAATTGTATTTGACAATTTTAGGACTAAAATGATCAATTTGCAAACTTGTGGGGCAATTCAGCAATTACCAAGAAATTTGATTTCTTGTGTAAAATTTCAGAATTTGATAATTGGGTAATTAAATAAATAAGTTTATTTAATTGATCTAAGAAAAATTTTGAAATCGGAAAATTTTGATTTTCCACGTTTCCACTGCGTTACCGGATTTTCGTCATAAAATCCCTACAGTACGTATTTACGATCTAGTAAATCCATGATCGTGGTATACTTCGGAAGTGAGTTCCGAGTGTTATTTAGAGATCGTAAATTTAAAAGTCGACTATATTATACCTTAGGGATTTGACGTTCTTATCTATATCTCTGGTATATTATTGATAGCCTGTGATGGAGAGATTATACGTATGTAATGACCTCGACTTGCATAGTTTAGCGAGATTATCCATGGTCGTCATAATTCATGAGTGGGTGAATTATGGACACGAAATTGGATTCCGTGACAGATAAACCTAAGCTTAGAGAGTCTCACAAAATGAAGTGTACTCGTTGAGCACTTGGGCAACGCGTTATGAATAATATAGATTATTCATAATACTTAACCGGATTAAATGAGTTAATTCGAATCGATTAAACGGTTAAACAAAAATACATGCATTAAGGGCATTTCGGTCAATTAATAATTAATGTGTATTTGTATTTGATACAAGATTTGATTTGATACATATTAATTAATTGTCAAATGAGACTTTGACACATGCCATTAATATATATATTTGTTATTTAATGTAAATAAAAATACGTATATAATAATAACCGCATTAATTAATTATTTAGGTATTTAAATGTTAAATATCTAGATAATTAAATTATATCAATAATACATAATTGTTATGCAATATGTTTGATTATTATTGGTTACATGTGGCATGATTTTATTAAGCTTGAAGTTTACAAATTGGATTTGTTAACTTAAAGCTTATTATTATTATTTAATTAGATTAATTGACCAAAAAACCAAAATGCTCTTCTTTACCTCCCTAAGTCGGTTTTGGCTTACTATTTAAAGTTGGAAAATTTTGTTTTCCCTTTAACAAGAATCCATGGCCAAACCTCTAAAGTAGAAAAGCTCTCAAATTTTATTTGGAGAAACAAGGAAGAAAGTGAAGAAATCAAGAAAAAAAGTTTTAGGAAATTAGAGGATTTGGAGGTAATCTTCAATAATCTTAAACTTAAAAATCTTGTTTCTTGTTCTTGAATATCTATAATAGTTCTAGGCTTTCTTTCTTTCTTATATTATGGGGCTTTTTGATTTGGAAGATGAATTTGGAGGCTAGATGCATGTGTGAAGTTAGATTGGATAATATTAGTGTAATATTAAATCAATTTTGTCATTTAATGACTTGCTGCCATTCTAGAGTGTTGTGACCACTCTTGTAACTCCTAGAATTGTTCTTGAGTTCTTCATTTGTGGTGACTTTGGTTGGTGTAAGTATTAATATGATTAATGTTGAGAAAATTGGATTTAAAGCATGAAAAATGATATTTTTGGTTACCAAATCAGATCTGGAATTTCTATGATTTTGGTGATGAAAATTATGTTGTATAAATGTATTGGATGTGTTTTGGGCATTGGAACAATTGCCGAAAATTGTTTCAGAGTTGAAATATGCGAAAACGGTAAAAAACGACGTTCCCGGGTGAGTTCTGAGCTTATCGGGTGTCTGTTGTCCAAAATAGTGAATTGGTCACTATTTGGGCAACCATGAACCGCCCAAGTACTATTGGATCTGACCTGGGTAGCCCTATGTGTATTGGTTGGTCGGTTCGGACAAAAACGCGTTTTATGCCATTTTACGGAAAAACATTTTCATAAAGTTTCGTGATGTTTCTAACCTATTTATGTCGTTATTTGATATCGAATAAATATGTTTAGGTAAATATGAATGAATTATTTATATTGGATATTGAATAATTTATTTGGTAATTTTAGAAGTTTTTAAATTTACGATTTTGCCCGAACCGCGAGCTTCTGATGCGTCCGTGCTAAAACCACAACACTAGCAATGCTCCCTGAGTTCTTATTTGGAAACTTACTCCCTCTATAATACATTTATGCATCTGTCTAACCGGATGCCACTTTTCAATTGGAAAATTAGCTAAACTTCCCATAGATTTCCTTCTTAAGGCATCAGCTACCACATTAGCCTTACCATGGTGATACCGGATCAAACAGTCATAATAATTTAATAATTCAATCCATCGCCTCTAGCCTCAAGTTAAGATCCTTTTGACTCTGGATATACTTGAGACTCTTATGATCAGTGAAAATCTCAAACTTTTCACCGTACAAGTAATGATGTCATATCTTCAAGTCACAGATTATCGCCGCCATTTCTAAATCATGAGCGGGATAGTTCTGTTCATAGGGCTTTAGTTGTCTGGAAGCATAGGCAATAACTTTCCCTTTTTGCGTTAGCACACATCCTAATCCCATTGAGGCATCACAAACCCTTCTGATCCCGTCGGCAGGGCTAAAACAAGAGTGGTAGTCAACTGCCGTTTAAGTTCTTGAAAGCTCTTTTCACAGGCTTTTGTCCACTCAAACTTTACATTCTTTTATGTCAACCATGTTAATGGAGCAGCTATTATATAGAAGTTTTCCACGAATCTTTGATAGTATCCTGCTAACCCCAGGAAACTATGAATCTCTATCACACTGATAGGTCGGTGCCATTTCTAAACTATCTTTCTAAATTCATAAATCTGAAATCATATCTTCCTTTCAAAAATATGTGAAAAAATCATTTCATAAAGTCATTGGTCTGAAAACCTCTTAAGAATTATAAAACATTGACGCATATGGGCGTTACGTATCGTCGTCCCCCCATACGCCTAAACTAGTGGTCTTGAGGCGTTACGTATCACCATCCCCCAATGCATGTCACTATCATGTCCATGAATCTAGGGTATAGGGGCGTTACGTATCGCCTTCCCCCTAGCCCGGAAAATCTAGGATCTAGGGGCTTTACGTATCACCGTTCCCCTAGTTCTGCTCCACATGTGCACATGAAGTATCTGTCAAATCCACAAGTTACACCTGAGGTGGGTTTTTCCCCCATGCCTCTGAAATCATGAAAATAACACTTTGAAATCATTTTTATCAATAAATATTTCAAGTCATCATAAATTGGTGTTTCAATAAACTTTCGATAAAACTCCTTAATAATCGAGAAAATAAATTCTATACTCAAAATGTAAAAACTCAAAATAAGTACTCCACTCACAATGCTACGGTAAGTCTGGTGTGGTTCTAGGTGTAGGTGATCTCTGAGCGTCTTAACGTCGATCTAATGTCAAAGAAATTATTAGTTCTCTTGTAATAAATAGAAATGCATATGCAATACATGGTTGATGATCTATCCTTATGGCATGACTTATTGTGTGTTCACACACTTATATGAAACCCTTAGAGTGCCCCTATACCTTTTAGGATAAAACTGGAATTGATAAAATTTGATCTTGAAAATCTAGTCACGCGTAGCGACACCGTCATTGGTGTAACATCCCTGATCTGGGAGATGTTACCGGCATGGGATAGCTACACTAACCCCATAAGCCTCTGACTCTCTGACTGTATTCTAATCTGTTCAAATGCAATGTCATGTATGTAAACCATACTCAATTTGAAATGCATTTATTTCTCATATCTATGAATACAAAATACTTTACTTTACACAAATTAACATATGTTTTTGATTTCTCATACTCTACTAATGCATACAAAAACTTCTACTTGACACTGACTGGACTCTTATACAATATGACTCAATGTTAGTGGACTCCATCCCTGGTGACTGCATCAGTATCCGTCCTCCCGAACTCGTCCTCCTAGAAATTCCTGCAAAACATAAAGACTGGAGGGGGGTTAGATCGCTATACGATCTAAGTGAGTGGACAATGACTGAAAACTGATATAAAAATATTTTAGCTTTAAAACCATATTTTCAAAACATCTCTATATGAAATCTTTGTATTCCAAAACTTCATATTTCTGAAAACTGCCTTTAAAACACTGGTTTCTGAAAACTGTTTACTAAGAACCTGAAAACTGAAAACTCTTTCTTGTACTTTACTCTAAATCCGTCTTTCTAAATTCTTTTCTAAAACTCTTTTCTGAAAACTGATAATCCTTTTTCCTGAAAACTGAAAATCCTTTTTCTGAAAACTGAAAATCCTTTATCTGAAAAAAGAATCTCCGCCCGTAGGCGCATCTCCGCCCGTAGGAGCATCTCCGCCTGAAGGCGCATCCAGCTCGAAGGGGCATCTCCGCCCGAAGGCGCATCTCCGCCCGTAGGCGCATCTCCGCCCGTAGGCGCATCTCCGCCCAGGAATGTACCATCTGAGCGCTGAGGATCTAGGGGCGTCCCCCCAGTCCTCAACATGTGCACATGCTCTCTGTATCCGTCAATTTCATCTGTATCTCAAGTTACATACTGGGTGAGTTTTTACCTCATGCCCCGAAAAACCATAAAACATTTTCTGAAAAACATAAAACTCAAACTGAAACATCTGTTTTCCATAAAACTTCTCAAAACATGCTAAATCATATATGATATAAAAACAAACTTGGTCAACGCCCTAATTGCTGAAAAGTAAGTCTGGTATTTAAATACAAGTAATAAAGAAATCAAGCAATAGATAAAGTGTCCACTCACTGTATACGGCTGAGATGAATCCCTTCACGGGGTGGAAGGTCCCTGAGAATCTTGAGGCCGATCTATATATATGAATAAGAATAAATTTGTTAGCTACTACAACGAGAATATTCCCATAGATAAGAATAAACATGCAATGCATGAATTATCACCCCCGCTGTGTTTCTAACACGTTATAGCACCCTATAGAGTTTTTACGAGGTTTATTTCGTGGTTACGCAAATCATTTTACGCGTCTACAACTCCTACATCAAAAACAGAAGTCACTGACACTGACCTGACTTTGAAAATTCGGTATAAATAGAGGGGATCAGTTCTGGAGCTGCATTTTTTATAGAATACTCCTCTATGAGTCTACTTTATGCCATTTTTTTACGGATCTCGATTTGGACTCCTAGGACTCAAGATATAAGGCACTTTCCTCACCTTACGCAGCAGAGAACTGGACCAGTTCGCCACTGCTCTAACTCCAACTTCTGAATTTTTCTGCAATTTCATTTTAAGTCTAAAAAATCTGATTTTTGAGTATGTGATTTGCTTATGTGTCTATTTTATGTTGGATTTTACGGATTGCAGTTTCGATTCCTAGAACTCAAGTTATGGACTGATGTTTGGGGGTCGCGCGACTGGAAAAACTGCACACAAGGGCAGCAGATAGCCTGACTTCAAAAATCCGATCCGGTCTCATCTTAAGTCCAAAAATTCTGAAATTTGGATATGTTACTTCTCTATGTATCTAGTTTACCCACAATTTTACAGTTCATCAATCGGATGTCTAAACCTCAAGTTACAAACATAAACGTAGAACCTGCTCAGGTTGTCCTGCAAACTGAGCTCGCTGCCTAAATTCATTCTCAATGCCTCCATAGCTTTCGTAATACACAATCCATCAAATTATCTCAATTCCATTTATTCTAAAATACCATATTAACATCATCATTCACTCATTGATTCATTAATTAACATTACCAAATAATTCTTCAATTAGTTCAAATTCAATTAATCAACATCACCACCCACTTCTTCACTTCCATTCTAATATCTCAAGCTAAAAATTATCCTTTCCTTGCTAAACATCCAAATCATCTCATTATTACTCAAAATTTCATCATCTTATAAAACCCACAATTTAGAAAAGCAATCTAAATTCACTCCAAAAATCCCCATTTCATCAATATAACTTTTCAAACTGCATTTTTATCCATCCAACAACACACTCAAATCATCAATTTATTAAAATCTAAAATTTCACAAAATGGGTCAAGGATATCTTACCTCTTTCCTCTTGATTTTTCTTCATCTTCATGGTTGCTCCAAGCTTCATTCTTCTTTTCTTTCCTTTCTCTTCTCCTTTTTCTTTCTTTCTTCTTCCTTTTCTCCTTTTTCTTCTTCTTCTTCTTCTTCCTCTTCCCTCCTTTTCCTCCTACGGTTTTCCTCCTTTCTTTCTATTTTTATTTGTTTAATTTTTGTGAAAATGCTAAATAGTGATTCCTTTATATAGTGGGCTCATTAGATATTTTGCAAATGGAAGAAATGTGTAGAAAATTGTGGAAAGTTTGAGAAATTACCTTTTAGACCCGAAACTACTATTCATCCAGGATTTGACTTGCATTTTCGACATGGTTCTGTTCCGAATTTGGAAAAATATTTAACGCGAAAGTTGTAGGTCTCGATCTAAGCTTTCCGGAGATATAAAATTTATAAAAATCCGAGTTTGTATGAAAATGTTATGCCCAAAATACCATATATAGTACAAAAGGGCATAAGGTACAGTTTCTTCTCGGGACTTCGAGAAATTCACCGACCGTTCCCAAAGCCTTTTCATAACTGTATATGAGTCTCATCATAATTTATTTTATGTTCCTTTATCTCGTACACAATAATATTGAAATAGATAGTAGTAGTTACTACCGATCGTTACAATTTCTCCCCCCTTAAATAGGATTCGTCCTCGAATCCTCTTTTGGTGTTTAACTCGAGGTTTTCATTATCTTCTTGTTTCTCTCCTTTGCTAGCTACTTAATCCTTCTGTCTAAGTCTTCGTTCTATAATGGTCCTGCTATTATTTTCGCTATTCTTTATACTCTTGTCTCTAAGATCTCTTCTTTATAGACCTTTACTCATGTCTTATGATTCCTTAATGTGAGAAAATTCTTAAGAGCTGGTTTCTCGGTTTCTATAGAGGATTTTAATAACTACTACCAATACCCACTATTTACCTATTCCATTTGCTCATCTTTACCTTAGAATTATTTCCTACCTTAGTTGTACCTCATCGATTCCTCTCTTCTAATCTTTTCCTTGAACTCCCTTATCCTGTATCGACTAGTATAGACTTCCTTGGTCTATTCTGTCTTTCATACTTTGAGTTTTCTCTTTACATATTCATTACCACCTTAAGTTCTTGCTATTCCTTGATTACTATCCTATTCTAACCTAACAACTTCCTTCCCGTCTTCTCAAGTCTTTCTAGATCTTCCACGAATTATATTTTTTTAATCTTTTCTTTTCTATTCTTCTGTCTTACGTCTCTCGACAACCGCTTATGTTAACTTACTTTGCTGTTCCTGTGCTCTAATATAAATCTACCAAACCACCCATGACCCGTGGTTAAACCGTCTCAAACCCGTAGTGGTTTGGTCTTCATAAGCTGGGGCTGGTTACCTTACGCAATTCCTCTTTAACTCTTTCTTAGTACTCTTTTTATCAATACCTGCTTAATATATTCTCTTTTGTTTGTTATTATTACCCTTTGACTATCTCACTTTTCATACTAGTATCACCATCTTGTTGGTAATAGGTCCTTTCTTTTTCCTTTACTTGAATTATGCTTAGTTATTACTTCTTCCCGTGTTACTTTATCTAATGTTTCCTTTAAACATTAATCACTTGAACTATTCTCTCTTTTCTGATTATCATCTACCCTTGTACTTGCTCCTGGAATATTTCAAGGTTGCACTTCTGTCCGATTTGTTATTGGTATTATTCAAGCGTTGGGAGGATGGGGTTAATCTCAAACTCTTGGTGCCTTGATGATACTACACTCTTCCTCCGGATACTATTGTAATTCTTTTATTATTTCCTTTATGGGACTCATTTTTCTATGGTGGTTCCTTCCTAATTATAGTCATTCACTTTTTACTCACTTACTTCTCTAAGAATTATTTCTACTAGTCTACCACGAGCATTCCTTATTTAATCTCCGACCTATATACTATCATTATCCTATGCTCCTTAATGTTTTCCTCATAAATGATTCCTTTTAATCTCTGTTCCTCTAATCTTTCCAATTCCTTAAAGGTTCATTCCTTAATCTTAGTCTCTCGATTCCTTATTTTTTGACTCATACACTCCATTAATTCTCTTTTTCTTAATATTACGGGGTTCTTTTTATAAGTCTCTCACTATATCCCACAAATTTTTCTCAACATGGTGTTAAACCTCCTCTTTTCAAGTTTCAAGTCTAAATCTCCCCAGATTCGCTACCTAATTATCAATCCATCATGTTATTTTGTTAACCTTTTACTATTTTCCTTTGCAGGTTTCTACCTACACTAAGTTCTAGGATTCTACAACTATTGTTAATTTAATCGCTTCCTAGGTACCCCTCACAATGCTCAAATCATTGTATGCTTTATTCCTTTCCTATACTTCTTATCTCTTCCTTAAATACTTCAAATCTTATAAATTAATTCTCATATTTATCCTTATGCTTTCCTACGAATCCTTACCAATTCTGCTTATCCGTGATTCATACGATATCTGTCTTGCTTGATCTTGTGAACTATCTGAAATGTCTCCTCCTTTAAACTCTCAAGACTTCGTTGGTCTTTCTCCTAGGTGGATGTTCTTGTCAAAATCCTCTTTATCCCTTAAATAGAACCCAATTGGTTTTCTCTCACGGTTATCTATACTAATGGAGACTAATCTTTCTTTGCTAATTCATTCCTTCATATCTCGGAAAGTTTTATTATCCTTATGCTGGCACTTTATGTCCTGATGGAGTCCTTTGTTAATGTAGGATAGGTATGAGATAGATTCCATCGGGATAATTTCTTTAGCTGGTAACTCGAAAAAATGAAGATCTGGGTGAGTCGGGCTTTATCTATCGATTTCCTTAGTTAGGGTATCTAACTGTTGTCTCGGTCACCACTCATCTTATTTGACTATGGGTCTGGGTTCGTAAAATCTAAAATCTTTATACCTCTACGGCATCTAGCATCTATCTGAAGATTGTACGGTTGTCATTAGCTTTCTTACTTCTTTGTTTTACAATGGTCCTTGGTACTAAAGGGAATATTTCTACTGTTATGGGGTGGGTTAGAAAAATATGGTTCAATTCGGAGGGGTCTTTGAAAAAGAAGAGTATCTTCCAACACTCATCTTTACTACTAGTTTTACTATAGTCCTTTATTACTTAACTTCATGTCTCTGATTCATACTACTATGAATTCCGTCATCTATTCCTCAGTCTCTATCTACCTTCATATCTTACTTCTGCTTCCAAAATTCCTAATCCTTTCTATAAGCTCCGGTTATGGGGCTCTACTTACGCTTTATGATGCTGCTTTTATCACCTCTAACTCTTCTTATCTTCACGGGTCCATCTCTGTATATTCTCACGGATTTCTACCTGACTTTAGGCTGACCTACTTCCCAAATTTCTGGGTAAACTCTCATTCGGTCTCTTACGGTTATCTATGTCTACAAGGTAGGCTCTATTAAGACAACTCTCTGATCTGGTGCCACTGAAACGTTTGAAGACTGGTTAGTTTAAAACTTATGTCTAACTATTCTTCGTTATTCGGGGAAATCTGTCTTCAATAAGAAGATTTTGAAGACTATGAATTTTCTGGGAAGGCTTTCTTGACTAGGAATGGAATCTTAATTTTGCTAGGAAACTCTAATACTTGTTGGGGTTCTCGTTACTCTTTTACTACTATGGGTTCTAGTGTCTTGCTTACTACTCTGATTCTATACCCTCTATCTTGTCTTACTTCTCTTATAGCTTCATTTTTTTCATTTTTTTTATTTCTACTCCTTTAGGTGGATATTCTTAGGCTTTTCTATTTCATTGTATCTCTATAAATTTCTGTTTCTAACTGTTTCAAGCATTTATGTATCTTCTCTTCTAGCTTTTCCTTTCTCCTTTGCTCTCTTTTCAACTTTCTTTGGGACTTATCATCTGGTTTCCTAACTTATTCAGAACTTCGGAGAATAGTCTAAGATGACTATGGAATGATCCTTAACTAGAGTGAGGAAAAAGGAATTCAAATAGCTGTGAAATATTTACTAACTTGTCTATGAAGCTTTGAGGACGTACTCGAGGATCGGATACTGGAGAGGTAGCGCCTCATATACGGGTATCCCGGACATACTACGTATACAAGACCCCAGCACTCTACCCACTGCAATCACTGACTCCCTAGACCATGCTCTGATACCATCTTTGTAACATCCCTGATCTGGGAGATGTTACCGGCATGGGATAGCTACACTAACCCCATAAGCCTCTGACTCTCTGACTGTATTCTAATCTGTTCAAATGCAATGTCATGTATGTAAACCATACTCAATTTGAAATGCATTTATTTCTCATATCTATGAATACAAAATACTTTACTTTACACAAATTAACATATGTTTTTGATTTCTCATACTCTACTAATGCATACAGAAACTTCTACTTGACACTGACTGGACTCTTATACTATATGACTCAATGTTAGTGGACTCCATCCCTGGTGACTGCATCAGTATCCGTCCTCCCGAACTCGTCCTCCTAGAAATTCCTGCAAAACATAAAGACTGGAGGGGGGTTAGATCGCTATACGATCTAAGTGAGTGGACAATGACTGAAAACTGATATAAAAATCTTTTAGCTTTAAAACCATATTTTCAAAACATCTCTATATGAAATCTTTGTATTTCAAAACTTCATATTTCTGAAAACTGCATTTAAAACACTGGTTTCTGAAAACTGTTTACTAAGAACCTGAAAACTGAAAACTCTTTCTTGTACTTTACTCTAAATCCGTCTTTCTAAATTCTTTTCTAAAACTCTTTTCTGAAAACTGAAATTCTTTTTTCCTGAAAACTGAAAATCCTTTTTCTGAAAACTGAAAATCCTTTATCTGAAAACAGAATCTCCGCCCGTAGGCGCATCTCCGCCCGAAGGCGCATCTCCGCCCGTAGGGGCATCTCCGCCCGTAGGCGCATCTCCACCCAGGAATGTACCATCTGAGCGCTGAGGATCTAGGGGCGTCCCCCCAGTCCTCAACATGTGCACATACTCTCTGTATCCGTCAATTCCATCTGTATCTCAAGTTACATACTGGGTGAGTTTTTACCTCATGCCCCAAAAAACCATAAAACATTTTCTGAAAAACATAAAACTCAAACTGAAACATCTGTTTTCCATAAAACTTCTCAAAACATGCTAAATCATATATGATATAAAAACAAACTTGGCTAACGCCCTAATTGCTGAAAAGTAAGTCTAGTATTTAAATACAAGTAATAAATAAATCAAGCAAAAGATAAAGTGTCCACTCACTGTATACGGCTGAGATGAATCCCTTCACGGGGTAAAAGGTCCCTGAGAATCTTGAGGCCGATCTATATATATGAATAAGAATAAATTTGTTAGCTACTACAACGAGAATATTCCCATAGATAAGAATAAACATGCAATGCATGAATTATCACCCCCGCTGTGTTTCTAACACATTATAGCACCCTATAGAGTTTTTACGAGGTTTATTTCGTGGTTACGCAAATCATTTTACGCGTCTACAACTCCTACATCAAAAACAGAAGTCACTGACAGTGACCTGATTTTGAAAATTCGGTATAAATAGAGGGGATCAGTTCTGGAGCTGAATTTTTTATAGAATACTCCTCTATGAGTCTACTTTATGCCATTTTTTTACGGATCTCGATTTGGACTCTTAGGACTCAAGATATAAGGCACTTTCCTCACCTTACGCAGCAGAGAACTGGACCAGTTCGCCACTGCTCTAACTCCAACTTCTGAATTTTTCTGCAATTTCATTTTAAGTCTAAAAAATCTGATTTTTGAATATGTGATTTCCTTTTGTGTCTATTTTATGTTGGATTTTACGGATTGCAGTTTCGATTCCTAGAACTCAAGTTATAGACTGATGTTCGGGGGTCGCGCGACTGGAAAAACTGCACACAAGGGCAGCAGATAGCCTGACTTCAAAAATCCGATCCGGTCTCATCTTAAGTCCAAAAATTCTGAAATTTGGATATGTTACTTCTCTATGTATTTAGTTTACCCAGAATTTTACAGTTCATCAATCGGATGTCTAAACCTCAAGTTACAAACATAAACGCAGAACCTGCTCAGGTTGTCCTGCAAACTGAGCTCGCTGCCTAAATTCATTCTCAATGCCTCCATAGCTTTCCTAATACACAATCCATCAAATTATCTCAATTCCAAACATTCTAAAATACCATATTAACATCATCATTCACTCATTGATTCATTAATTAACATTACCAAATAATTCTTCAATTAGTTCAAATTCAATTAATCAACATCACCACCCACTTCTTCACTTCCATTCTAATATCTCAAGCTAAAAATCATCCTTTCCTTGCTAAACATCCAAATCATCTCATTATTACTCAAAATTTCATCATCTTATAAAACCCACAATTTAGAAAAGCAATCTAAATTCACTCCAAAAATCCCCATTTCATCAATATAACTTTTCAAACTGCATTTTTATCCATCCAACAACACACTCAAATCATCAATTTATTAAAATCTAAACTTTCACAAAATGGGTCAAGGATATCTTACCTCTTTCCTCTTGATTTTTCTTCATCTTCATGGTTGCTCCAAGCTTCATTCTTCTTTTCTTTCCTTTCTCTTCTCCTTTTTCTTCTCTTTCTTCTTCCTTTTCTCCTTTTTCTTCTTCTTCTTCTTCTTCCTCTTCCCTCCTTTTCCTCCTACGGTTTTCCTCCTTTCTTTCTATTTTTATTTGTTTAATTTTTGTGAAAATGCTAAATAGTGATTCCTTTATATAGTGGGCTCATTAGATATTTTGCAAATGGAAGAAATGTGTAGAAAATTGTGGAAAGTTTGAGAAATTACCTTTTAGACCCGAGACTACTATTCATCCAGGATTTGACTAGCATTTTCGACATGGTTCTGTTCCGAATTTAGAAAAATATTTAACGCGAAAGTTGTAGGTCTCGGTCTAAGATTTCCGGAGATATAAAATTCATAAAAATCCGAGTTCGTATGAAAATGTTATGCCCAAAATACCATATATAGTACAAAAGGGCATAAGGTACAGTTTCTTCTCGGGACTTCGAGAAATTCACCAACCGTTCCCAAAGCCTTTTCATAACTGCATATGAGTCTCATCATAAATTATTTTATGTTCCTTTATCCCGTACACAATAATATTGAAATAGATAGTAGTAGTTACTACCGGTCGTTACAATTGGCGTCGCGACGCTCACCCCATCAAGTGAGGTAGTAGGCAACCTCTGTTCTCTGTGTCGCGACGCAAGGGTTGGACGTCGCGACTCCCTCATGCGTCGCGATGTTAAGCGATGCTCGTCGTGACTTCCACCAAATTGGGTCGAGGCAATGAGTCCCATCTCTCAATACTAGTCCTTCAGCGTCGTGACTCCCACATTCCAGATCAACATCTAAGGCAATTTCCCAGTACGCGTCACGATGTTGGGTGTGCGCGTCTCGACGCAAGGCTGTTTCTCTGGACTCAAATCAACTCCATCATTACCATGAGCTTACACAACCCTACTCAAGCCTTAACCATAATAAACACACAAAATATCATCAATTACATCCTCTAACACTATCTCATAATCATCCCATATACTTCAACTTAGTTTCATGCTTAGGGATTTTTATAATTTGGGGGTTTCTTACAAGCACTAATTTTTTAATCCAATAATCAACCAATCATCATCAATCCCAAGCTAACAACATAACACAATCACCAAATCATCAAAATTCAACAAATCAAGATTTGGGTCAAGTTTCCCTTACCTTGTATTCAATATTTATTCACTATTAAGTTCCTCAAACTTCCTTTCCTTCTTCCTAAGCTTGATTTGACATGGGTTAGTCTTGGTTATCTTGAAATTTTACAAGGAAAAATGACAATCCCTCTCTTGCTTCTCCTATATTTTCGGCCAAGGGGGTAAATGATGACTTTTGGTTCTTTTAAATTTTCCTTAGTTTTCTTATGAATTATCTAGGCCTTTCTATATATTAAAACTAGAATTTGGGCTCAAATTGGGCTAGTTTACTAAATTTTGTTGATTAAGGCCCACTTGTAGTATAATACTAATTAGGTTTTGAATCTAAAATTAGGCCCAGTAAGTCATCCTTAAATTTCCGCTAATGCTCGGAAAATTTTATCTAAGTCACTAAGTTAGTACTTTGATTGAGTTATAAAATTTCGTGTCATTATAGATTCCATTTTCTTTACATATTGTAGAAAATATTTTTAAATGTTTTATATGATCATCATATGTATTAGAGCATACTAAAATGTCATCTACATATACTAACAAGAAATTATTGTTAGTACTAAAGATTTTATCCATTTTTCTTTGATAGATTTGTGGTGCATTTTTAAGTCCAAAAGGTATTACTAGCCATTCATAATAACCATTAGGTGTACTAAATGACGTTAATGGCACTGATTCAGGTTTTAATTTTATTTTCCGAAATCCAGATTTGCAATCGAATTTTAAATAGTATTGTTTGCCTTTAGAAAGATTTATTAATACATTTTTATTAGGTATAAAATACCCATCAAATTGTGTAGCTTTATTTAATTCTTTATAATTTATAATCATTTTGGCTTTTCCTCTTTTTATTTCAGCATGATCTCTTACCGTAAATGCATGACTGATGTGTTGACTTTTACTATTATTTATAAGATTTAAACTTAATAATTCTTTTATTTGTACATTAAAGTCATCTTTATCCTCTTGATTATAAACCATAGGTCTGACTATTATAATTGATGTTGGATCTAACAATTTCATTTCTGCATATTCTTTTTGAATATCCCATTTTTCTATCGGATTGTCTCCATAGTTTGACTTTATTGCCATTTTAACATCTTCTAATATGAGATTGGTCTCTTCTAGACATTGTACACGTTTACAAGTATAGTTGGTTAATGTTTTTAACCCAGTTTTTTCCCATTGATCACCACGTGGTGCTGGCTGAACTACAGATGGTTTAAATTCTCTAGGAATTTTAAGTAAATGACCACAAGCGGTTTTGAGTGTAATCATATATAAAGTTTTTCCATATTGTGCAAATTGAGGTATAAAATCATTTCCAAGTAGAATATTGACTTCAAGATTATTAAAAGCATATACAAGTTTAATAATAACAATCTTATTGCCTAAAACTATTAGGAAGTTTTGTTCATATTTATTAATACTGGAATTTCCAGTTATTCCTTTTATTGTAATAGGTTTTCCTATTTATTTCCAATCTTTCCAAAAAAAATTATTTTATTAAAGTTATTTCTGATCATGTATCAATCAAAGCACAAGTTGTTATATTTATTTCTATGAATCTAATTTGGATATATACAGATATAGGAAAGTTTATCGTTTGTTGCATTAACTTCGTTCTTTAGGACAAAATATTTCATCACCATTTGTTTTGAATCAAAACCTTCTTTGGTTATTTTAAATTCTTCTAATGAATCGAGGAATGAATTTCCTAGAAGAACATGATATGTTCCTCCTGCCATTTCATCATCTACATAGCAGGGGATATCTATTCTTTTTCCTTGTAAGATCAAAGGTATAATGGCACTTTGATTACAAGTAAAGATTGTTCCATTGAAGTTTCTATATTCATAAGGTTCTACAACTTCTGTTTGTAAACAGATGTTCCTATCTTTTGCTATATGACAATTACTTGCTCCAGTATCTATAAGAATAAATGATCCTTTTATGTATTCAATACCATTAAAGTACTCTCCATATACTCTTAGAATGGGTGCATGTCTTTTAACATTTAAAAGATTGTCACTTCTTATAGGGATATCTATACTCGGTCTTCTAATGCTAGGTTTTTTAACCAATTTATCGAAACTATGTCTTTTTGAAACTATTAACTCATTATTTTTATATTCCATAAAAATTTCTTTCCTTGAAGATGATCCTTATGTTAAAGCATGAATGTTTCCAAATTTTATGCGATAATTTTCTGGTACCGCTATTTCTTGTAGGAATGGTTCTCTTACCTTACTAATGTCTAAACATTCATCCTTTATTTCAATAAAAGGTCTGTTAGAATATATTTCACCATAATTGGTGTTGCTTAATGAAAATAGTGCAGAGTAATAAATACTCATTACTCTATTTCCTAGCTTAAGAAATCTATCTTTAAGTAATTCGAAATGTAGACTTAAGGCATCATTAAAGTTTTTATCTTTGAGATTAATACAATATTTAGGATAACAGATGAATAATAATTTTTTATATGCTAAATTCCCTTCAACTGTTCCTAAATGTGCATCTTTTATATTATAAAATCTTTCATCAAATAGACTTATCACGATTGGACTGTCTATTCTTTCTTTAAATAAAAATTTAAATAATAATTGAATACCAACTAGGTAAACATATTGCATTTTTTTTCTCTCTTTTTTGGAGGTATTTTCCTTAAGATTTCATTTAAATTTAATTTTCTATTTCCTTTAGTATGAGAAATTTCGATACTCTTCTCGAGTTCTTGATATTCATGAATTATTATTTTTTGTCTAACATACATTCCTTTTAATTTTGTCATAAGACTGGATGGATGTTTTAGACTTAACTCTAATTTTTCAATTTTTGCAATCTTTTTATTATCAAAAGTTGCTCCAATTGAATATTCTTTAGAATATTCTTTTTTTTTCATGAAAATCAATATTTTCATCTAGATTTAGAATCTCAGAATCATTTCCATTAATCTGAATTTTAGATATTTTTATTCTTCTTTTTCTGAATTACTCTCAAAATATATTTCAAAAATTTCTAATTCTTCTGAATTATTCAGATATTCTAAATCAATTTCACTTAATTCTGATTCTATTTCTTTACAATCTTCAAATAATGCTCTCACTTTTTTCTTATCACATTCATAACTTAAATGTCCAATTTCACCCCATTCTAATATTCACATTTGGATTTGAGCTTATTTCTTTCTTATTTCCTTTTACGTTTTTCTTTTTTCTCGTGATTTCTTTTGAAATATCTTCTTTTTGGCTTAATCTTCTTTTTGTTAAACCATTTGTCTTTCTTTATTTTCTTATATGAAGATTTCTTTCTTCGTTTTCTTTGTGAATAATCACGAAAATCACATCGTCATTGTGTGGGCATGTTTGTTTTATCACGGCATAAAACTATGCTAGTTTTTCGACTTTTATTTAGAAGTCGTCTTTGATAGCAAAGATTTTCTAATCTTTCTTTCAAAAAATTTATTCTATTTCCAAGGGTATTTGGAATACCTTGAATTGTTCTATTATATTTTTGAAATTCTTCTATAAAATATGTATCTCAAGGAGAAGGAAACTTCATATAATATAAATCATTTATATAATCAAGTTGTTCATTACTATCATAATATTTATAGTAATATTTCTGAAATTCACATGTATATTCATTTACGTAACACATTTTGCATATGCTTAATTTTTCTAACGCTAGTCTAGCTTTTGCTTTTTCTATGGCTCTAAAATTATTTTTATGTTCTATTAAATCTTCTCCTAAAAACTCACTAAATATATAGGAAATCATTTGGTATATCCCATCTTGAATCGCTCTATTAAATGCCAAAACAACACTTGTTTTGATTATGTTTCCTGTGGTAAAAATAATTCCATACCACCAATTTCTAATATTTCCTTTAAATGTTGCATGTATGATCGGTGAAATCACACACGTAACGCAAGTGCATGTATCGCTCAAGTAGTATAAAAATATCGATCACACGATGACTTAATTTCTATTGTTGTTATTAATTATTGATTCTATTTATTTACAGGTATCTAATTAAAGGGAGAAGAAAATGATTGCTTGATTGGTTGGTTGAATATGAATTTGATAAATAAATAAATAAATAAAAACACAAAAGAAAATACTAAGGAATTCCATTGATAGTATATGTAGTATTGCGTATTGCGATCCAGTATCGGATGTCACATGCAAGGCCTGGGGCTGGAATTGTGTCTGCCCCGTACGAAGCATATATCGGATCTCTGGTAACTAGTCTCTATAATCGGATAAGCATGACCTAGTCATATTATCCTGATGACTGCAGTACTAAAGAGTACTAGTTCTGTATCCTGCGTGATCATCATCTCTATATGACTGGAGTGACACTTCCATCTTGACATCACAC
The DNA here is from genome assembly GCA_019454045.1 of Zanthoxylum bungeanum. Lineage (NCBI taxonomy): Eukaryota > Viridiplantae > Streptophyta > Magnoliopsida > Sapindales > Rutaceae > Zanthoxylum > Zanthoxylum bungeanum. The sequence goes on along the minus strand of SKCR01029321.1, from coordinate 63,957 downwards.
CCAATACACTACGATTCTCAATATACCCAGAAGAGGCGTACATGGAACCTGTTAAAGTCCCGGACGACCAAAACCAAAGTATATTGACTGTCGCAAATATTAGCGATGCAAGTCTCAGGTTAATACCAAATACACCTACCCTGATTCAGACTTCCATAGACACATAGTCATACTACCAATGGAATTCCGAGGGGTCTATCCAGAGCAAAACTGTTTCCATACCATCGGTAAACACAACCTCCTATCACACTTGCATAAGTATCTAATACTTAAATATATGAGAACTATGACATTATGCTCCCACAACGCGCACAAGTGCAATACTAGTCTATTCCGCATTATCGATGTCCAATCTCGATAATACTACGACTATGGATATTTTAATGATTAAACCTTAGTGGATTAATACTGTCTCATATCTTATTAATCCGAAACTAATCATATGGACTTTTATCATTTATATATCCCGATAATCCAATTACAAATGATAAAAGAACAATTTCCTTTGTCACATAGTTAATTTTTTACAACAACACCATGTTCTGTAAAAATAGTGATGCTATGGGTCATAATTGTCCAACAATCTCCCACTTGGCCTATAGTCAATCACTCAAGTGTCCTACACCTGAACTATGTACAGGTCGCTCAAACGTCTGCTGAGAAACAGCTTTCGTCAGCAGATTTGCAAGGTTATCATCTGATGCGATTTATTCGATCATCACATCGCCATGATGTATGATCCGACGAATCAGATGAAATAGTTGAAGTATATACTTGGATCGTTGATGAGACCAATAATTCTTTAGCCTGTGTTGTAGCATAGCTCAGCTGCTAACAGAACTACTCCTAATCTAATTAGGAATTTTACAGATCCAAGTTGCTTCTATTGCTGCCTCAGCTGCAGCAATATTCCGCTTTTGTTGTTTATTCGGCAACAGTATCTTACTTGGAAGATATCCAGCACACTGTTCCGTTATTCAAACTATATAGTACCTTTTTTTGTTATGACTTACTGTCGTTATTGTCGGTTTGGAAACTTGCAGCAGTGAACCTAGTCACTTCAAGTTCTCATTCTCCATAGTTTAAGAAGGCATCCTTAGTTCCTCTAAGATACTTAAGGATGTTCTTAACATCAATCCAGTGACTATCACTTGGATTGGCCTGATTGTAACTCCATATGCTCAAAGCATATGAGACACCAGGTCGCGTACATATCTTTCAATGTACGATTTCTCGGAGAATGCCAAAAACTTTTAGATCTATTCCAGTAGATCCTTATTCCTAGAATAAAGGTTGTCTCTCTCAAGTATTCTACGGAGAATTTTCATGAAAGCCAAGCTTTCACCGATTGTAATATGGGAATTTCATTTCCAATAAATGATATGTCATCATTATATAGGATAATCATTGTCAGTGCGCTCCCACTAACCTTCTTATATACACAAGAATTATTTTCGTTTTGAATTAAATCATATACTATTATGATTACATCAAAACGCTAGTTCCAAGAACGCAATGCTTGCTTCAATCCATAAATAGATCGAATTAACTTGCAAACCTTGTTTATGTTTTGGTACGACAAAACCGTTAGGATGTTTATAAACATCCTCCAAAAGGTTTCCGTTTAAGGAAAGCGGTTTTGATGTTCAGCTGCCATATTTCATAAATGAAACATGCAGCATTAGCAAGCATTATCCAAATGGATTTAACCATGGCAACGAGTTAAAAGGTTTCGTCGTAATCGACACAATGTTGATAACGATACCTTTTTCGCTACAAGCCTAGCTTTGTACGTTTGTATGTTTTCATCCATGTATGTCTTCCTTGAAGACTCATATAGTACCAATAGGCATAATGCCTTTCGGTACAGCAACCAGTGTCTAAATATGGTTGGTATACATGGAATCCATTTAGGATTTCATGACACTTTGCCATGGTATGAGTCGATACCTTGTATCACTTCCTTATACGTAATCGGTTCGTCTTCCTCAATAAGATTGACATCTACATGAGGTGAGATCAGAAACCCATACCTCCCGGGTTGTTTTCTGACTCTGTCCGACTTACACGATTTTTGTGTATTTGAAGATTGTGGTACAGTTTCATCCCTGATGAACTGTTTATGTTCCGTTAAGGAATCGGTGTCTGGAACAGTATTACTCCGATTTTCATCGAGTTTTACTTTCCTCCCACTTACCACTACATATAGGTATTCCTCCTAGGAAAACCACATGGAGAGCTGTCGGTTTCTATGATTAGTCCCAAGATCATAATGAAAAAAGAAATGCGAATGAATAACGAAGAAGAGTTGCGAAAACACACTTACATCGATCGGTTTTGGATGCGTCAAACAACAAAAAAATTTTCCCCTCCAAACAGTCCAAGATTCGGCCAAGGCAGTCCACAATGCTCCAAGCTTTGTTTTGTCTTTCCAAGCTCTTGAATAGGTTTCCCTAATCACCTTGTATGATCCCTTGAAGAGTGCTAGCTCTTTGCAAGATTTTGCAACAAAATCCTTTGTCTTTCCTCTTGTGTAACTCACGGATAAAGAAGAGAAAATGGGGAGAGTTTTTCTTCACTGGTTTCGGTCAAGAAAATGAGAGAGAGATAGTACTGTTTTTCTATTCTTTTGGCTTCAAAAACCGTATGAAGGAATGGAAAAACAATTACCAAATATTTGGTATTAACTTTCAAAAAGTCAACAAGTATTTTGGCTCCAAAATTGTAATAAATGGCCACACCAAACTCCATCATGAATAGTGACAACATGTCACTCTCAAAAAAAGACTTTGACATCTATCACAAATCAATGACAAGTGATGGGACTCGCGATGTGACTTGTGAGCCCCACTCGAATTCGAAATGCGAGTGGGCCCGCAAACACTTCCGGGCTCGGTTTCGCTAATTCTGAATTAATGAACTTCCGTCGCGACGTAATTAAATAATTATGCCTAGCGAAATTACTATTCACGTTGCTAATGAATTAATTCTAAATTAACTCGTTTGCCCGAATTAAAATCTAATTTTAATTCCGCGTCGAAATCCAATTTCGTTTAATATATTGAATATATTATTTTGTCGATTAATTCCAAATTAATCTTTCTCTCTCTTCAAATAGTACTTTATCCAATATAAAGTGTCTCCGCGATTAATCCTAGATTAATCATGCTCGAATCATACGTCATCGGTGAATCTTCAGGAAGCGACCCAAGAGATCCCTGGATATGTTGGCAGTAAATACAGTCGTCGGACTATCCGAACAAGTATGTACCTCGTACTACGTTTTTACCGATTTACGAGACAAGGTTGGCTTCTAGCAAAGCGTCATGCCTACCCAATTCTCCAGAAATATTCTTACTGGAATATACGATCTGTATCAGGCGTAGTATACCGTAGTATTGCGTATTGCGATCCAGTATCGGATGTCACGTGCGAGGCCTGGGGCTGGAATAGTGTATGCCTCGTACGAAGCACATATCAGATATCAAGCAACTAGTCTCTTTGAATCTGATAATCATGACCTTGTCATATTATCCCGATGGTTGCAAAACAATAGAGAACCAGTTCTGAATCCCTGCGTGATCATCATCTCCATATGTCTGAAGTGATACTTCCGTCTTGACATCACATCCAATACACTACGATTCTCAATAAACCCAGAAGAGGTGTACACAGAACCTGTTAAAGCCCTGGATGACCAAAACCAAAGTTTACCGATTGTCGCAAGTACTAGCGATGCAAGTCTCAGGTTAAGACCAAATACACCTACCCTGAAGCGGACTCCCATAGACACATATACATACTACCAATGGGATTCTGCGGGGTCTATCCAGAGCGAAGCTGTTTTCCGTACCATCGGTAAAACACAACCTCCTATCGCACTTGCATAAGTATCATATACTTAAATATATGAGAACTATGTCGTTATGCCCTCACAACGTGTACAAGTGCAATACTAGTCTATTCCGCATTATCGATGTCCAATCTCGATAATACTACGACTAGGGATATTTAATGATTAAACCTTTATGGATTGATACTGTCTCATATCATCTCAATCCGGAACTAATCATATGGACTTTTATCATTTATATATGAAAGTAAATAAATTACAAAACGGTAAAAGGCAATTTCATTACTACATAGTTAATTTTGTACAAAAACACAATGTCTTTTACAAACAGTGATGCTATGGGTCATAACTGTCCAACAATCTCCCACTTGGCCTATAGCCAGTCACTCAAGCATCTAATACCTGAACTATGTACATGTCACTCAAACTTTTGCTGAGGAATAGCTTTCGTCAGCGGATCTGCCATGTTGTCATCTGATGTGACCTTCTCGACCTTCACATCGCCACGATGTATGATCTCACGTATCAGATGGAAACGTCGAAGAACATGCTTGGATCGTTGATGAGACCGCGGTTCCTTAGCCTGCGCTATAGCCCCGTTATTGTCACAATACAATGGAACGGGCTCAGCTGCTAACGGAACTACTCCTAATCCAATTAGGAATTTTCGGATCCAAACTGCTTCCTTTGCTGCTTCAGCTGCAGCAATATACTCCGCTTCTGTTGTTGAATCGGCAACAGTCTCTTACTTGGAAGATTTCCAGCTCACTGCTCCATTATTCAAACAAAATATATACCCAGATTGCGACTTGCAGTCGTCTTTGTCGGTTTGGAAACTTGCATCGGTATACCCAGTTACCTCAAGTTCTCCATCTCCATAGATTAAGAAAGCATTCTTAGTTCTTCTAAGATACTTTAGAATATTCTTTACCGCCATCCAGTGACTTTCACCTGGATCGGTCTGATATCGACTACACATGCTCAAAGCATAGAAGACATCAGATCGCGTACATATCGTGGCATACATGATCGATCCGACTGCCGAGGCGAACGGTATCTTACTTATGTTGTCTCTCTCATCTTGAGTTTTAGGACACATGTCCTTAGATAGATAGACGCCATGTGACACTGGCAACAGTCCTCTCTTGGACTGATCCATGTTGAATCTCTTCAACACTTTGTCAATGTACGTGCTCTGGGAGAGTCCAAGCAGCTTCCTAGATCTATCCTGGTAGATCTTTATTCCCAGAATAAAGGCTGCTTCTCCCAGATCTTTCATGGAGAATTTCAATGAAAGCCAAGCTTTCACCGACGTTAGCATGGGAATGTCATTGCCTATAAGCAATACATCATCAACATAAAGGACAATAAAAGTCAGTGCTCTCCCACTAACCTTCTTATATACACAAGGATCATCTTCGTTTTGAATGAAATCATATTCTTTTATGATCTCATCAAAACGTTGGTTCCATGACCGCGATGCTTGCTTCAGTCCATAAATGGACCGATTTAATTTACAAACCTTGTTTGCAAGTCTAGGCACGATAAAACTGTCAGGCTGTTGCATATAAACATCCTCCAAAAGGTTTCCGTTAAGGAAAGCGGTTTTAACGTCCATCTGCCATATCTCGTAATCGAAATATACATAATAGCAAGCATTATCCGAATGGATTTAATCATGGCAACGGGTGAGAACGTTTCCTCGTAATCGACACCATGTCGTTGACGATACCCATTCGCTACAAGCCTAGCTTTGCACGTTTGTTCGTTGCCATCCATTTCGGTCTTCTTCTTAAAGACCCATTTGCATCCAATAGGCTTTACGCCTTCTGGTGCATCAACCAGTGTCCAAACTTGGTTGGTGTACATGGAATCCATTTCGGACTTCATGGCTTCTTGCCATAAAGCGGAATCGATATCTTGTATCGCTTCTTCATACGTAGTCGGTTCATTATCCTCAATAAGATTAATATCTACATGAGGTGAGATCAGAAACCCATACCTCTCAGGTTGTTTCCTGACTCTCTCCGACCTACGCGGTCCTTGTGTAATAGAAGATTTTGGTACAGTCTCCTCTCGGATGGACTATTCTTGTTCCGTTGAGGATTCTATGCCAGGAATAGTATCACTCCGATTTTCATCGAGTTCTACTTTCCTCCCACTAACCACTGCATTTAGGAATTCCTTCTCAAGGAAGACCGCATGTAGAGCAACAAATATTTTATTCTCTCGTGGGTGATAGAAGTAATATCCTTTGCTTTCCCTAGGATATCCTACGAATAGGCATTTATCCGATTTGGGCTCAAGTTTAGTACCTTCCAAACGTTTGACGTATGCCTAGCATCCCCAAATCTTCAGGAATGAGAAACCCGGTTTCTTTCCTGTCCATATCTCATATGGTGTCTGTTGTACAGACTTTGACGGAACCTCATTCAAAATAAGAATTGCACTGTTTAATGCATGTCCCCAGAAGGAAACAGGTAGCTCAGTGCGACTCATCATAGACCTAACCATGTCCAACAAGGTTCGGTTTCTCCGTTCGGACACACCGTTTAATTGCGGTGTTCCAGGAGGAGTCAACTGTGAAAGAATACCATATTCTTTCAAGTAATCTAGAAACTCATTGCTCAAGTATTCGCCACCACGGTCCGACCGTAATGTCTTTATACTATTGCCGGTCTGTTTTTCAACTTCGTGTCGAAACTCTTTGAATTTCTCAAAATTTTCCGACTTGTGTCTCATAAGATACACATAACCATAACGTGATGCATCATCTGTAAAGGTTACGAAGTATTTGTATCCACCTCTAGCCTGGCTAGATATGGGCCCACATACGTCACTATGAACGAGGGCTAACAGTTCAGTGGCACGTTCACCTTTACCGCTAAAAGGTGATTTAGGCATTTTGCCTAATAAGCAAGATTCACAGACGTCATATGAATTTGGATCAAATCCGTCCAAGTACCCACTCTTCGAAATTGTGGATATGCGAGTCTTGTTTATATGTCCCAGACGACAGTGCCACATATAAGTTTCATCTTTGTTACTCATTTTGAGCCTTTTGTTTGTTATGTTATATGTTTGAGATTGATTTATATTCAAAATATAAAGACCATTATTTGCAACAGCAGTGCAAATTTCTACATCATTTTTATACACAAAACACCCGGTGTTCCTGAATACAAAAGTATACCCACATTGGGTTAACATAGATACAGAAATAATATTCATAGTCAAACTAGGTACATAATAACAGTCATTAAGTTCAAGTACATGCCCCGAGGGCAGTTCTAAAACAAAAGTGCCAACGGCCAAAACGGCGACTGGTGCCCCATTTCCGACGCGTAGATCAATCTCCCCTGAGGCCAGTCTCCTGCTAATCCGCAGATCCTGCACATCAGTACATATGTGAGTACCACAACCAGAATCAAAAATCCAATTTTTAAAACTAGAAATAGTCATGTTTATTTCAATAACAAACATACCTGAAGCCGGTGTTTTGCCCGCTTTAATCTCCTTCTGGAGCGCCTTGTACTCGCGGCAGTCACGCTTCCAGTGACCCCGCTTGCCGCACTGGAGGCAAACATCCTGAGATTTGTCCTTAGGCTTCCCATAAGCCTTTGACGATTTGGCCTTGCCCTTTCTTTTATGCTTCTTCTTCTTCACACCTCTAGTCGCCTTGGGCCCAGTCGAAGCAAAGTGCACCTCGCGCTTGTTGCCCTTAAGCATCTCCCTTTCAGCTTCCTTGAGAATTGACAACAACTCTCCAAGAGTATCATCAGTGTTCATCAGGTTATAGCTTATTATGAACTGTTTCCAAGTGTCGGGGAGAGATTGCAAGATCATATCTATGGTAATCTCAGCCTCTAAGACTATCCTCATCTTAGCTAACTCATCTATGTCAGCAATCATCTGTGTCACATGGGACTCAACAGATATGACATCTGACATACGTGAACGGAAGAGCTTCTTTATTAACTCATATCTCTGCGACCTTCGGTTAGATCGGTGAAGATCGTGCAACCTCGCCAACATGTTATAGGGATCCAAGTCCCTGTTCTGTCGACGGAAATGCTGAGTCATAGCAGCAAGCATAATTGACTGAGCAGTTTCACAATCATCGCTGTGAGTCTTCCAAAGCTCCAGCTCAAGTAGCTCATCAGGTTTGGGCTTAGGCCCAAGAGGTCTCTGTATAGTATATAGCAGCCTCTCGGCTCCAAAGACTATCCTCAGATTCATTTCCCAATCGACAAAGTTCGTGCCCTTGAAGACATTTTCACCCATGATAATGTCTCGGACATTTCCCTTTCCAGTCATCTTGATTACGATAGTCTAAATATCTAATCAATGATATATAGGTACAGTCTAACTGTTACAAGAAAAATAACATTATATTAGTCCAACTAATAAAATAATTTTGACGAAATAATTATGAAAGCGCGTAAAGCTAAGTATCTGAATGAAATTGCAAATTCAATACTAGCCTCCCACTATTTTTCGGCGAGCCTCTAACCCTCTGTCGAGTACTCGGGAAACCCAGTTTCCTAGTGGGCTAGGATCTCGTTAAACAACCTTGACTTTGGCCAACAAGCTGTATGATATTTAACTAGGTAGATCTCGAAGATCAATTGGATCTAATCCAATTCATAGATCTGGTAGGTGGACATCCAAGTCTGAAACATATATCTAATATATGCCAATATATCTGATATATTCCCTAACCTTTTTCCTTTGAATCAACTAAGCCTTGGCTTTGGCACAACAAGCTTAATGATTTCAGTTAAGCGGGACCCATTGGCACAACAAGCCTTGGCTTTGGCACAAAGAATAATGAAAGATAAGGCTGGACACGCAGCTCCAATTTATAAATTCCAAATTTACAATAATTTCCAAAATTACCATTTCCCTTCTAATATCCATCCGATATACGCTATTCATTCAACACATCCATATATTCATTCATAGCATGCATTACAACCAATCTAATCCAATTAATTAGTCTTTAATTATGTGACCATCCAAGGTTCAAACAACGATTTGATTTTGCATGAGTCCAACTCGTTTGAGAATAAGCACTCAAAGTACGAATTCTTGAATTATATCGAACTACTCGTTAAATCTAATTTAAGTCGTATTCAATACTAATTCTATTATTTAATTCCAAATTAAACATTTACACTTTTTAATGTGCTTTAACGACTTAGATTCCAAATCTAATCCTATCGGGTCTCAAAGCCCAACTAACATCCAATGTTCGTTTAATTAAAGTCTGATGGGCTTTCAATTGATTTCATAAGGCATGGGCTTTGGTCAATGTGGGTCAAACCCAATTACCAAGCCCAATTAAGGAATCACCCTTATTTGCCATAAAACCAATATCAAGCCCATAAGGCCCAATTAAACTTTAAAGCCCATTTATTACATTTGGACTTAATGGAATGATTTAGGCCCAATTAGGATCCAATCCAATTGGCCTAAACCAACTTGGCCCAACCAAGGCCATTATGCCCAAAAATAATAATTTCAAGCCCAATTCAAAATTAAGCCCATTAACCAAATTAAAAAAAAAAATTTCCAAATTTTATAACTTAGTTAATTAAAGTGTAATACATCAATTAATTAACTAAATCAATATTTCCAAAATATAATTTACCAATTAATTATGTATCTAATTGTTCAATTATTGTCCAATAATTTTTTAATCAAAAATCAAGTCCATACATGCCATATAGCTCTCGGCCAAGGTAAGCTTTTAAGTTCGATTTCATTTTTCAATCTGATCGAATTACAAATCGACTTTTCCATTCGTTCCAACTCATCCAATGATCATCAAAACAAAATTTTCCAAGAGCCTAGGTTACTTAAAGCATTCGGCCAAGCCATAAGGTGGGGCAAATTTTGATCCAATCACAATTTGTTGAAATTGATCCAATCACATCTCATTTCATCAACATACAAGCATACTCAACCATTCAATTTAATCAAATCATGCTCACAAGGATTTTCCCCAAATTTTACCCTAATACATTTCATGCTCATTTTAGGCTCAATGATACCATTGTTGGTTTCTATGATTAGTCCCAAGATCATAATGAACAAAGAAATGTGAATGAATAACGAAGAATAGTTGCGGAAACACACTTACATCGATCGGTTTGGATGCGTCAAACAATAAAAAAAATTTCCCCTCCAAGTAGTCCAAGATTCGGCCAAGGCAGTCCACAATTCTCCAAGCTTTGTTTTGTCTTTCCAAGCTCTTGAATAGGTTTCCCTAATCACCTTGTATGATCCCTTGAAGAGTGCTAGCTCTTTGGAAGATTTTGCAGCAAAATCCTTTGTCTTTCCTCTTGTGTAACTCACGGCTAAAGAAGAGAAAATGGGGAGAGTTTTTCTTCACTGGTTTCGGTCAAGAAAATGAGAGAGAGATAGTATTGTTTTTCTATTCTTTTGGCTTCAAAAACCGTATGAAGGAATGGAAAAACAATTACCAAATATTTGGTATTAACTTTCAAAAAGTCAACAAGCATTTTGGCTCCAAAATTGTAATAAATGGCCACACCAAACTCCATCATGAATAGTGACAACATGTCACTCTCAAATTTTTTTTGACATCTATCACAAATCAATGACAAGTGATGTGACTCGCGATGTGACTTGTGGGCCCCACTCAAATTTGAAATGCGAGTGGGCCCGCAAACACTTCCGGGCTCGGTTTCTCTAATTCTGAATTAACGAACTTCCGTCGCGACGTAATTAAATAATTATGCCTAGCGAAATTACTATTCACGTCGCTAACGAATTAATTCTAAATTAACTCGTTTGCCCGAATTAAAATCTAATTTTAATTCCGCGTCGAAATCCAATTTCGTTTAATAAATCGAATATATTATTTTGTCGATTAATTCCAAATTAATCTTTCTCTCTCTTCAAATAGTACTTTATCCAAGATAAAATGTCTCCGCGATTAATCCTAGATTAATCATGCTCGAATCATACGTCATCGATGAATCTTCGGGAAGCGACCCAAGAGATCTCTGGATATGTTGGCAGTAAATACGGTCGTCGGACTATCCGAACACGTATGTACCTCGTACTATGTTTTTACCGATTTACGAGACAAGGTTGGCTTCTAGCAAAGCGTCATGCCTACCCAATTCTCCAGAAATATTCTTACTGGAATATACGATCTGTATCAGGTGTAGTATACCGTAGTATTGCATATTGCGATCCAGTATCGGATGTCACGTGCGAGGCCTGGGGCTGGGATAGTGTCTGCCCCATATGAAGCAAATATGGGATATCAAACAACTAGTCTCTTTGAAGCGGATAATCATGACCTTGTCATATTATCCCGATGGTTGCAACACAATAGAGAACCAGTTCTGAATCCCTGCGTGATCATCATCTCCATATGTCTGAAGTGATACTTCCGTCTTGACATCACATCCAATACACTACGATTCTCAATAAACCCAGAAGAGGCGTACACAGAACCTGTTAAAGCCCTGGACGACCAAAACCAAAGTTTACCGATTGTCGCAAGTACTAGCGATGCAAGTCTCATGTTAAGACCAAATACACCTACCCTGAAGCGGACTCCCATAGACACATATACATACTACCAATGGGATTCCGCGGGGTCTATCCAGAGCGAAGCTGTTTTCCGAACCATCGGTAAAACACAACCTCCTATCGCACTTGCATAAGTATCCTATACTTAAATATATGAGAACTATGCTGTTATGCCCTCACAATGCGCACAAGTGCAATACTAGTCTATTCCGCATTATCGATGTCCAATCTCGATAATACTACGACTAGGGATATTTAATGATTAAACCTTTATGGATTGATATTGTCTCATATCATCTCAATCTGGAACTAATCATATGGACTTTTACCATTTATATATGAAAGTAAATAAATTACAAAACGGTAAAAGGCAATTTCATTACTACATAGTTAATTTTGTACAAAAACACAATGTCTTTTACAAACAGTGACGCTATGGGTCATAACTGTCCAACAAGAGCAACAATTGCATTGTTCTCTTGTGAGTTGTATAAGTACTATACTTTGGTTTCCCTAGGATAACCTACAAATTAGGCACTTATCCGATTTGGGTTTTAGTTTGGTATCATCCAAACATATGCCCAGCATTCCCAAATCTTCAGGAATAAGAAAACCTCGTTTCCTTCCTGTTCATATCTAATATGAAGTATGTCTAACATTTTTTCATGGAACCTTATTCAAAATAAGTATTGCAATGTTTAATGCGTATCCCTAAAAGGAAAATGGTAGTTCAGAGCGACTCATAATTAACCTTACCATGTCCAACAAAGTTCGGTTTCTCTGTTCGGACACACCGTCAAATTGAGGTGTTCCGGGAGGAGTCCACTGTGAAAGAACACCATATTCTTTCAAATGGTTAAGAAACTTATTACTTAAGTATTTTCCACCACGGTCTAACCATGACGGTTTAATACTTTAGCCAGTCTGTCTATTTACTTCGAGTTGAAACTCTAAAAGTTTATGACTTGTGTTTCAAAAGAAACACATAACCATAACGCGATGCCACATCCGTAAAGGTTACGAAGTGTTCATATCCACCTTTAGCCTAGCTAGACATGGGCCCACTTACGTCACTATGAACGAGGGCTAACAGATCGGTGGCACTTTTACTTTTACCAAGTAAAAGGTGTTTTAGGCACTTTGCCTAATAAACTAGATTCGTAGACATCATTTGAATAGAATCAAATCTGTCCTAGTATCCACTCTTCGAAAGTGTGGATATACGAGTCTTGTTAATGTGTCCCAGACAACAATGCCACAAGTAAGTCTCATCTGATTAATTCAGTTTGAGCTATTTGTTTGTCATGTTATACGTTTGAGATTCATTTATATTCAAAATATAAATACTGTTATTCACATCTAATGTGTTTATCTCAATATCATCTTTATAAAATAAAACACTTTAGTGTTCAAGAATATAAAGGTATACCCGCAACGGGTTAAACTTAGATATAGAGATAATGTTTCTAGTCAAACTAGGCACATAATAACAGTTTCCTAATTTAAGTACATGCCCAAATGGTAGTTCCTAAACTTCGGTTTCTATGGTTAAAACAGCGACTCTCGTCCCGTTTTCGACTCGCAGATCGACCTCAAGTGAAGTCAGTATCCTGCTCATCAGCAGATTTCGCACATCAGTACATATGTTTATGTACCACTTCCGGTATTTAAAATCTAATTTTAAAACCAGTAGTGAACATGTTTATGACAAACATACTTGAAGTCGGAGCCTTGCACCGCCTTCACTTCCTTCATGTCTACCTTGTCCATATGGCAGTGATGCATCTAGTGACCCCGTTTGCCACAGTTTAGGCAGACATCTTGGGATATGTCATTTGTCTTCCCAGAAGACTGTGATGATTTTGCCTTTGCCCCTTTTAGAAGCTCTGGCTCTGCCTCCTAGAGCATAGCCATCAACTCTCCAAGAGTTTACTCTTGGTTCATAATGAACCTGCCCCAGCTTTCGCGTAGAGACTATAAGATCAAATCTTTGGTAGTCTTGGCCACGTAGGTAATGCCCAGCTAACCTAGCTGATCGATGTCAGTAATCATCTGCGACACCTAGTGCTCGATAGATGTACCCTCTAAAATACGTGAGCGAAAGAGCTTCTTTTGCAATTCGTACTTATAAGATCTAAGGATAGATCTATGAAAATCTTTAATTTTAACATCATGGTATAAGGATCTAATCCTTAGTTTTGACGACAAAATTAAAGTGTCATTGCATTAAGCATAAAGGATTGAGCACTAAAGTTATAATCACCACGAGTCTTCCAAAACTCATGCTCCACTATTTGCTCAACTCCGGGCTCAGGCCCGAGATGTTTCTCTATCAAATATAATAACTTATTAGTTCCCAGGACTATCATGAGGTTTTATTCCCAATTTGAAAATTAAAAACGCTTAAAGACATTTTCTCCCAGGATTATGTTCTAAACGCTAATCTTTCAGTTATCTTGATTCCAATAGTCCAACTATCCAATCAATGATTTCAGGTACATTCGAATATAATGATTACTATAGTCTAACTATATAATCAACTATAATTTGATTGGTTAGATTCAAATATATTGATAACTATAATCCAATTATATAATCAACTATAAATTGAAGTAGTTTGAATACATTCCAACTGTTCAATTAAAACAACATTTAAATATTAGTCCAACTAATATATTTATTAATAAATAATGACGAAAATGAAATGAGCGCGTATTGGCAAGTATCTAAACGAAATTGTAAATTTAATACTTGCCTCCCACTATTTTTCGGCGAGCCTCTAACCATCTGTTGAGTACTCGGAAAACCTAGTTTCCTAGTGGGCTAGGATCCCGTTAAATAACACACAACCTTGACTTTGGCCAACAAGCTGTATGATATTTAACTAGGTAGATCTCTAAGATCAATTGGATCTCATCCAATTCCTAGATCCAGTAGGTGGACATCCAAGTCTGAAACATATATCTAATATATGCCAATATATCTGATATATTCCCTAACCTTTTTCCTCTGAATCAACTAAGCCTTGGCTTTGGCACAACAAGCTTAATGATTTCAGTTAAGCGGGACCCATTGTTTTTGGAAAGCTTTGTAATCGATGTCGATGGACAAGAAGTGATCTTGACTTTGGCCAACAAATCACAACTTGGACAAGACATACGATATGGAACAAAGCCTTCATGATTCAAACACATCCGTGATGGACAAAGGTCTTGACTTTGGCCAACAAACCAGTGCTAATCTTGGATCTTGAGAATGAATCACTCAATGGAAGGAAAACGCTTAATATTTGTTGAGGGTTTTTCCCGTAATTGGAAACCAATTAATTATCTTTGATTAGGTCTCATCATACACCCTTAAGCATGCATTCTAAAAGCATAATAAGGCGCGGTAAATAAATTAATAATAATATGCGGATGGATATTTAAAATATTTTGTTCCTAGAATAAATCTCTCTATTTCCTCTCTCCCACTAGCACTATTCATACTTCTACCCAATTACATAACACTTCTAAAGAAACCTCATTAACATTGAGGGGAATAGGTGAGAAGAGAAATACAAAGAATCAAGAGGTAATATGTTGGACACGCAGGTCCAATTTAATAAATTCTAAATTTATTACAACAATTTCCAAAATTGCCCTCACCCATCTAATATTCATCCGATGTACATTATTCATACATCACATCCATGTATTCACACAAAGCATGTTATCAATCAATCTAATCCAATTAATTAATCTTTGATTAATAACCATCCAATGTTCAAACAACGATTTGATTTGCGCGAGTCCAACTCGTTTAAGAATAAGTACTCAAAGTACGAATTCTTGAATTATATCAAACTACAATATTAAATCCAATTTAATTTGTATTCAATACTAATTCTTTATTTAATTCCAAATTAAATAACTACACTTTTAATGTGCCTTTACGACTTAGATTCTAAATCTAATCATTACGGGTCTCAAAGCCCAATTAACATCCAATGTCAATTTAATTAAATTCCAATGGGCTTTCAATTAATTTATAAGGCATGGACTTTGGCAACCAAAACCCAATAAGGAATCACCATTTGACACAAAATTAATTTTGGCCCATTAGGCCCAATTAAATTATAAAGGCCCAATTATCATATTTGGACTTTATGGAAATGGTTTTAGGCCCAATTGGATCCAACCAATTAACCTAAACCAAACTTGGCCCAACCAATCCCATTAAGCCCAAATACAACATTTTTAGCCCAATTCCAAATTAAGCCTAATTAATTAAATTCCAATATTCCTAATATCACAATTTAATTAATTAAAGTGTATTGGCCATAATTAATTAGTTAAATTAATCTTTCCAAAACACCAATTACACTAATTAATCATGCTTTAATTAACCAACTTATGTCCAACACAAATTGAAGCAAAATCAATCCTAACATGCTTCCTAAGCTCTCGGCAATATGGTGATTTTTATATCAATTTTGATTTCAATCCAATTAAATCACAAACTAATATATCTCATGCATTTTAAACATATCCAATTGTCTAAAATTCAAAAATCACCAAGAGCTAGGGTTCCAAGTCTATTCGGCCAAGCCTCAAAATTTGGGGAAAATTAATCCAATTAATTTTTCTTCAAATTGATCATGCACAACTCAAAGTTAACATATTATAAGCATGCTCAAACAAACAATTTGCCTAAAACATGCTCAAATCAAAAATACCCAAATTAAAGTTAAGAATCCTAAATTCAATTTCATGTTCAATTATGGCTTTGATACCATTGTTGCGTTTTCTAGGTCAAACCAAGATCAATTAAGCAATGAAACATGTGAATACAACAAAGTAAGAATGCGGAAAATACTCACTTTGATCGGATTTTGGATGCGTAGACAACAAAAATTCTGCTCCCTGAGTTTCGGCCAAGCCCTTGTTTTGTTGTATGTTGAGCTTCCAAGCTTGTTGAATGAGTTCCAAACTCATGGGAGTAGTTTCCCTATCACATTTGAATGATCTCTTTATGTGCTAGCAATGAAAAAATTTGCAACAAAAATTTCCATTTTATCCTTGTGTGACTCTCGGCCAAGCCAAGAGAAGAGAGAGAATTTGGGCGTGAGAGATGGGAGAGAAGAGAGTTGAGTGTGTTGTGTAATCTAATTACCAAATTGAAAGTCATATACCAAAAATAATAAAATGATAAATGTCATTCAATCCATCACACTTGTGTGTTTTACACACAATCACCTACCAACAACTTCCATCAACTTAAAGTGACAAAGTTGACTAGTGATGTGACTTGTGATGTGACTTGTAGGCCCCACTTGATTCAAAATCTGAGTGGGCCCGCAACACATCCCGGGCTTGGGTTCGCTAATTCCGAATTAACGAATTTTTCATTGCAACGTAATTAAATCAAATTTAATTAAATAATCATGCCTAGCAAAATTACTATTCACGTCGCTAGCGAATTAATTCTAAATTAACTCGTTCGCCCGAATTAAAATCTAATTTTAATTCCGCGTCGAGATCTAATTTTGTATAATATATCAAATATATTATTTTATCGATTAATTCCAAATTAATCGTTCTCTCTCTTTAAATAGAATTTTATCCCAGATAAAATCTCTCCGCAATTAATCCTAGATTAATTTTCTATCTCTTATAATTAATCCCAGATTAATTATGTGCGAGTCATACGTCATCGGTGAATCTTCGGGAAGCGACCCATGAGATCCCTAGATATGTTGGCAGTAAATCCGGTCATCAGAGTATCCGAATACGTGCGTACCTAATATCACGTTCTTACCGATTTACAAGACATGGTTGGCTTCTAGCAAAGCATCGTGTCTACCCGATTCTCCATAAATATTCTTTTAAGGAATATGTAATCTTTGTCAGACGTAGTATACGTAGTATTGCGTATTGCGATCCAGTATCGGATGTCACATGCAAGGCCTGAGGCTGGAATTGTGTCTGCCCCGTACGAAGCATATATCGGATCTCTGGTAACTAGTCTCTATAATCGGATAAGCATGACCTAGTCATATTATCCCGATGACTGCAGTACTAAAGAGTACTAGTTCCGTATCATGCGTGATCATCATCTCCATATGACTGGAGTGACACTTCCATCTTGACATCACACCCAATACACTACGATTCTCAATATACCCAGAAGAGGCGTACACGGAACCTGTTAAAGCCCTGGATGACCAAAACCAAAGTATATTGATTGTCGCAAGTATTAGCGATGCAAGTCTCAGGTTAAGACCAAATACACCTACCCTGATTCAGACTTTCATAGACACATAGTCATACTACCAATGGAATTCTGAGGGGTCTATCTAGAGCGAAGCTGTTTCCGTAACATCGGTACCGTAAAAACAACCTCATATCACACTTGCATAAGTATCCAATACTTAAATATATGAGAACTATGTCGTTATGCTCCCATAACGCGCACAAGTGCAATACTAGTCTATTCCGCATTATCGATATCCAATCTCGATAATACTACGACTATGGATATTTTAATGATTAAACCTTAGTGGATTAATACTGTCTCATATCTTATTAATCTGGAACTAATCATATGGACTTTTATCATTTATATATCCCGGTAATCCAATTACAAATGATAAAAGAGCAACTTCCTTTGTCACATAGTTAATTTGTACAACAACACCATGTTCTGTACAAATAGTGATGCTATGGGTCATAATTTTCCAACAGCTACCCTCGCCCGACAGGTATATTTCTATCATGTAAGTAAATCTACCTAAGAGACATTTACCCCAAGATGAGATCGTGAGCTATTGAATCTAAGGCTGAAACCTAAAATCTATTTTCCAAGTTCATTTTAAGTTTACCACATCAATCTTATTGGTGATCAGGCAACAATAAACATTAAGCTTAAGATTCAATAAACAAACCAAAACATTAAACATAATTTAATTAAATCAATTATTAAGGATGTGAATATTGTGCTTCATCACTTCCCTAGAATAAAAATAAAATGATGGGGTTATGGGATCCACCTTTGATATTTCAAATATAAAAATCTCACTTTATTATAATATAGAAATTGTCAGTCTTACCCAATTAAGTCAAACCAGTCATAAAGGCGGTGTTATTATTTGTCCATAAATCAGCCATATAGGCGGTAATCATCTGTCACCTAAAGACCGACCATATAGGCGGTGTCACATTATGTCAATTAAATAAAACCAGCCATTAAGGCGGTATCAACTTTAATCCATATTATTAAATTACAATTTTCATATTATAAATTAAGTGAGATTAATCTACCTTATCATATTAAAGGTTTCACCCTTCCCCCAGCAAAAATTAACTACAAAACATAAAGAAAGTAAAAACACACAAACTATTATTACTACTAAAAATAAAAATAAAAATACATTACAAAACTACTAAATAAAACACACAAGATACTATCATTAATTCTTATTCAAAAAACCAAGGAAAGTATGAAATTTTAATGGCTTGGTATTTATAGGCAAAATTTTGTCTCCACCAAATATGACACCAAACACGACACCAAATCATCGGTGGAAGTTTGAAAATTTTCATTTTTTTACTTTTTTTTCTGTTTTGAAAATGACTTTAATAATTACACATGACACACTTCTAGATATTTTATCAATTTTGGTCATGAAAACGTTAGAATTCGAAATTATTATGAACGTAAAAGTTGTAAATCTTTGAGTTTTCTTTAATCTGGAACTTGAATCACCTTAATTCGATATTGGAGTAGATATTTATGGCCAAAATATGTAAATTGCGCAAAACCTTATTTGTTCCATATTTCATCCTGAATGATTCTATTGAGTCCCTATTTTATTTTATCTGTAAAATAAACAAAAACACATCAAAAGGTTCATAAAACTCGGGAAACTATACAAAATATTAGGTCAAATGGGCGGTAAATAGTGATATATGTTCCGCTCATCAATGTAATATTTCATACTTAGTTTCGCTTGTTTCTTCTTCACCAAAAAAGATAAAGAAATATTCCATGGATTTTCCCCATTCAAGGAGGGCTCCTTTTGTATCTATTTCACAATCTAAATTTAAATACATCCTATTTTGGGGTATTGATTTTTCATCTGAATATTTCAGTATAAATTGGCTTGCCCAATCTCCTCCTTTTAATTCTTTATTTGTGTTTATAATTCCTCGATATGCCGCATCATTCAAATATCTTTTTCCTCTTTTATATTTTGTATTTTTAGAAGTACTAGCTTCTGGATCATTTACCTTTTTCTCTTTTAATTTCATATGGTCCCCCAACTTGTCCTATTTCATATGTAAAAACCTTAGGTTCAATTTTTAATTCTTGTAAATCAAATATTAATTCTTCTATTTGATTTTCCATTACGATTCACTACTAGAACTTTCTTTTTTAGAACTATCTCCTTCTTTCATTTTAAGTTTTCTTCTTTTGGTTCTTTTTTGTCTTTAATAGCAATACTATCTTTTCTTAATTGATTAATTTCTTTTAAATCTTGTTTAATCTTTGGTAATGGAGTATTGTATATGTTGGGTTCTCCTAGAACATGCCAATGATCTATTAAGCATAAAATTTGTGTGAATAAACAAAGTAAGTTTGCGGAAAATACTTACATTGAGCGGATAAGTGGATGTAGAGACTACAAAATTTTTTCCTCCTTGAGAAGTGCTCCAAGCCCTCCTTTGAATTCCAAACTCAAGGGGTAAGTGTCCCTAACACCTTTGTTGACTCATTTGATGTGCTAGCAATAAAGATTTTTGAAGCAAAAATCATTAACTATGAACCCTATGTTCACACCAATTTGAGAGAATGAGAGGGGAGAGGATTCGGCCTTGGTGGAAAAATGAGAGAGTGAGTGATGTGTTTTTGATTTCCAAAATCAAGTAACCTAATACCAAATTTCCAAAGTTAGTAAAGGTCTATCACACATCAATTAAAATAAGGTAATGTGTTTTACAAGCCATCATAATCTTCAGTAACTTCTATCACCAAAAAGTAAGTGTTTGACTAGTGATGTGACTTGATGTGGGCCCCACTTTAAATTCAAAATTCGAGTGGGCCCACTAAACACACTTCGGGCTCGGGTTCGTTAATTCCGAATTAACGAATTTTCCGTTGTGACTTAATTAAATCAAATTTAATTAAAAAATAATACCTCGCAAAATTATTACGAAAGTCGCTCGTGAATTAATTCTAAAATAATTCATTCGCCCGAATTAAAATCCAATTTTAATTCCGTTATGAAATCTAATTTCATTTAATATATCGAATATATTATTTAATCGATTAATTCCAAATTAATCGTTCTCTCTCTTCTAATCGAATTTTATCCCAGATAAATTCTTGCCGCAATTAATCCTAGATTAATTTTCTCTCTCTCATAATTAATCCCAGATTAATTCTGTTCAAGTCAAAGGTCATCGGTGAATCTTTGGGAAGCGACCCATGATATCCATGGATATGTTGGCAGTAAATCCGGTCATCGGACTATCCGAACACGTGCGTACCTCGTACCACGTTCTTATTTACAAGACATGGTTGGCTTCTAGCAAAGCACTGTGCCTGCCCAATTCTCCAGAAATATTCTTTAAGGAATATATAATCTTTTTCAGGCGTAGTATACTAAGTAATGCGTATTGAGATCCAGTATCAGATGTCACATGCTAGGCTTGAGGCTGGAATAGTGTCTGCCCCGTACGAAGCATATATTGGATCACTATCAACTAGTCTCTTTAATCGGATAATCATGACATTGTCATATTATCCCGATAGTTGCAACATAATAGAGTACCAGTTCTGTATCTATGCGTGATCATCATCTCCATATGACTGAAGTGATACTTCCATCTTGACATCACACCCAATACACTACGATTCTCAATAAACCCAGAATAGGCGTACACAGAACCTGTTAAAGCCCTGGACGACCAAAACCAAAGCGTACTGATTGTCGCAAGTATTAGCGATGCAAGTTTCAGGTTAAGACCAAATACACCTACCCTGATTCGGATTCCCATAGACACATAGTCATACTACCAATGGGATTCCGAGGGGTCTATCCAGAGCGAAGTTGTTTCCGTATCATCGGTAAACAAAACCTCCTATTACACTTGCATGAGTATCCAATACCCAAAAAATATGAGAACTATGATGTTACGCTTCCATAACACGCACAAGTGTAATACTAGCCTATTCCGCATTATCGATGTCCAGTCTCCATAATACTACGACTAGGGATATTTAATGATTAAACCTTTAGTGGATTGATACTGTCTCAAATCTTATAATCAGGAACTAATCATAAGGACTTTTATCATTTATATATCCAAGTAATCTAATTACAAAATGATAAAATAACAATTTCTTTTGTCACATAGTTAATTTGCACAAAAACCACAATATCTTTTACAAATAGTGATGCTATGGGTCATAATTGTCCAACAGTATACCCATTCATCAAAGCTTCCTTTCTGGTAGCTTATATTTTCAATTTTGAGAGGTTCTTCATTTCTTATTTGTACCAAGGCTTTGCTTCTTTTGGAAGATCTAGTTTTATTTTTCATTTCTCTTTCTATAGTATTTGAAATGATTTCTAGATCTATCATTCTTTTCTCCATGTCTTCTAATTTTTGGAGAATTTTTTCAATCTTTTGATTTATTTGTTCAACGACATTTGTCATTGTCATATTTATTTCAGTAATATTTGGAGTTGTTATACCCAAATGTAATGGATTTTATATTTGGATTTCCATTTATTATATTAATGGACATTTATTTTATGTCATGGGTTTATGGATTCTTCCATATTTTTTATTTCCTTTTTATGATCTTTAATATTTTTGTAAGAAAAATGTGTTTTTTCGAAGGTCCTATACCTTTTCTTTTAAGTTATTCATAATTTTTATTTATTTTATTTTCTAGGTGTTTCTTTACACAATCAATTACTGTATTTTTATCATGTTTATTTAGTTTATCCATTTTTAGATTTTTTATTTGAACTAGAAGGTTCATCATCTGCTTTTCTTTTTACATTCATGATATAATACCAAAAGGCTTCTTTAGCCATAGCTTCTAATATACCGTTAATCATATTTATTTTTCTGTTGGTTTCAAGCTGATTTCTTAATCCTATAAGTTGTCCTTCAAGAGATAACAGATCATTATTGTCATCAATTTTAAGTTGTTCTATTGAATCTATTAGATTATTTATTGTAATCTGGGTTTTTAACGTGTTAAGTGTTGATTGATAATGATTCATTTTATTTTTTGCTTTTTATTATCTTTTATTCTGCTAGAAACAGTAAATACAAGATTTTCTTGCCCAATAGCTTTTAATATATTATCAATCATTATAATTTTTAATCTTTTTTCTATGTTTTTAGGCTTCGAGTCTATTTTATCTTTAAAAAATTTTAGTTTTTTTTATTTAAGTTATCAAAATCCTTAAGATTTTGAATTTCTAGATTTTATAATCATTTAAGGGAGGTGTGTAAATCTCTTTTCATTGTATTAATCAGAGAGATTTTCTGCTTCTATCTCATCTGGAGTTATAACAGAATTAGTTATGTTTCTGTTATATATTGCATTTGGTTTCAATTTTAATATTCATTGTTCCATATATAACGTTATTAGTTTCCCGTTGTATTTCAAGCATAAAAATAGATGAATTTATTCGATAATATTGCAGGTTTATTGGTTAATGTCTCGGAACAATGGTTGAATACATTGATTTCAAATATATTGCATTTGGTTACAAGTTTAATGGTCACAATTTTTAGATTTAATGCTATCAATTTCATTTTATTTTATGCATTATAAGAGTTTCAAATTTATTGGTCAAATTTGCAGGTTTAGTATTAGAAATTACAATTTTAGATCACAATGAACGTGGTTTGGTGGTGTATGACTCAAGATATGACCTTCAGGTCCTGGATTCGAATCCAAAGAGTGTCTTTTTTGTAAGAGTTTGGAGCAGACGGAGGTTTTACCTTCTCCGCTTAAGTACATGACGGATAGTTTGGCGGTAGAGTTTCCAACGATTTAAAAAAATATGCAAGTTTAGCATTAAAAATTTGATTATAATAGTGTTGATGGTAATTTTTGACACCAAGGCATTTGAACAGTGCGGCGAGGGCAGAAATGGCATTTTCCTCATCAGGATGACCAGCTTCCGTAAGGGTTGACTTTCTCTCGACCGAGCATTAAGTACCGGCCCGATCTTCAGGGTCTTGCCGACCATAAGATATGGTATGTTCGAATACCGGCTGCCGACCCCTTGTTGGCCCAAGACCGACCACATTAGTCTGATGGCTCGGATATTGTCAGTTCGGTAACAACATTCACAGTTCAGAAGACCATTTTGACCGACCTCTTGGAGACTGATGTGTGATCAGGTTATTCTAGACTTTTCCTTAGAACATGTATCACCGCTTGATTCTTTCAAGGTTAGCATCATTATTATCATGTGAGGCAGTGTGCAAGATAAGGTGATGTGACAAGCTGACAGATAGAGTAGGTTTACTTTCGGCCGAGTAACCTGAGATTAGGTTTGCTTTCGGCCAAGTTGTTTTGGGATAGGGGGCCCATCAATCAATCAGAGATCCATATGGGTGACATCACGGAAGCATGTGAACACGGAAGCATGTGAACAATGTTACATATTCCTTAGTATAAAAGGGGAGGGGAAACACATTTTGACAGAGAGATATTTTTTGGGGATATTAGATTGGATAGTTGGTTAACAAAAATCTCATAGAAAGAGAACTATTTTGTAAAGAGCAGTCCAACATAAATAGCTCGATTTACCTTTGACATGGCCCCAAAACAGGTCGGCCGAGCTCGTTCCAGTAATAAAATACCCCCACTCATTTTGTTCTCGTGGACGTAGGCCGGATTCATTCCGCCGAACTACGTAAACTCTTTGTCGATTTGTGTGTTTGATTTGTTTTTTTGCCAAAGTTTTCTTTTGGTCCCCCATAACCAAACAAATTCACAGTTGAATGAGGATTGCTGGGAGCATTATCCCGATATTGCCCTTGAGACAAAAATCACCCGTCAACAGTTGGCGCCGTCTGTGGGGAAAGAACAAAATGCAACTTGCGTAGTGAGACGATGGCAGAAGGCGGAAGCCATGGGTCGTCGGAGAGTTCAGCAGCAGAGTGGTTTGGGAAAATGAAGGGTAGACTGGATGAAAGGGAAAGAAAATGGGCGGAAGTTGGTCAGAATGGAAAGAGGAATGGGATCCTGTCAACTTGATCCGAAATTTCAGAATCAAGTTCAGACTAGAAGATGCGTCGGACTGCAAGATAAGAACCAGAAACTTATTATAAAGCCTCTCTCGGAATGACCCACAAAGAGTTGTAAGAAGGGCATTAGGTCCCATGAATATGAAAGGAACTTTCTCTTTTGAATTAAGAAACATGACCAGTTTGCCTATGTTCAATATCTTGGGGTCGTGCTCGATGCGAAGGGATGACCTGTGGTCAGGAAAGACGCCAAGCCCGTGGCACGCCAATCACATGTGTCATTATCAAACCCCCGGGTGGAAGTGTTTCGACCTGGCTCCTCTCATTTGTGAGGATCCAGAACGTGTCAATGGATGGAGTGCATGTGGGAAAAGCGCGAACCCCTTACGACACGTCAATCACGGGTGTAATTATCAAACCTCCGAGGCTAGAGCGTTATTACCCCATGACTCGCATTTTTGTGGAAAACCTCGGGATGGCGACCGTAGGGAGGTTTTTTCCCCCATGAAGCAATATACCTAACCGAGTCAGCAGTATCACCTCGGGATAGCGATCGTGGGGAAGTTTTTTCCTCATGAAGCAATCTGCCTAACCGAGTCAGCAGTATCACCTCGGGATGGTGACCGTGGGGAGGTTTTTTCCCACATGAAGAAATCTGCCTAACCGAGTCAGCAGTACCACCTCGGGATGGCGACCGTGGGGAGGCTTTCCCCCCATGAACCAATCTGCCTAACTGACCGGCGTAAACACACACGTATAAAGCAAGCGCACGTATCGTTCAAGTAGTATGAAAATATCGATCCCACGAGGACTTAATTCCTAATGTTGTTATTAATTATTGAATCTATTTATTTACAAATATCTAATTGAGGGTGAAGAGAATGATTGCTTGATTGATTTGGTTGATTATAGTTATGCAAAATAAATAAAAAGACAAAGGAAAATACTAAGGAAAATAACAAAAGACACAAAGATCTAGGGTTTTGAATCATTCTAATATCTTTTAAAAGATGAAGTGATTATTTTATGTTTGTGTAATAAATCAGTTTACTAACCTGGAACACGAAATTATGCAAAAGCCTCTGTCGATGGTCAGACGCAAATACCCAGTTTAACCCAATTGAACCATATGTCTATGTCAACCAAATTATCTGGATTCATTAAGTTTAAGTTCCAATTATGGCTACCCCCGCCCGACAGGTATATGTCTATCCTGTAAGGAAATCTATTAAAGAGTTATCGATCCTCAAGGAAGATCGTGGACTATTAAGTCTAAGGTCTTAAACTTAAAATCCCTATGTCTAGTTCATTTTAAGTTTCCCATTCAATTTTATTAATGGACAGTTAATGAAAAAGCATTAAGATTAAGACTCAATAAATAAATCTTTATATTACCCAAGCTATAATCTAACCCCTTATAAACCGTGATATTGGATTTCATCACAACCCCAGATAACTGGCTTAGTTACGACACATATTTACGGGTAGTAAAAAAACTTAAATAAAATAAAAGACATAAAGTAAAATACTGAAAATTAAATACTGAAAATTAAATACTGAAAAGTAAATGCTGAAAGTAAATGCTGAAATTAAATACTGAAAATTAAATGCTGAAAGTAAATTACTGAAAGTAAATTGCTGAAAGTAAATTGCTGAAAGTAAATTGCTGAAAGAAAATTGCTGAAAGTAAATAAAAAACTGAAAAGTAAAGAAAAGAAAGTGCGAAAGCGGAAATTAATTACTAAAAGCTATAAATAACAAACAAGATACAATCTTCTTAGTATTCTTAAGGAATTCCTTAGAAGAAAGTATGAATTTTACAAATGAAATGGCTTGGTATTTATAGGAAAAATTTTGTCTCCATCAAATCATCCACCAAATCAATTATTAATTGCTCCATTAATCGCTCCACTAATTGCTCCACCAAATCCATTATTAATTGCTCCACTAATCTCTTATCATGTTTGGTGATGATTTGATAATTTTTATTATTTATTTATTAATTTATTTTTTTGCTTTGAAAATGATTGAAAGTGACTTTAATAATTACACACAACACACTTCTGGATGGTTCATCAATTTCGGGCATGAAATCTTCAGAATTAGAAATTATTGTGTCTTTCAAAGCTGTAGATCTTTGAGTCTTCTTTAATCTGGAACTTGAATCAGCTCAATCCGATATCGGAGTAAAAAGTTATGCCCAAATTACGACAGATGCACAAAATTGGAATTTCCAAAACTGCACTTCGTTAAAACGCCCTTTCAAGTTTCCAATCTCCAAAATTAATATGTCAAGTCCAATTGTTGCCCTTATTTGACCCATATTTCGTCCTAAATAATTTCATTGAGATCCGATATTATTTTATCTGCAAAATAAACTAAAACACATCAAAACGTTCATCAAACCCGAGAAACTAAACAAAATATTAAGTTAAAGGGGCGGTAAATATTGATATATTTTCCGCTCATCACACCCCCAAACCTAACATTTTGCTAGTCCTCGAGCAAAACAATAAAATAAAATACAAGAAACAATTAAAATTAAACTAAGCCACTTTCGTAGGGATCACGGTTGCATTTAGCATATGCAACAAGCCTTTAAACCCCTAGGTGTCCCTAGTGGACGAGTTATAGTCTCGTGAGGGCTTACAGCAACGATACCCACAAACGTTTTACAAAAGTAAAAAGGTAGTGAAACTAATGCACACAAAAGCAAAAAGACAAGAGAAAAGAGAATAAAGAAGTTAATGACTAATCAGGTGAAACTTCTACTCCAAATCAATAGTTGTTTTGTTTCATTCTAAATTAC
Organism: Zanthoxylum bungeanum; assembly: GCA_019454045.1. Classification (NCBI taxonomy): domain Eukaryota; kingdom Viridiplantae; phylum Streptophyta; class Magnoliopsida; order Sapindales; family Rutaceae; genus Zanthoxylum; species Zanthoxylum bungeanum. The sequence continues at coordinate 36,455 of SKCR01029321.1, read as the reverse complement.
CGAATAAGTAAATTCTCCGATTATTTTTACCATTCTCCATATACACAGTCGACAAAATATTAATCAACTCATTTTTGCCCACAACAGTCATAAGTGCAGTTGATAAGAGAGTAATATTTTTGTCCTAAAGTTCTATCAGATTTCACACCTTTTTGTAGCAATGGAATAATTTTTCTGATTTTCTTTTTTTCTGATTTTTCTTTGATTTTTCTCTATTTTTTATTTATATACAATATCTTCCATCTATGTAGCGAGTGTTGGGTCGGTGGCTCCCAAACCAGTTGGCTTTAGGGCACCAGGTGTTAAGACACCCCTACGAACTTAATTACTCAGACTTCAGATATATATATTTTTGTAGCATCTTTGATCCATGTAACGAGCTTTGGGCCAGTGACTCCCAAACCAGTTGGTTTTAGGGCACTAGGTGTTAAAACACCCTTACAGACTTAATAACTCGGATCTCAGACTTTTTTTTTTTTTACTCCATTGCTTTTTGAGATGCTTCCTCTAATTAAACTAAAGCACTGAATATTACAAACTTTTCAATTTTAGCTCATGTCCGTATGTTACTATATATGTTGATAATACCTGTCAACTATATGAAGATCATTTTAGTCCGTTTTATGGAGAATTCACAAATTAAATAATTCAAAAGGAAATAAACAAAAATTAACTTATTTCGAAAATAGGCTTGAGATACGTCTCAGGAGTGGAAACTCCTTACTCAGCTATCTCTTACCAATTTCACCTTTTAGTCAAAATAAAAACACAAAAACGCAAAATATTTTTGAAAATTTTGAAAAATTTTCAATTTTTTTGTATTTTTCGAAAAATTTTGGACTAAAAATAAAAACAACACACAAACTAAAAACAAGGTACTGATAAACTAATTCCATCCCCCAAACCAAATTAGACATTGTCCCCAATGTCTTAAAAAGTAGAAGAGTTTAGAAAATAATACTTGGTTAGCTGAAATTCTACAGGAAATTAAAGGTTAAGATCCAGATTAATCCTACGCCTCTTACCACGATCGTCCTCAGACCAATTTATCTTTGAAAGGATAGGGTCAACTCGTGGTTCATAGGCTATGAGTTGGTCTATTAGATCCGGAGCAGTTCTGGCAGTAAAGATGAGTTCTTTCAAAGGTTTTGACACGAACCCATTTCTCCGGGCAGCATCAAGAAACACACAAAGAAAATCATAAAATCCATCAACGTTGTACAACCCAATTGGTTTTTGGTGTATGTTCAGGTTCGCCCAAGATAGCACAATAAAAATTTCCTCCAATGTACCCAAGCCACCTGGCAAAGCAATAAAAGCATCAGCACGGTTAATCATTTCTACCAAACGTTCAGACATACCTGGCACGATCAGTTCCTCTCCGTTTGATGGTTCAATAAGATTTGCTTCTGCCAAGGGTTTTGGGATGATTCCCAAAACGTGACTACCTCTTTCCTGTACAGCTTTTGAAACGATCCCCATAAGTCCAAGATTGCCTCCGCCATATAGTAAGTGCATATTTCTTACAGCTAAGACTCGACCCAATTCTTGTGATGCTTCTACGTATTGTGGCTTAACACCAACACTACTACCACAAAACACACAGATGTTTTCAACTCGTCTTCTTGAAGTGGCTTCCATTTTTTATATGTATTTCTTTCTCAACTCTGGATGCCTTCAAAAGTGCAATGACGAGCTGAATTTATAGTACCTGAAAAAGGTAAAAAATAGCACAAATATCTTCCAGATGACGATTAGTAGCGAAATAATATCGTGATAGTCAAAAAGGTCTGGATCCTGTCGGAGAAAATAAAAGAAAACAACAAAACAAATCACAATTATTAAGAAAAGACAAAGAGATATAATATTTACAAGAAAAGTAACGGCTTGATTGACGTCTATGCGTCAGGGACAAGCTTCCCATCCAATTTTCTTATAAATTGGCAAACAGGGTCTTTTTGAGTCAGATTCCCAAGACTTAATTGTTGTCTTTCTTTTTGGAATTGTGTATGTAATTTGCGAATGGCTATGTGAACATATCCACTAGGATGTGTCTCAAGAGTTAAAGATATATCATCTAAAGACTCCTTACTCAAGCCATCCCTAATGAATTTAATTTTGTCTTCGCGATTATCAGACACCATTCCTAAAGAACGACAACAAGTATTGCAATTCCAGCGTGCACATTTGTAACAAACACCCATTTGTTTAGCTCTACGTTTCTTTGCATAGTGCTTCTTTCAAAACCAGGCAGATGTGAAATAAAAGTCAGAAGACTCACCTGCCAATCGGACTCGTGCTTCAATTACCCAACGAATGTCATTAGGAATACCTTTGATCATCAGTAGTCTCATCCGTTCCAAGCGAGCTTTGTAGATTTTCATCAGAGATTTTTGAGGGAGAGAAGGAAATTGCTTGTGAAGATTTGCGAGAGTTCTTCCATCGTGAAATGACTAAACCTGCAAAAATTAAACACACAAAAATAAAACACACTAGATCACAATATATACAAAAATTGCATGGGTTGCCTCCCTGCGAGCGCTAAGTTTAAAGTCATCAGCTAGACGTGACTTCTCGAACGTTAGGCTAGATCTGAAAGTGTGACATTTTCTTTTTGTCGCTCAAATGATTCTCCCCTGTAGTGCTTAACACGCTTGTTTTTAACCTTGAATGTTTTGTTGGAGTCAGGATCATGTATCTCAACGGCTCTGTCTGGTAAAACCTTGGTGATCACAAATGGACCTGACCACCGTGATTTTGGCTTCCATGGGAAGAATTTCCCCCTTGATTTGTTTAACAGTACCTTCTGCCATGGTTCCAGTTGTATGCGCACTATCTTTTCATCATGTCTTTTCCTTGCCTTTTCCTTGTACAATTTGGCATCCTCAAAAGGCTGTATGTGAAATTCCTCCAATTCGTTGAGCTGGTGGAACTTTTTCTCTTCTGTTTCCTGTAGTGCAAGAATAGGCTTCTTCAGTACGCAGTGCGCTTTATCTTCAGGCTCCACAGGTAATTGACATGCTTTAAGTTTTTCAGTAGAACTTTGTCTTTCATCAGAGTTCTGAACGGTACTATGTATCACATCAAGTCTGAAACATTCCTCATCTTTTCATCATCTGGGAAATTCATGGCTTTGAAAACATTAAATGTTACTTATTGGTCTTGTACCCTCATGGTTAGTTCTCCTTTTTGTACATCAATAATGGTTCGACCTGTAGCCAAGAATGGTCTCCCGAGGATGATTGGCACGTCTGCGTCTTCCTCCATATCAAGGACAATAAAATCTGCTGGAAAATGAATTTGTCAACCTTGACCAGCACATCCTCAACTACGCCTCTTGGAAATACGAGCGTTCTATCAGCAAGTTGTAGTGAGACTGAAGTGGGCATTGTTTCTCCAATCTGCAGTTTCCTGAAAAAAAAAAGGCATCAAGTTAACACTAGCACCTAAATCACACAGAGCCTTACCGAAGTCATGTTCTCATATGGTGCAAGGAACAGTGAAACTGCCATGATCTTTCAACTTTGGAGGAAGTTTTCTCTGAATGATGGCGCTGCATTCTTCTGATAATGCTACTGTCTCATAATCTCCCAATCTTCGCTTTCGTGAAAGAATGTCTTTCATGAATTTGGCATAGCTGGGCATTTGTTCCAACGCTTCTGCAAATGGAATGTTGATATGCATCTTTTTGAACACCTCCAAGAATCGAGCAAACTGCTTGTCCAGTTTATTCTTCTGAAGACGCTGAGGAAAATGTGGAGGTGGAGTGATCTGTTCTTTTTCCTTTGCTTCTTTTTCCTCCATCTGTTGCTTTGTTTCTTTTGGAAAATCTTCAATTGTTGTTGCCTTGATTCCAACATCTTTGTTGATTTCAGTACCGCTTTTTAACATGATGGCATGACATTGCTTCTTCCCCATGTTCCTTGGATTTGGCTCTGTGTTGCTAGGAATGGTACATGGCGGTCTGTAACTCTGAGCATTGGCCAGTTGTCCAATTTGATTCTTCAGTGCTTTAATAGAAGCTGATTGACTTTGAATTAATGCTGCTTGGGATTGAAACATAGCATCATATCTTGCTGCTTGAGATTGAAACATAGCATCATATCTTACTGCTTGAGAGTCGTGTTTTGCTTCTATGTTTTTCAAGTGGGTCAACACTTCTGTTATTCCTGGTTCATTTGCCTGTTCCTGGCTTTTGTTCTGTTGTTGGAATCCGGGTGGTGGATTGCCCTGAATTGTTGCTCCATGCGAAATTGGCATGATTCATCCACCCTGGGTTGTAGGTGTTGGAATATGGATCGTTCCCCTGTCTGTTGAAATTATTGACATAATTCACCGTTTCTTTATGTTGGTTGAAAGATTATGACTCAGGTGCTCCTCCAAATGGTGAACTTGTGGATCCGCCATTAACTTTTATGTTAAGAGTTTCCAGATTTTTGCAAATCACATCCAGCTTGGAATTCAGTGCTGTGTTGGCTCCAACTTCATAAATTCCTGCAATTATTTGGATCATGCTCCTTTCTGTTGGCCATAAAGAATTGTTGTTGGCCATTTCTTCGATTAGGTCTCAGGCTTCATCTTCTCATTTTGCCATTAAAGCTCATCCAGCAGCAGCATCGATTGTGGTTCTCATTATTCCAGAAAGTCCATTATAGAATGTTTGGACTTGAAGCCATTTTGGAATTTCATGGTGAGGACATTTCCGGAGCAAATCTTTGTACCTTTCCCAAGATTCGCATATGGATTCTGAATCTTGTTGTACAAAGGATGTGATGTCATTCCTCAGCTTTCCGGTTCTGGCTGGTGGAAAGTACTTTGCAAGAAATTTGGTGGCTAAGTGTTCCAAGTTGTGATAGAACCTGTTGGTAGTGAATGTAGCCAAGCTTTAGCTCTGTCCTTCAAGGAGTATGGGAAAACACGCAGTCTCATTGCTTCTTCTGATGCTCTGTTGTAGTTGAAAGTGCCGCAAACTTCCAGGAAGTTACTGATGTGGGCATTAGGATCTTCAGTTGCATTCCCTCCGAACTGAACTGACTGCTGAATCATCTGAATGCATGTTTTGATGTCACACGCATTTGCTGGTAAGGGAGGAAGTACAATACAGGAAATGAGTTTGTCAAACACCGGAATAGTTCTGTCTCGAATGGGAATTGGTGGTGCAACCTCCAACGGTTCAGGTTCCATGTTGACTAAAGCTTCTTGGCCTTCTCGCCTTTCCCTTCTCAACTGTCTGATGGTTCTTTCAATTTATGGGTCAAGCGATCGAAGTTCAAAGCTTCTGGGTCGTCTCATGTAGTTTCTGAGAACCTGAAACACAAGAAAACAAAAAAATAAGTAAAAAGAAATTAGATACAAGTAACGTATCTAACCCCAAAATTAATAGTGAAAGATAAATAAGTCTCCGGCAACGGCGCCAAAAACTTGACCGGCGTAAACACACACGTATAACGCAAGCGCACGTATCGTTCAAGTAGTATAAAAATATCGATCCCACGAGGACTTAATTCCTACTGTTGTTATTAATTATTGAATCTATTTATTTACAAATATCTAATTGGGGGTGAAGAGAATGATTGCTTGATTGATTTGGTTGATTGTAGTTTTGCAACATAAATAAATAAATAAAAAGACAAAGGAAAATACTAAGGAAAATAACAAAAGACACAAAGATCTAGGGTTTTGAATCATTCTAATATCTTTTAAAATATGAAGTGATTATTATGTTTGTGTAATAAATCAGTTTACTAACCTGGAACACGAAATTATGCAAAAGCCTCTGTCGATGGTCAGACGCAAATACCCAGTTTAACCCAATTGAACCATATGTCTATGTCAACCAAATTATCTGGATTCATTAAGTTTAAGTTCCAATTATGGCTACCCCCGCCCGACAGGTATATGTCTATCATGTAAGAAAATCTATTAAAGAGTTATTTATCCTCAATGAAGATCGTGGACTATTAAGTCTAAGGTCTTAAACTTAAAATCCTTATGTCTAGTTCATTTTAAGTTGCCCAGTTCAATTTTATTAATGGCCAGTTAATGAAAAAGCATTAAGATTAAGACTCAATAAATAAATCTTTATATTACCCAAGCTATAATCTAACCCCTTATAAACCGGTGATATTGGATTTCATCACAACCCCAGATAAATGGCTTAGTTACGACACATATTTACGGGTAGTAAAAAAACTTAAATAAAATAAAAGACATAAAGTAAAATACTGAAAATTAAATACTGAAAATTAAATACTGAAAAGTAAATGCTGAAAAGTAAATGCTGAAATTAAATACTGAAAATTAAATGCTGAAATTAAATTACTGAAAGTAAATTGCTGAAAGTAAAGAAATGCTGAAAGTAAATTGCTGAAAAGTAAATTGTTGAAAAGTAAATTGCTGAAAAGTAAATTACTGAAAGTAAAAACTGAAAATTAAAAAAAGAAAAGTATTGTGCGTAAAAGTAAATTGCGGAAAGTAAAAACTGAAAAGTAAAGAAAAGAAAGTGCGAAAGCGGAAATTAATTACTAAAAGCTATAAATAAACAAACAAGATACAATCTTCTTAGTATTCTTAAGGAATTCCTTAGAAGAAAGTATGAATTTTACAAATGAAATGGCTTGGTATTTATAGGCAAAATTTTGCCTCCATCAAATCATCCACCAAATCAATTATTAATTGCTCCACCAAATCCATTATTAATTGCTCCACTAATCTCTTATCATGTTTGGTGATGATTTGATAATTTTTATTATTTATTTATTAATTTATTTTTTGCTTTGAAAATGATTGAAAGTGACTTTAATAATTACACACAACACACTTCTGGATGGTTCATCAATTTCGGGCATGAAATCTTCAGAATTCAAAATTAATTTGTCTTTCAAAGCTGTAGATCTTTGAGTCTTTTTAATCTGGAATTTGAATCAGCTCAATCCGATATCGGAGTAAAAAGTTATGCCCAAATTACGACAAATGCACAAAATTGGAATTTCCAAAACTGCACTTCGTTAAAACGCCATTTCAAGTTTCCAATCTCCAAAATTAATATGTCAAGTCCAATTTTTGCCCTTATTTGACCCATATTTCATCCTAAATGATTTCATTGAGATCCGATATTATTTTATCTGCAAAATAAACTAAAACACATCAAAACGTTCATCAAACCCGATAAACTAAACAAAATATTAAGTTAAAGGGGCGGTAAATATTGATATATTTTCCGCTCATCACTAACCAGTTAAGGGTAGGCGACTGCGGGGAGTTTCTTTCCCCCGTGTGTTTAGCTTGACCGCTCGGATCAAGAGAAGCATGGCACAGAGAGGCTTCTGACCTCGTGGCATGTGCAGGCTCCAAAGCCGTTCAGCATGATGAGGTTTTTGCCCTAAGGATCTCGGCCGCTCCCCGATCTGTATCCTGGTTTGCCGGGATGCTGAATTGTAAAGTTCAAAATTATATTTTAGGGTCACCGAGCAGGACGCTGCCTCGGAACACCCGAGTTGTTATTTCCAGTTTTTGAATTTGTATGGAGTATGTGCTAAGTCACCTCCATTTTGTTAACTTTACTTTGCTCCATCTTTTGTTTTTCGCCGATGACTGGCAAGGGGACGCCCGTACCAGGATCCTCAGAGCCTCAGAGGTTGAAAATCACCCGTCAATAGTTGGCGTCGTCTGTGGGGAAAGAACAAAAAGCAACTTGCGTAGACGATGGTGGAAGGAGGAAGCCATGGGTCATCGGAGAGTTCATCAGCAGAGTGGTTTGGGAAAATGAAGGGAATACTGGATGAAAGGGAAAGGAAACGGGTGGAAGTTGGTTATAATGGAAAGAGGAATGGGATCTTGTCAACTTGATCAGAAATTTCGTAATCAAGTTCAGACTAGAAGATGCGTCGGACTGCAAGACAAGAACTAGAAACTTATTATAAAGCCTCTATCGGGATGACCCACAGAGAGTTGTAAGAATGGCAGTAGGTCTCTTGAATATAAATGAAACTTTCTCTTTTGAATTAAGAAACCTGTCCACTTTGCTTGTTTTTTAATTAAATGCGAAAGTTATGTTCAATATCCTGGAGACGTACTCGAAGCGAAGGGATGACCTGTGGTCGGGAAGGACGCCAAGCCCGTGGCACGCCAATCACAGGTGTCATTATCAAACCCCCGGGTGGAAGTGTTCTGACCTGGCTCCTCTCATTTGTAGGGATCAAGAACGAATCAATGGATGGAGTGCATGCGGGAAAAACGCGAACCCCTCGCGGCACGCCAATCACGGGTGTCATTATCAAACCCCCGAGGCTGGAGCGTTATTACCCATGACTCGTATTTTTGTGGAAAACCTCGGGATGGCGACTGTGGGGAGGTTTTTTCCCCTATGAAGCAATCAGCTTAACCGAGTCAACAGTATCACCTCGGGATGGCGACCGTGGGGAGGTTTTTTCCCCCATGAAGCAATCTGCCTAACCGAGTCAGCAGTACCACCCCGGGATGGCGACCGTGGGGAGGCTTTTCCCCCATGAAGCAATATGCCTAACCGGTTTAGGGGAGGCGACTGCAGAGAGTTTTTTTCCCCCGTGGGTTTAGCTTGACCGCTCGGATCAGGAGAATCATGGCACGGAGAGGCTTCTGCCTTCGTGGCGTGTGCAGGCTCCAGAGCCGCCCAACATGAGGAGGTTTTTGCCCTTAGGGTCTCGGCCGCTCACCGATAAGTATCATGGTTTGTCGGGACGCTGAATTGTAAGGTTCAGAATTATGTTTTGGGGGGCACCGAGCAGGACGGTGCCTCAGAACACCCAAGTTGTTTTTTCTACTTTTTGAATTTGTGTGGAGTATGTGCTAAGTTACCTCCATTTTGTTAACTTTACTTTGCTTCATCTTTTGTTTTCGCTGATGACTTGCAAGGGGACGCCCACGTCAGGATCCACAGAGCCTCAGAGGTTGAAAATCTTCCCTCGTGTAAGTCTTAAATATTCCACCAGCTCGGGGCTGGATTTGTTCCACCGTGGCTATTTTGTTCTACCAGCTCGGGGCTGGATTCGTTCCACCGAGGCCTTATGGTTATTTCGGCTCGGGGTTGGATTCATTCCGTCGATGCCTTATTGTTACGACGACTCGGGGTCGGGTTACGTCCCACTGAGTCAATCTCATTGGTCTGAGGACATAACATTCCCCCAGAGTCAAGTGTTCTTCTCAACTCGGGGTCGGGTTACGTCCCACAGAGTCAATCTCATTGGTCTGGGGACCTAACATTCCCCCAGAGCAAAGTGTTCCTCTCAACTCGGGGTCGGGTTAGGTCCCACCAAGTCATTCTCATTGGTCTGGGGACGTAACATTCCCCGAGAGCCAAGTGTTCTTCTCAGCTCGGGGTCGGGTTACGTCCCACCAAGTCAATATCATTGGTCTGGGGACGTAACATTCCCCCAGAGCCAAGTGTTTTTCTCAGCTCGGGGTCGGTTACGTCCCACCAAATGCATTTGGTTTCGGCTCGGGGATAGCCTGTCAATTTTGGGATGGACTCGAATTGGTCGAATACAATATCACATTAAGATTTGGAAGAGCAAGTTGGTAAATCTGAAGACAAAGTAAACCAAGTATAGGGAGTGAGAAAGAAGACATTTAAGCCCGCGTAGGGACAGCTGCTCATTCCTGGTAAGATCCAGAAGACAAGGTAGCTGATACAAGCTCGGCATGAGGCACGTCGGTTTTTTCTATTTGGGAGGCAAGAGGGGTTCCAGTTTCGGCCTCGGACATTTCAAGGCTAGGAATGAGAGCCTCAGGTTGGATCACCTTAAGGGCTGGGGGCATGAGCACGGTTGAAATAGGCTCGGGGTCCTGGACTTCCTCCTATGGGAGGGCAAGTAATTCTCGGGCCTCTTCCACAGAAAGTTCTCCTTTGCAGAAACGGATGACCACATGGATTGTTTTCATGTTAACCTCGGACATCAGAATTGAAACAATCTCAGCACAGTACCCGATTCCCTTGAGCTGGGCACTCTCCAGCTCGCCCTCCAATGCGACCTTCATTTTTTCCAGCCTCCATACTATTCTTGGCCGTTTCGGCATTCTTCCTGATCTAGGCAGAAGCATTCCGGAGGGGTTCATTCGGTTTAAGGGCCTCGCCCGTCGATTGCTAAAGAATTTTGATTGTCTCATCCTTATTGGCCGAGGACACTGAGGCCGAAGTTGTTTTCGCGCTGTGATCCAGTGACCGACCACTAGCTGATGTCACACTTCAGATTTTTGTAGTTCCCGGCACCAACTCACACACTCGTTGGAACCGAGAACTAGAGGACATATGTTGATTGTAATTTTTGACACCAAGGCATTTGAACTGTGCGGCGAGGGCAGAAATGGCATTTTCCTCATCAGGAGGACCAGCTTCCGTAAGGGTTGACTTTCTCTCGACCGAGCACTAAGTACCAGCCCCGATCTTCAAGGTCTTACCGACCATAGGATATGGTGTGTTCGAATACCGACTGCCGACCCCTTGTTGGCCCAAGACCGACCACATTAGTCCGATGGCTCGGACATTGTCAGTTCGATAACAGGATTCACAGTTCAGAAGACCATTTTGACCGACCTCTTGGAGACCGATGTGTGATCAGGGTATTCTAGACTCTTCCTTAGAACATGTATCACCGCTTTATTCTTTCAAGGTTAGCATCATTATTATCATGTGGGGTAGTGTGTAAGATAAGATGATGTGACAATCTGACAGATGGAGTAGGTTTACTTTCGGCTGAGTAACCTGAGATTAGGTTTGCTTTCGACCAAGTTGTTTTGGGACATGAGGCCCATCAATCAGTCAGAGATCCACATGGGTGACATCACGGAAGCATATGAACAATGTTACGTATTCCTTAGTATAAAAGGGGAAGGGAAACACATTTTGACAGAAAGATATTTTTTTGGGGATATTATATTGGATAGTTGGTTAACAAAAATCTCACAGAAAGAGAACTATTTTGTAAAGAGCAGTACAACATAAACAGCTCGGTTTACCTTTGACCTGCCCCCAAAACAGGTCGGCCGAGCTCGTTCCAGTAATAAAACACCCCCACTCATTTTGTGCCCGTGGACGTAGGCCGGATTCATTCCGCCGAACCACGTAAACTCTTTGTCGATTTGTGTGTTTGATTTACTTTTTTGCCAAAGTTTGCTTTTGGTCCCCCATAACCAAACAAATTCACAGTTGAAGGAGGATTGTCCCGGGAGCATTATCCTGATATTGCCCTTGAGACGAAAATCACCCGTCAACAAATAGTTTATCATTGGATAAGTTTATAACATATATTAACTGCTTAAAATATTAAAATTATTAGTAAATATGTAAGTGGTTAATATAACAATGAATAATATGGTATTTAATGAAGATTAATATGAAATTTTTTACAACAAACTCATAATTTTTTACCACTAATAATACATTAAATTTTTCGATCAGAAGATATTTTTACCTCGGCATGAGACCAACAGGGTAACAGCCGTAATTGCCAGTAACATAAACTTTTTATTTATTTAATATTTAATTAAATCATAACCTTTGGAGTTGGATCTAGTTAAAATGAATCTAATGGGGGCAGATCTGTAATGTAGTCATCCCCGTTTTGAAACTCAAGTGAGGCTAAAACCGGCACTTCACTAAATTTTCTGTTGAACCAATGAATAAGCAGGGATTTGAGATCAAAGGCTGAGATTTGTTTCACAAGGATTGATGACTTGGACTAGCACAACTGTGCTTTCTTTACACACCCTTGACAAACTTTCCCGCCAATTTTATATCTAGTAGCCTTGCAATTGACACGTGTACCTTAATATAAAAGATATTGAATTGAAATATTTTCCTTTCCTCTGCGATTGTTTTCTCTGTTAATTTTCTCTCAAGCCAAACGAGGCTTAATCATCAATCATCTGAAACTCTAACTATTATTAAGAATCTACATAATGACTAAATCGATTTCTAGTTATGCTTTGAATAATTTTCCACGATGTCATTATTATTATTATTGTTGTTGTTGTTTTGGCAGATACAACTAAAAAGGAAAAAAAAAGTGAAGGAATAGAAGAAAATCGGAACGCTTTCGAAAAACCTGATAAAGAAGCAATCAATAATGTATTTAGTCGATTGAATGGGAGGGATGTTGCTCGCGCAGCATGTGTAAGCAAGTATTGGAATGGCATATGCAATTAGATTCTATTTCATCCAATATTTTCTACTTGCTTTTCTATGAACCCAAGTAAAGAGGTACTCTATTATTTGATAGAAGACATAAATTTTATAGAATTCTTTAATTGAGCTGTTCATGTAGTAACTATCCATGCTGTTGGATTTAGGATGCATTGAGGGAGGTTTTGGATAAGGCTCTCGAGAAATCTATTAGGACTCAATTTGTACTTGCACATGCTCATAAATCATATGATCTGTAGGAGACTTTCAATCGGGTACTAGACTACTAGTCATCAATTATTTTAAATCTGATTTATTTCTTTTTCTTTAAATGTTAAATTTATGAATTTAATGCAGCTCATGGAGTTTTTTGGATCCCAAATTCCGATCATAGTTTCATCCACAACTGGAATAATTGGAAGAGATTCTGCCTCAGATCTACTTACAGAGGTTTTACTTTCTTTTTCTTTTTTCCCTTGTAATGTATTTTGTATAAATGAAGCAAAACTGATAGTTCTATTTTACTGACTGTGGAAAAAAAAAAAACTAGGTAAAGTTTGGTGAGACCGGCGATAACAATGTTGATAATGATGATTTCGTTACTGAAATAAAAAATATCCTTGTACATATCTGTTTGAATAAAAATGCCTTGTGATGATAATAATAGTGTGTGTGTTTTTGATTAATTATGCTTGTAATGTTAAAGCTTGATATTTAGTTTGTTAAAGTATGTATGTGTGGCAAGATGATGAGCATGAAAATGAGTTATAATGAACTTGATGATAAGCTTAAGAAATATATTAAGTAATGTCAATAAACACTTTAGAGTGTGCGCACGCTTTAGTTTTGGGTTAATTAACGAAACTAAGTTTAAATTTGACTATGGTACGGAATGTTATATGTGTTGATGAGTATGTTTAGGCCAAATGGTTAGGCCATTATGATAAGGCCAGATTTGGGCATTCATAGATAGTTAGCATTGGGCATTTCAAGTGGTTATATCAGCTACTACGCCGAAATGTCCCATCAGCATTAGCATTAGCATGTCATGTAGAACTAGCAGCACAATCATTTAAGTAGCATGTTCCTGCATCCATGAATCAAGCTTCGTATCCTTAGCTCAATTATGCTAACCATATTTGAATACAGGTTCAGTTAGCATCTTGCAGGAAATTCCTCAGTAGCATTCCAGCATGGTAGCGATGAAGCGTCAGTCTGTGAGTGGATGTCTTCCCTTTCTCGTTTCAGCTTCAGTTTATATTTATTTGGCTTTCTATTCAATTCTTATATTCGTTTAGTATTCTTAGTTTATGACGCCTCTTGAAATTTCTAGTTGAGTTATGGATTTATTTCCTTTAGTACATGCTTTGTTTATGTTCGTAGTCTCTCAAGTTTATTGGACCTTGTTCACGTATTTGTTTCACTTCAGAAATTTGCGCCGTGTCTTAATTCCAATGTTTTAAAATACGGTGCGGCGCCTTGAGGCGGCCGGCCATTGAGGCGTGAGGCGGACCTCCTCGAGGCGGTGAGGCGGGCGCCTCGATCGTAAATTGGAAAAATAATTCAAAACATATTCATTTCTTCATAATTCATAGTATGTTCAAAAAACTATTGATAACTGATTGAAAATACATTAACTACTTCATAATTCATAATATGTTCAACAAAATATTGATAACTAATCCCTAAACATACTATGAATTCATTACAAAAAACAGTATTCAGAAAAATAAAATTCATGCATATCCAGAAAAACAGTATTCGACGACGAGAACTGAGAAGCTGAGACTGAAGACGACGACGACAGGCTGAGAAAGTGAGAATATGTCGATGTTGAGAAGGAAACCGAGAAACTGAATGATTTTATGATAGTTTTAGGGTTTTTTTTTAATATATACAGAAGCCAAAACGTCGTCGTTTTAATGAAAAAAATTTAAAAAAAAAAAGGTTCAAAGCGTGAGGCGGCCGCCTCAGGCCGCCTCACGCCGAGTCTGCCTGAGGCGGCCTGAGGCGGCCGCCTCAGGCGGCCAAAGGCGGAAAATTGCCATTTGCCGTATTATGCGGCCGCCTCAGTGCGGCAACTCCGCGAGGCGGTTCGAGGCGGGCCGAGGCGGCCGCCTCGAAACGTTTTTTAAAACAATGCTTAATTCCTATATTAGATCATCTAGCTCAGTTTAGATACTCACAATATATGCCAGTTTAGATATTCAGCTACATTTAGTTCATGTATAGTCCTCAACTTATGAATAGATTAATAGCTCATGCATTTAGAGTATCAGTTAGTCATGCTGCTAGTCATGCCAGATAGATCACGACCCAAGTTACCAGCAAAAGTCACCCGATAGCCATAATTAATACCTCATTTTGGTAATATCTTTCTGTTATAATTCTAAAGTCTATGGATTTCTTTTTTTAATTTGAAACCAACTTCGAGGATAACAACCCCGAACACCACTGGAGTCTAACTCTAAAGTCATACTACCTCGGAATCTATATGATTTTCGGAAACACTAAGCTGAACTGGAACGACCTCATTGAGATTCTGGAGTGAAGTTGCTCTGAAGCAACATCATTCCGGGATCATTGTACTTCGGAATGTAAAGAACTCCCAAGATTCAAATACAATCTGGTATGCACTAATTCTGAACTCTTGAAATGTTTGTATTCTGGATGGACAAAAAGTATCGGAAGCACTCTGATCTCAACCATTAGAACACTGAAGCATTCCTAAGTATGTCGGATCACTCTGAAATACCCTGGAACATCCCATAGGTTCTGGAATCGTTTCAAGCACCAACTCCAACAACACTTACGTAGAAAGAAAAGTTATTGATGAAGAAGCAAAAATTAAACATGTAAAAAGAAATAAACTTGTTGATGGTGTTTTCAGGCACTATGGTATTTAAAACAACACGACAAGGGTAAAAGGGTAATTCTCTTCTTGGGCGAGATCATTAATACCGACTCGACCCATGAAAAGCCAGCAGCAAGGGCCCAAGCACTTCGCAATAAGAGGCCGAGCACATTATGGTTACAGACCGATCTCTTTATGATCGGTAGCCGAGCACTTTGGTGTAAATAACCGAGCGTTATCAGATCAGCGGAAGCATTCTCAGTTCAAAGGACCATCATGACCGACCTCATGAAGACCGACCATACAGCAAGACATGTCCCGGAAAATGGCACCCTATCCTTACGGATAAGAAGACAATCCCACCTTCATAAGAGATACTGATGAAGACAATGTCCTAGAAGGAAAAAGGAAAAAGGTAGATTCGATTAAGGAATCCTTGTGGGAACAGGAAAATGTTTTCAACTAGGAATCCTCATACTAGAAGGAATTTGATTTCTTCACTATTATAAATAAAAGGGTAGAGCATGTGTAAGTGGCATGAGAATCAAGATCAATCTCATTGTGCTAAAACTTGTAAAGCACAAGAGATACAAGTTTCAGCAATAAAAGAATAGTCCTGTTTGTGTCCGTGGACGTAGGTCGGATAAAAATCCACCGAACCACGTTAAAACTCCTTGTTTGATTGGCGCATTATCTACCTTCTGCTAAGTTTGCCTTTGGTTTCCCCCATAACCAAACAAATTCACTATTGAAGGAGGATTACCTCGGGAGTGATATTCCCATATTACCCTGAGACCAAAATCTGCCGTCAACAAAACTAAAAAGAATCACAAGGTAAAAAAAAAGTTTTCAATGTCTCTCGAGCTTTAAACACAAAAGGTTAGGGAAAGAACATTGAGGCCACAAATTTTGAAGCATGATTAAAAAGAATAACAAAATCACTTATGATAGACTGTCACAGTTGTATAGCAAACATGGTGAGCGACATTCTCGCCTTTCTATCATGTGTAAATGCAGAATTAGTGGATAAAAATAATATAGCAATTATGTACGCTATACAAAAGAAATAACTTGATACTTAATAAAACTTCACAATACCAGTCATCCAAACTCCAACTTCAATGTTGGCCAACTTGCAGAATCCAAAAGCTGCTAACGTCTATTGGATAGTTTCTTTCCTTTGGTTCACAAGATAGTTAACTGTACTTGTCAGGAATGATTCTTGTGAAAAAGAATACAATAATTCTCTTCCCATCTGATTGGTCCAGATAAAAATTTTGTTAATTTGCATATGTGCTTAGATAAATGTGCTTTTAAATTTATTATTGTAATGAAAAAGAAAGAAAAAAATAAAGAAACGAATAACTACAAATTGCTTTGTCCTTTTCCCGATATTTGTATTAGTGACTTCCGGCTGCAAAAGCATTAATCGAAGTGAGTTTAACCATATAAAGACAGTATTTATATATAACTAATTTGACATATATATATTAAGGCAACCTGGAGAGTTAAATGAATACCTTTAAAAATAGAGTAAAGTTTAGCCCAATTGTACCATAAATGTCGTGCGGGAACCTTAAAAAGCCGCAAACACCTAGCCTCCCACTTATACTGCATAACATTGACAATCACGTATCAAACCCACCAACTGGTTAAGGAAAACTTCAACTGAGATTTTACGTCCAAAAATCGAGCTACATTTGTCAAAAGATCGGAGCTCTCGTACTGTGGGGCAAGAAATAGAGTAATACGTGGCCTTTTTTGTTCTTGTTTATTAGTAAACCACATCAACGGAGAAAATGATATTCACTAAGAGTGCAATTTTCGGTTCCATTATTTTCCCAATTGCCAAACAACAGTTAAGTTCCAAATCATTTCTCTATTTTCTATTTACTAGTTTGCCATCCTTTTTATTTTCTATTTATTACCTTGTCCTCCATTTATTTATTTTCTTTCTATGAAGTCCCTGATTTAAAATTTTTCAAAACTAGGTGAAAAGGTGAACGTGGCTGAAGCTTTGTTCGAGCTCTGGTTTACCCACACATCCATATCAACGGGAGAATATGATTTAATGTAGAAGTAAAAATCATTCTCCTAAGGGTTACCTCATTCCTACAGTGATGAAAGAACTTAGTTTATAAGCTAAAATAAAGGAAGACCTAACGAGCTGAAAGAACCTATGAATACTAAATTTAATAGAACCATGGCGCTGTAACTTATTATTGTGGAATATTGATGCGTAAATAAACTATTTTCAAATTGAGCATTTGTTAAAAACAATGATATGAATTTCTCATTTTAGCAATAAACCATTAAGTTCTCCATGCGATCATGAGGAATGGTTGATTGATGATCCAAAAACTCATTGACATAATACTCATTAATGTTAAATGAATAGCTTAAAAAAGTTCAGAATCCTAGAAGGAAAACACAATACCCCACTCTTATATTGTAAGTTTGAGACTTGGATCAAGTAATGTGGTAAGAACATCCAAAAAAGGATACTCAGCAATAGCAACTTTAAATAAGTCGGGCTTTGGGTTCACCACTACACCCACAAGAAGTCCAACTGCACTTCTTCCTTAATATATATATATATATATATATATATATATATATATATATGTAAATTTAATTATATATCATTAATGTTTTTATATGATTAAATTCACTTCGGTTAATGCTTTTGCATCCAGAAGTCACTTCTACAAATATCGGGAAAATGACAAAGCAATTTGTAGTTATTTGTTTCTTTATTTTTTCCTTTCTTTTTCATTACAATAATAAATTTAAAAGCATATTTATCTAAGTACATTTGCGGACTAACAAAATTTTCACTGGACCAATCAGATGGGAAGAGAATTGTTGTATTCCTTTTCGATTCACAAGAAGCATTCCTGACAAGTACAGTTAACTATCTTGCAGACCAAAGGAAAGAAACTATCCAACAGACGTTAGCAGCCTTTGGATTCTGCAAGTTGGCCAACATTAAAGTTGGAGTTTGGATGGCTGGTATTGTGAAGTTTTATTAAAGTATCAAGTTATTTCTTTTGTATAGCGTACATGACTACTATGTCATTTTTATCCACTAATTCTGCATTTAAACATGCTTGAAAGGCGAGAATGTTGACTCACCATGTTCGCTATACGACTGTGACAGTCTTTCATGCATAAGTGATACTGTTATTTTTTTAAATCATGCTTCAAAATATGTGGCCTCAATGTTCTTTCCCTAACTTTTTGTGTTTAAAGCTCAAGAGTGATCAATGGCTTTTCTTTCTTTCTATTTTTTCCTTGTGATTCTTTATAGTTTATTTCTTTTTACATGTTTAATTTTGCTTCTTCTTTGACGACTTTTCTTTCTACGGAGGTGGTGTAGGAGTTGGTGCTTGAAACGGTTCCAGAACTTGTGGGGTATTCCAGGGTATTCCGGAGTGATCCGGTGTACTTAGGAATGCTCTGGTGTTCTGATGGTGGAGATCGGAGTGCTTCCGATACTTTTTGTCCTTCCGGAATACAAACCTTTCCGGAGTTCGGAATTAGTGCATACCTGATTGTATTTGAATCTTGGGAGTTCTTTACATTTCGAAGTACAATGATTCCGAAATAATGTTACTTCAGAGTTGGACTTGGTTGGTGTCCGGGGTTGTTATCATCAAGTTGGTTTCAAATTAAAAAAGAAATATATAGACTTGAGAATTATAACAGAAAGAGATTACCAAAACGAGTATTAATTATTTTCGTGTTCCAATGCAAAATCAATCCCTGCATAACAGCAAATATACTATATCATCAACCGGAAACAAATCATAGGATCCCCCAAAAGGGGGAAAAAGAAGGAAGTGGACGATCACTTCATAGTCGACGGGGCGGAGTATGAGGAGGAAGAGTATGACAATGAAGATAAATACGACGGCTGTAGCTTGAGTCATAAGCGGAAGAGGCAATCTCGCTTACTTTTGACGGCTCTGATACTTTCTTATTAGGTCGAGTCGGCATTCCAACTTATCCTTTCAACTGGTTCTGTCAAGTTATCACGTGCCTCGAGCTCAGAATCCTATTATCCTCATGAAGACCTTGGACTCCCATTTTGTTAAAAGTAAAGACCCATTCTACCCATCTTCAGGCTTCGAACTTCCTCGGGGCTGAAAACTACCATCAATATATGTTCTATAGTGCTCGATATCATCAAGTTGGTGAGCTGATGTCGGGCACTGCAACAATGGTATGGATTGCCCGCGCCCTCGAGTCTCAGTCTTAACTGTTTCGTCCTCAGGTCGTGAGAGTACACGTATCGCCAAAAGATTCTGTTTTCGTGATGATCGCTTTATTAAATGCCTTTCTAGGGCTTCTAAACCGCCATTTGGAAGTTGTGTAACCATCATGACCTTCTTTAAATGCCCATCACATCCTTTTAGGGCTTCCATCGCTTTGCCTCCCCTAGATGTTATGTGTCGCGCACCCATGGCTTGCGCGCCAAAATCGAAGACAGTTGTATCCCAACCAAACAGTGGCTCCAATCTCGTTCTTCCATTCGAATTCAACAGGTGAGATCATCATCACACGTGTCACAGATCCTGCCCATTTGCCTCAATCGAACGGTCAAGATCAACTCGAGCAACCTATTTAAAGGCCATTGCACCTCATCCTTTTCTTTTCTCACTTCGTCTTCTCTAAAGGAATCAATAGACTCATATGTTGTCTACAATCTTCGCAAGTAAGCCTTCTTCTGGTTACTTCTCTATTTGTTTATGCTTATGTTTTTCAATAATGGTGGTAATCTGCATGTGCTGGATGTTTGTGTTTGTGCTCTGGGTTTTTTGTGACAATAGAAATACGAGAGGTGGGTTTACTCACGTGGGTGTGTTTGTGTTGTTTGCGTGTATATGCAGGTATGCTTTTCTGGGTTTTTTTGGGAGTGTTTGTTTATGTTATTTTTATTTTTATTTCTTTGAAGACTATGTTTTGCCATTGTTATGGCAATTAGAGCTTTTTAGGGTTAATTACTTGGTATGGATGAAGATGATAACCTTAATTTTAGTATACTTTACTAACTGAGATTGTGAACTAACCTTCCACCTCGGGTCATGCCTTAACAAGAATGTCTGACATTGAGTCCTCCTCTCTCACTCCCCTCGAAACCCTGCATACTGCCCCGCCCACTCACACAACCATACAGAGCTCGGGATCTGAAAATCCCGTTGATTATGACACAACCACGTCCATTTCCGAAGAGGGTGATCGATCTTACCACAAACAGGTACCCCGGCCCGAGACAAGCCACACCCCTCTGGACTTTACCAACCTCGACATCAGGATCTGAAAGTCCCGCTGATTATGACACAACCCCGTCCATTTTCGAAGAGGGTGATCGATCTTACCACAAATGGGTACCCCGATTCGAGACAAGCCACACATGTCTGGACTTCACCAACCTCGACATGGACCGGGCTTCGGCAATTACTGAGGCTGATCTGGAGCATTTGAAGGAGAGGTTCGACGTCCCTAATACTATTCAGCTAGCGGTCTCGAAGGAATATTCACAGGCGAGCCGACCTGGCGATGATGTCGTGGCATTGTGTACGGCCTTCTTCGATATGAGACTGTGTCTGTCCATACAAGGTTACTTCGCAAAGAAGATGTTCTTTATGCATATAGCCTCGTGCCAACTGCATATGCCCTTGTCTTTTTCTTTGCGTGGCTTTTGCCCTTTTTGTGTTCTATTTGTATTCTTTTTGCAGGAATGTCTGGTTCAAGAAACCCCTTCAATTTTGCTCGGGAGATGACGCAATCTTCGAGGGGCGGGTCTAGCAGTGCTTGACCCTGAACAACCACTCTAATCCCACCTGAGGCCAGGCAGAAATCTGCACACTCAACTGCCACATCATCCGGGTCCTCAAGGGCCCAACAAACCGCCATAATCCCGACCCTTTCAGTCCAAATTGCACCGGCCCTGCCACCCACTCAAACCACGAGAAACTCTCGACCAATCCAAACTTCAATTGCTCCCTCCCGACCATCCAAGAGGCGCCACCACCATATCAAGGATAAGGAGCCCGAAGAGCTTGTAGAAAGGGCCCCAAGGAGAAAAACAACGGGCCAAAAGGGAAAGCCCCAGCAGTTCATTCTCAAGCTGGGGAGGACGTACCGCTATTGGGAGTCAACAAATTTTCCGAGGATGTGAGAGAAAATGTGGCCCACCTCCTCCCGGTGTATAACTACATGGCATATACTTTCAGCTTGGAGAAAGCCAAATGGTATGAAGAACTCTCACTCGAGAACATCATCAACAGGTCTTGCAGATTCCATGCAAGGGTAACTGGACTTTTATTAGTTGAAATTTACATACAATAACACTTGGGAAATTTTTCAACTTTTATTAAAGGCCACTACAAGACTAAGTACGAAAGACAGAAAAGTTTTACAATGGAGGAGAATTGGTCCCTGGACTTTCTTATTCTTCATCGGAGGTTGGTTGATGACCCTCTTCGCCTACGTCTGAATCTTGATCAGAAAGGAGTCCATATTGATCGTTTAAGATTGTTAGGGATGATAAATTATCTTCAATATGGACCTTTGACTACCCATGAGGTAGGTAACAAGCCTCATCATGTTCTCGGGGAAGATATATATTCTTCAAGTGATGGCTCTGAAATCTATATCGAAAAGCAACAACAGCATAAGCCCAAACAGACCTTACAAAATCTCTCTGTAGCACTAGAAGTTGGTCGGAGA
The DNA here is from genome assembly GCA_019454045.1 of Zanthoxylum bungeanum. NCBI lineage: Eukaryota > Viridiplantae > Streptophyta > Magnoliopsida > Sapindales > Rutaceae > Zanthoxylum > Zanthoxylum bungeanum. The sequence goes on along the minus strand of SKCR01029321.1, from coordinate 14,709 downwards.
AACTCTTCTCCAATGCCGCCTTTAAATTCAGATGAGTTTCTTTGTTCCAGCTATAGAAATAGCAAACAAACTCTGATTTAGTTGATTTTTGATCCGTTGGAAATTCTTTCAAATACGAACAACTTTCATGTTTAATACTTTTCAAAATTCATATCGTAAGGGTCTCAAAATTATGAATTTCCGAAAAGGCCAAATGATAGGGGCCTGTTTGTAATTTCACATGGGTTTTTTTGTAAATTTTAAAAATTTTCTTATATAAACCCAAGATTTTTGAGAATTTCGAAAATGGCCATAGTTTTCAAGCTATCCCACTCGACCCATTACCCCAAAAAATCGCACCCATTGATCGCAGGCCACGCCGGAGCACCCCATGTCCATTGGTGGCTTGCGGTCGGCCAAAGGACACTGGAATCCGACGAAAATGAATGTATGCTCGCGCACTTGGGTGTTCCGATCCCGACTTGTCGCTTCAATTCACGTGTCGAGCTACCAGCCAAATCAAAGCCCTCGAAGAGTACTACAAGTTCGTGATGTCGGTTTCTCCAATCTGTGCTCGGTTGTTGATAACACGAGGAGGAAAGAAATGGTGAATAGTAACTCTCGAATGAATTGTAGCTCCGATTCAAATTCTATCAATTCCGAATAAAATTATGCATGTTTGTATTCAAAATATAAGTAACTAATTCCATTCTGTTGGGGTAAATGATGAAACTCTTAATATGAGAATATTTAATATTCTCTTATATTTAATCTTCATTTTAAAGACTAATATGAATTTTAATTTAAAGACTTATTGTGGGCGTCTTGATTCGCTGTAGACAATCTCATCTTGGTTGGTACAGTTAATATTTTACCCCATATTATATGAGAGTAATTTAAATCTGGACTAATTATTGGCAGACTGTGTTACCGTTTTTTTGGTTGGTTTTATATATTTGCCATAATTGAGTACCTATATGGACTTGTTATAGATAAATGTTGTCACCACCTATATGGTTGGTTTTATATATTTTTGTATAATTAATTCATTAGTAGTTAATTAAGTGGGTAATAATGACAATTTATATATTATAAAAAGTAAGATTTCTCTATATTTATAATATTAAGAGTAGATCCTCAAACCCCAGTATTTTTAATTTATTGTTGCATCCTAATTTAAAAATTGTTCATCACTTCAATCAATTCACCATTTTTTTTACTCAAATTATTATTTTATTTTACTAAATCTATTATATGTGTATCGACCATGGACTTATCGAGTATACTTGAGAGTAAAAAATCACTTTGTGAATGTGTCAACAGTTGGAGATTTTACCTGTTCCAAGCCCGGAAAAAATGGTGTGGCGGCTGCGTTTCCAACGATTAAAAAAAAAAGGAAAACACTTTGAATATTAAAATTTTATCGCTAACAAATAGTAAAAATATAAAAATATATATTGCGAGTAAGAAAATATTAATCATGTTTTCTCAAATATTACTCCCACTCGGATCACGTAAAGGAGACTTGTGTGAAATTAATTCATCGTTTTGAGATTCATGTGAAACTGATTCATCATGTTTTCTCAAATTTCTCTCATCACTCCCACTTGATTTAGGTAAACCCGAGTGTTCACCAATCATATGATCCATGTGATCTTGTGTTTCATATAGAGATAAATCTTGACTTATCTCTCCATGCTTAGGAAAATCATTTTCTAAAAATGTGATATCTCTTGATTCAATTTTTGTCACGCCTCCACTTTCATGTTCACCTATGTAAACATATCATTTTGATTGTTCAGAATATCTTATGAAGATACATTTTTTTTCCTCTTGGGCCTAACTTTCCATGTTCGTGAGAACGCACATGGACATAGACCGCACAACCCCAAGGTTTCAGAAAGTGACATGATCCAAGGGATAACATTTGACATGAATGCAGTCACCCAAGGAACATTAGAGCCTTTGCAATTGCCAACAGGCCCAATCACACGCCAAAGAGCTAAGAAGATCACAGACGCAATAGCGGGGCCAAAGTTTGCATATAATAGATTCATTCATTCTTCTAGTTTTTACTTGCCTTATGAGATTGATTATGATTATAATTCTTTAACTCCTATGGATTTATTATATTTGATTGTTATTAAGCTTGGGAGTATGAATGATAAGGGAAAGGCAGAGTTGGTCAGAATAATAGGTTTCCAACGCATTGTGTTTGACCCCGGCAATTATGTGTGGCTTTATATGCAAGAGGAAAAGATACAAGCATAACGAAGATCCAAGTTGCAACCAAGAGGGGATGGTCTATTTCAAGTCTTGGAACGGATTAACGACAATGCATATAAGCTGGATTTGCAAGGTAAGTATAACGTATCTTCTACTTTTAATGTTTCTGACTTAACTCATTTTGATGCAGGTTCAGATTCGAGGTTGAATCCTTTTCAACAAGGAGGGAATGACATGAGTCCAACCACACCAGAGACATTACAGGATGCAGCTAACAACTTGGAGGAACCCATGCAGTTGCCAACATGTCCAATCACACGCCAAATAGCAAGGAAGATCAGAGAGGCCTTTGCGCGACTAGCTCAGAGCTATGTGACCAGTTGCAACAACCAAGTCAAGTGCACGCCAGAGACACATATGGGCATAACCAGAGAGGTCCCCAAGCTATTTCATTTGACCCAGATCAGCTCAGACTGAAGCATAGCAGAGCAGCTTCAGCACCATCACCCTTTTGACCTGATTTCACCCATTTTGGGATTATGTTGAATTCGGCCAAATGGGGGCATTTTTGTCATTTTTGCTCGACATTTTGACTTTATTTATGATGTAATTAGCATGGTTGACTATGCCATTAGGCTTAATTATGCTTAGATTTGTACTTAGCCGGAAGCACGTCAATTTACTATAGCATGTAAGCACCTTAATTAGCTTAAGTGAGATTAGCTTCTAATCTTTGTTTTAAGTTTATTTAGGTGCAAAAGGACCTTAATGGTCGTGGTTGAGGTGCTTGACTTAGGGCTTTTGGTAATTTTAGCTCTAGGGTCATTTTATCCTTTTTACTCTTTTGTAACCCTTATTATATGACTCTTCTTTGTATTTTTGGAGAACCAAAAACGTAATATACAGAATTTTGAAAGAAAAGAAAAGCTTGAGCTTTCCATGGCTATGGCCAAAAACTTTTTGAGGGAGGGATTCCCCTTTTCAAGTTCAAATTGACTTATCTAAGCTTGGCAACTTAGTGGCGTCTCCATTACTAGCAAAATACAATCTGATTTCATGCTTATGGTTATCATGGACGTGAGTTTCATGGTGGTTAGGGGCTGATCTTGGTTGGGTTTTGTTCTTACAAAATCAGTATTCAAAGTTCTTGGGGTTTTGAGAAAGATGCTTGGGGGTTTGCTTGGTTTCCAACCCAAGTGAGTTCTTGTCAGAAAGTGAATATCTGGTTTGCGATCTGTCCATAACTCATATGGTGTGGTGGACACAAATTTTGATGGCACTCAGTTAAGTACATATGTGGCAGTTAATAACGCATCACCTCAATAGGTTATAGGCAAATTTGCTTATGTTATCATAGACCTAATCATTTCAAGAAGAGTTCTATTTCTTCTTTCCGCAACACCATTTTGTTGAAGATTAGCAGGAGTAGTCAACTGACGACTAATTCCTTTTTGATCACATAATTCTCTAAGCTGATCAAATAAGTACTCACGACCACGGTCAGTGTGTAACGCTTTAATTTTCTTGTCTTATTGATTTTCTTTAAATTCATAAATTTCTTAAAACATTCTAATGCTTCAGATTTATGAGCAATCAAATAGACATAACTAAAGCGTGTAAAATCATCTATGAATGTGATGAAAAAAGATGCTACATGTCTTGCTCTGACATTCATTGGACCACAAATATCTGAATGGATTAATTGTAATGAAAATTCTGCTATAATCCTTTTTCCAAATGGTTTTCTCTCAGTTTTTTCAGCTAAGCAATATTCACAGGTCGACAAATCTACCTTCTCAATGTTTCCCAGAAAACCTTCTTTGGCTAATTTGTTCATTCTTTGCTGGCCAATGTAGCCAAGTTTAACATGTCATACAGTTACATCACTATCATCGCTGACAGATGAAGTAACAAACGAAAAATTAGAGTTGTGATTAAAACATTCAACATTTAATACAATAAAACCATCTAGAAAATAACTAGAACCATAGTGTATTGTACCTAGGTACAAATCAACACCAAATTTATGGAAGTTCAAATTGAAACCTAAATTAACCAAAACCAACACAGAAATTAAATTTCGTCAAATTTGTGGAGCAAACAATACATCATGTAGGAGTAAAGTTTTTTCCACCATGGATGACTAACTTGCATGTACTAATTCCTTTCACTTCAACTCGTGAGTTGTTTCCAACATATATCCACTTCACCCCACGTGAAAATCGTCGAAATTCCACGAAGGCATCTCTATCATTCGATACATGGTATGTGGCTCCTGAGTCTACAGTCCACAAAGGATTAGATTCAGTTAGAAAGATCGAACTCGAAACACATTTCATTTAAATATGTAAAAAGGTATTAACCTTTTTAGGCTCGGTGCAATCACGAGCAAAATAACTCTTCTTGCCACAGTTACAACATTTAACGTTTGCCATGTTTTTCTTTTTGGTAGGACGTTTTCCTTTCCCATGTTGACTAGTTTTCTGTTTCTTTTCTGACTTGGAAGAATATTATTTTTTTCCGAACTGGAACCCACCACCATGAAATTTTCTTTTCTTTTTGAAACCCTCAGGTTTGTTGGTTTTTGTCATATACACTTCAGTATTTGATTTAGCGGTCGCGAGTCGGTCATTTTCTAATTCAAGGTGACGTTTAGCATCATCAAAGGTTTTGATGTTCTCTTTGTGGGTCAAATGCATCTTCATATGCTCCCAGCTATTTGGAAGAGAACGAATGACCTCTAGGACTTGTTATTCATCTGTAAGAACATGACCAGCATCTGCCAGTTCAGTAATCATGTTTGACATTTTCCTCGAGTGTTTTGACATAGTGAACTCATGGCGTTTCTTGTATGTGTCAAACTTGATTGTGAGTGACCTGAGTTTGGTTATTGATGTACTACCAAACTTTTCAGTCAGTGTGGACCAGATGTCCTTAGCCATGTCATATTTCCTGAACTCTTTCATTAGGTCATTATCCATACTGCTTAGCAACGTAATGCGGGCAATAAAATTCTTTTTCTTCCAGGCCTTATAAGCCTCTCAGTCTTGCCTGTGTTGGGCCGTAGTGCCCTGTTCAGGTTCATCCATGCTCATTTTCAGGGTTTCAAGAACCTCTTGTTCTTCTAGCACATATTGGATTTTCATGTTCCAAATTTCATAATTATCGTCATTCAGTTTCTCACCCTTGTTGAGTTCAGCGATAATGTTCTTTGTTGCGGAAGCCATATCAAAAAACACAAAGTTTCTACAGACATTCATGCACAATTGTTAATACTTTTGTCTTATTTTATCATGAAATGAATTATGTTTAATGAAATTTTTCAATGGGGATAGAGTCAAAAGGCCATTATGTGTCCAATCATCATCCAATTACCCAATGTAAAAATATTATCAACATAATCAATCATGTAAAATCATTTTCTAAAAAATTACATAAATTTCTAGAACATTTTAATCATTTGACAATTAATGTACATGACACTCATTGATTTATTTACATAAATTAAATTCAACATAGAACATCCATACATATAAATACAATATTTACATGCCGTGAAATAACAAATTATTACACAAATGAACATTAACATAGTTTTGTCATAGGAAAAAACTAATATCTAACACTTAGAATTTTTCTGGTTCTAGAGTCCCAACGAATAAATGTCTTAGGATAAGAATCCTTCAATTTTTGGGGTAACTTATAATTGATCTTGGACAACCATAGGAATCCTATAGCAAATCTAGGATATTTGCAATGATTTCGAGACATCAAAGGAAAAATCGTATCTTTTGCCTTATGTCTGAGATACTCAATTGCCAACCTCTCAATGGCTTTATTATATTGAGCATGAAGTTCTTCTGTAGGAGTTACAATTCCCAAATATCAGTAAGTCATTTTTGTCATATTATAGGAAGAGTATTCTGTAGCATTCTGAGTCTATTTGGTTGTCCTATCCAATTATCTTCTCATATGGACTCTTGTAACATGTTATTAAAAGTGATGATATGTGAAATCATATCGTCTTCACTCATCCGATACTTATCTATATCTAGCAACATGTCTTTTAATTTTTCACTTTGTGCAGATGTCACAACCATTTTTTGCAGTTTTTTGAATAATCGGCATGAATTTTCTGCAACAAATACAAAGAAAAATCAACACAATGAAAACACAAAATTACATTGACTAAAATAAACATCACAAAGATATTTATTAAATTACAGAAACACAAAGTTTATATGATAAAACTAATTTATCATTGCCGATTAGAACAATATGCAAAAAAAAAAATTAGACATTCAATCACGACGGATCAGAATTACCAAAGAAAACCGATACAGAGATGACCCACACGGGCCGACACAAATCCCCATGCGCCGGCCACGGGCTTCCACTCGCCCTCACGCGCTCTCACACGCCGGCCGCAGTCAGCCAAGTCACACGCGCAGATGACATGTCGTCCCCGAGTTCCGTGACCGTATGACATGTTGGTTTCAAATTTTAAACACAACCGGCATGTCGTTCATATAACTAAACCGACAAGTCGTCCTTTATTTCCATTACCGTACAACGTGTCAAACAATATTTACGGACAACATGTCGTCTGTTGCCCTCGGATGCAGATGACATGTCGTTTTTACAATCTATGAGTGTTTTTCTGGGTAAAAACATATTCATCTAGCCAACTTCTAGGGTCCATATCTTTCTCGATTTTAATCCAAATTAATCAAATGATATACCAAATTGAAGATCTCATGTCCTGGTTTTCAAAACATATTTGAACATGCGATTATCAATTTTCTACAGAGTTATTATGGCTCAAAGTTGGAAGAAAATTATTTTTGTAAAAACAAAAAATAGAAGTATTTTCAACATTTTTCATGCATGTTAATGTAATTTTTGTGTAATCTAACTAGAATACATGCATTTAAGCTCTTATACCAATGTTATGAAACATAATCCCTAATGTTTTACATATTTATCCTTTTAGGATCTAATCAAAACATGTATTACTAGTCCTAGATTTATGCACAAACTAATTGAAATAAATCTAAGTTAACCACAACACAATTGCATACATTTATTCTTGTAGAGATGCTTTTAATCAAACTTAATTGATTGTTTAACTCAATAAGCAAATGCTTTTATTTATATGAGGGAAATCAAGTTACTATAACATCACATGCATTACTTCCTATTAGCTCACATGCATTTGGAAGTAAGTATTGATTATTACGTAATCACATGTATTTGGATGCATAATGATTTTTTCTAACCCTTCCAAAAATTTTACCATCATGGGTGTATCATATGTTCCCATTAACATTTTCTAATTTGTTTTCACTTAACAACATTTTCCAACGGTTGGAATATTAATGTGGTTGTGATTTGACTCATTTTGTTTCCTTTACCAGGTGTTACCATCTTTGAAAGAGAAGCATGATGAATTTATGCCGAGGGAGCTTGTGAAAAGATGGGCCAATCGTAAAGTTACGCTTCTTCCATTATCTTGATTGCTACTTCATTGCTGGGAGGTCTCTTCCTCCAGTGGACTCAGTGAACTTGGACTGACTTGCTTCTGGGATCTCGTTGGTCACGTTTTCTTGTAAATGGCATTTGCATGGTCTTTTCCTCCTGTGGTTTTTTGGATTATTTTCTAACATCTTCAATTATTGGCATATTTTGTTCAAGTGACTTTGGCAAGTAATGTTGATGGATGATTGGATATTTTTGTTGGTCTGAGTAAGGAAACTTGGATGCATGATGCTGGAAGCTTGGATGTCGGCAAGATTCAGAATGCACAAAGGGAAAAAGGCAGAGGTCTAACATACTCGTTATGATTATGGAAGGACCTTGATTCCAGGGATGGGGCAGAACTTATGGATGTCTACAGAATAGAATCTCTTTACTAAACAACCTGATGTAAAGTCAAGAGTACCATTTTGTTTAAAGAAAAATACAAACTCTCTTTTACAAGACTAGAGAAGAAATATATCCAGTCCTAAGTTTTATCATTTTCTTCACGTATTGCGTAAATTAAACCTTTATTATGTGTGAAATTTTTGTTTATAGCAACTCTGTGATGACATCTTGTTGTAAATGGATACAATTTAGTAGATTGGCGTGTCCGCGTCCACAGGCTGACATTGAACAATCCTGCCAATCATTTGAAAACTGGATTATTCTTCTTACAAACTGGATTAATAGGTTTGTGAGCAATCCAACGTTGTTTTCAATTTTATGAAATCCAATGAGCTCATACTTCCAGCTTCCATTCTTGAGCCCCTCACTCGAGAGCAGCTCCATATGCCAAACGTCAAACACATAAAAAGAAATAAACTAAAAAAAAATCACAAGGGAAAAAACAAAGAAAAGAAAGAAAAGTCGTCGATGTCTCTCAAGCTTTAAACACAAAAGGTTAGGGAAAGAACATTGAGGCCACAAATTTTCAAGCATGATTAAAAAGAATAACAGTCTCACCTATGCATGGAAGACTGTCACAATCGTATAGCGAACATGGTGAGTCGACATTCTCGCCTTTCAAACATCGAACACGAAACACGCCTGAAAAAAACAAGTATATTTAGATGCACAATTAGTGGATGACATAACAGTCATGTACGCTGTATAAAAGAAATAACTTGATATTTTAATAAAACTTCACAATATCAGCCATCCAAACTCCAACTTTAATGTTGGCCAACATGCAGAATGCAAAGGCTGCTAAGGTCTGTTGGATAGTTTCTTTCCTTTGGTCCGCAAGATAGTTAACCGTACTTGTCAGCATGAATGCTGCTTGTGAATCGAAAAGGAATACAACAATTCTCTTCCTATCTGATTAGTCCAGTGAAAAATTTGTTAGTCCGCAGATGTACTTAGATAAATGTGTTTTAAAATTTATTATTGTAATGAAAAAGAAGGGAAAAAAATAAAGAAACGAATAACTACAAATTGCTTTGTCCCTTTCCCGATATTTGTAGTAGTGACTTCTACCTGCAAAAGCATTAACCGAAGTGAATTTAACCATATAAAAACAGTAATGATATATATAACTAAATTGACATATATATATATATATATTAAGGCAACCAGGAGAGTTAAATGAATACCTTTAAAAACAAAGTAAAGTTTAGTCCAAATGTACGATAAATGTCGTGCGCGAACCTTAAAAAGCCGCAAACACCTAACCTCCCACTTATACTGTATAACATTGAGAATCACGTATCGGAACCACCTGCTGGTTAAGGAAAACTTCACCTGAGATTTTACGTCCAAAAGCCGAGCTATATTTGTCCAAAGATATGAGTTCTCGTGCTGTGGCACAAGAGGTGGAGTAATACGGGGCCTTTTTTTTATTCCTGTTTATTAGTAAACCACATCAACGGAGAAAATAAGATTCACTAAGAGATTGATTTTGCATGGAACAGGAAAATAATTAGTAATTTGTAGATGTTTAGTGTTTATAAGATCTGCATTGCAGGAAAGGCTATTTATAATGCTCATTATTGATAATTACTGGTAGGTTTACTTGCAGATGGTTATTCTTTAGCAATGGAGCCCAAGACTATTGACTTGGATCAAGAATGGGACTATGTGCAGAAGGGGATAATAAAAGTGATGAGGATTGTGGAAGGATTGCCCGAGTCACCTTTTAGCCTTAAGGAAATGATGATGCTCTACACGTATTGTTCTATTTTTTATTTTTATTTTTTCCATTGACTGTAACTTTTATTGACTTTCACTTGATAGTTGTTTGGGAGCCACAATTATTTGCACTAAGACGACTTTTTGTTGTTTCTTTGGCAGAACCATCTACAAGATGTGCGACCATCATTTTCATGACTATCGTCTACAGCTGTATGAAAAGTACAAGGAAGCACTCGAAGAATATATTTCTTCAACTGTGAGTATCCATGCCATTGTTTTTGTTTATAATTTTATTACAACATTAGCTATGGGCCTATGGCTACTACTGGTCCGTATAAAAGTTTTAATATATTGAATTACTCTGGACCAGAATTCTAAGATTAATGCCTGATGTATGAATCTCGACTTCTATCGAGATTGTTTAATTGGTGGATCTAGGACCATGTTCCACTTCACTTGATGTTCAAATAGATTTAAATTGGTCCCATCTCTTAGATTTTATATAGGTTAGTTCATCGCATGTCTGCTTGGTTTCAGACTTTCAGTGCAAAGGTTCTCTCTCTCTCTCTAAACTGGCTCTGCCTCACAGAGCACACCACAGAAAGATTTTAAATATGAGAAACATTATCCTCATTCTGTTCTGGGTACTAATCTCTACTAAGAAATATAGCTCTATGAGCAAAAGACCTGTCTAGGCATTTTGTCTGAATTAGGTGATGCCTCTATTTTTAAATAATTGAACAAGTCCAAACAGCCAGGACTATTATCCTTTTATTACTTTTGGTGTTTGTGCCAACATTCTTATTCATATAGTATGTCTTTACTTTTATTGTTGGAAGATTAATGTGGATGCATTGCACCATTTTATTTCCTTTACCAGGTATTACCACCTTTGAGAGAAAAGCATGATGAATTTATGCTGAGTGAGCTTGTGAAAAGATGGGACAATTATAAAGATTTGATTAGATGGCTGTTACACTTCTTCCATTATCTTGATCGCTACTTCATTCCTCAGAAATTTCTTCCTCCACTCAAGGAAGTTGGACTGAATTGCTTCCGGGATCTGGTTCGTCACGTGTTCTTCAAACTCTCTTACAATTTTCTTTCCCTCCTGTGGTTTTTTGGATTCTTTTGAATTATTCCGACATCTTCAATTTCTATAATTTTAGGTTTATGCACAATTGAAGGATAAAGCCAAGGATGTTGTAATTGCTCTAGTAAGTTCATCGTTTCATGATCTATTGTGACCTTTTTGCTTCTATTTTGGAATGAAAGAGGCTGAATGCCTATTCATTTTATACTGGCGTTTAAGCATATTACTTGAAGTGGCTTAACCAAAATTCATTGCCCCTACTACAAGTTGTTATTTAACTCATCTAATATAAAGGTTGTTCCACTTTTATATTGTAACAGATTGATAAAGAACGTGAAGGAGAGCAGATTGACAGAGCTCTGCTGAAGAATGTACTATGTATATTCGTTGAGATTGGAATGGGACAGATGGATAGTTATGAAAAAGATTTTGAAAGACACATGCTTCAAGATACTAGCGCTTACTATTCTCGTAAGGCATCAAATTGGATTGTTCAAGATTCATGTCCAGATTACTTGATAAAGGCAAGTCCTTTTAGCCCTAACTGTTACCTATTATCTCATAATCGATCTTAACGGCATGATTCTAAAATTTATTGTTAAATTGCAGGCTGAGGAATGCTTGAGGAAAGAAAGTGATAAAGTGTCTCATTACCTTCATTCAAGCAGTGAACCGAAACTAGTGGAGGTTAGCTTAAATGAAAGGTTTAAGTTATTATACTCTAGAATTAAAAGTATTTCTTTAGGGATTTTAAAGATGTGGAGATGTTCTTAATTGTATAGGTAAGTTTGGCATGTTCCTTTCCATCTTTGCATTATTATGGTAGTCGTCACTCTTATCTACGGAGGTCTTTTGTGGTTCTTTTAGCTATGTCTGCCAAGTTGTCTATGTTAGGGTTGGTGCTCAGAGTGCCAATCCGGATCGTATTTATGTCCGATTCATAAATACGAGCAATTATATTTTCCATAATATTACTAATTAAATGGTAGCACCCTTGTCTTTTATACACATATTCGGTCTGATTACGATTAGATCGAAACTGAATCCGATTTAGTGATATGCTTATATTAGACAAAGACCCTAGGATTTACAGTATAGTGCGCAGTTATAACGTAGTTTGTAATTGACATTGGGAAGCGCACTATTAGTTGTATATCCTTAAATAAAGTTCCTGATCAAGATTTACTAACACGAGTCGGTTAGTAAAATCCGCTGAGACCGGTACATGTCGTATATTGTGACTTGGTCCGATGGTTTATCCCAATGAACCATGAGTCTCGGGAGACTCGTATAGACATGTAGGTGTTTATTTGATAAGACACTGAACGACTCACTGAAAGTTTCCTAATAGATGGTACACCAACGTCAATAGGAACCTTCTCGAGTTGAGCGAGCATAGTGGTCCTTCGACTTGAGATACCACAGTGGGATATATGAGTTATCCTCCACACTTTGATGGCAGTCACGTCAACGATCTATTCATGATCAGACATCCGCCTGTTCGTTGGGTGTGGACTGATGCTCATGATATCCAGTGTGTATCAAGATAGGATCCGCCAGTCCTATGTACAGGGCATAGGCATCCTCATGTGTTTATGATCTAGTAAATCCATGGCCGTGGTATAACATCGGAAATCAGTTCCGAATGTTATTTAGAGATCGTAAATTGAAAGTCGACTGTATTATACCGAACAAATTTGACGTTCTCATCCATATCCCAGGTATAATACGGATAACCTGTGATAGAGGGATTATACGTATGCAGTGACCCCGGCTTGCATAGTTTAGCGAGATTATTCGTGGTTGTCATAATTCATGAGTGGGTGAATTATGGACACGAAATTGGATTTCGTGACGGATAAACCTAAACTTAGAGAGTCCCACAATATGAAGTGTACTCGTTGAGCACTTGGGCAACTCGATATGAATAATACAGATTATTCATAATACTTCACCGGATTAAGTAAGTTAATTTGGATCGTTTAATCGATTAAATGATAACACATGCTTTAAGGGTTTTTGTCCGCTAATAATTATTGTGTATTTGTATTTGATACATAATACGATTAGATACACATTAATTATTTGTCAAATGAAATTTTGACAAATGTCACTTTTGTATGTATTTTATTTAATGTAAATAAAATACACTTGGATTAGTAATTAAATTATATATGTTTCATAATTGTTATGGAATACATGTTTAATTACTATAGGTTACACATGACATTAAAATAAAGGATAAAGTGTTGAATTTTGAATTTTTACTACTTTGACTTTATTTTAATTTTATTGAATGATTTACCTATGTGATCAAGGTTATCACACTTGTTTATTATTTATTGGTAACTAGTGATATGTGTTATTAATATGATTTTTGATCAAATAAATTATTTTTATAAGGACAAAATTGCCCTTATTGTGTCGGCAATACATAAATGAGATGAGGAAATTATTTTCATCATCTTAATCAAGTCCATCACTGCCGAAACAAAAAGAAATCAGGCCCTAGGTTTTGCTTTGATGAAACCATGGAGAGAAATGAAGGAAATCAAAGAAAATGGCTTAGGAAATAAGGATCAAAAGTAAATCTTTCACACCCTAAGCCTAAGAAAATTTGTTTCTTGTTTCCTTGATATTCTAGAAATGTTCTAGGGTTCTTTTATTTCTATAATTGGGGCTTTTGTTTTGGATTGATGGAATTTGAAGCTATAGGCATGTGTGAGGTTGAATTGGTTGATATTAAAGTAATATTAAGCCAATTTGTTGAAATTATTGTTGGACAATAAGTTGCCATTCTAGAGTGTAAAAGCCACTCATTTTATGCCTAGAATTGTTCTAGAGTGATTCATATATGTGGTGACTTGATTTGGTGTTAAGATTAATTGATTTAGTCTTGTAAAATTGGATTTAAAGCATGTAAATGGACTGTTTTACTGCCCAGATCAGATCTGGAATATCTGACGATTTGTTGATGAAAATAATATCTTATGAATGTTATGGATGTATTTTGGGAGTTGGCAGAATTGCCGGAAAGTGTTTCCGACTTGAAATAAGAGAAAACGGCCAAAAACGGCGTTACCGGGTGGATTTTGAGCCAATCGGGTGACGGCTGTGAAAACAGTGATTCCGTCACTGTTTGGGCAGCCCGTGAACTGCCCCGACACTATTGGATCTGACCTGGGAAGTTTCTATAAGTGTCGGGTAGTCGGTTCGGTCAAAAACACATTTTAGGCAATTTTGCGGAAAAATCGTTTTCGTAAAAGTTTCGCGAGCTTTCAACTATGTTTATATCAATATTTGATATTGAATAAATAGATTTAGGTGAAATATGGATAAATTATTCATATTAGATATTGAATAATTTATTTGGTATTTTGAAAAAGTTTTAAAATACGATTTAGCCCGAACTCGCGCTTCCGCCACGCCCAACGCCCGAAACCCCAACAAAAATGGTATCAGAGCAGGTCTGATGCTTCATCCACTACATTATTCATGCTTGATATATGATATATAATCCAATTTTAATGTTCGCACATGCTAGAAATCTAGATATGTTTCTTAACTGTTCAGTTCTATGTCAACGAATATGTAACAGAAATTTAATTGTTAAATTGAGTTATATGTTCTAAGGTAGAATTGAATTGTTTAGAAAATGATTTAGATTAAATTTCGCATTGGATGTAGAGTGTGACTTCCGGAGGAAAATCCCCGCTTTAAATATGGCTGTAAAGTAACGTGTATTGGATACATGTTCCTTG